>QEPC01004784.1:1065004-1124917 GCA_003113815.1 Sphenodon punctatus | reverse complement strand
GGCAGCGGCAGCGGCAGCCGCCTCCTCCTCCTCCGCAGCCGACAACTCCTCCGCCGTCGGGCGTGGCCACACCCGGCAGATTCGGCCCTGAGACCGCTTCATTTTTTGTTTTTTTTTTAAGTTTTTCACACACAGTCACACACCACAGTCCAACCCACAGGCAACAACACACACCAACCCACCCAAACACACAGCACAGCCAAAACAATCACCAAAACACACTACACAAGCAGCCACCAAAACAAACACACACCCTCTCACCTCACTCACGCACACGCACACGAATTTCCGGCGCGATGCCGATTTTACGGCTTCCCGCGATATTTCCGGCCGAACGGCCGAAAGCGAACGCGCGAACCACCCGAACACCGAACGACCGAACACGAACGCACAACCCGATGGCGAACGAACTGAATGGCCAAACACGAACATACGACCTGCCCGAACAACCAAACACGAACAGCCGAACACGAACGGCCGAACCGAACGGGCGAACACGTACGTGAGGTGCGACCGAACGACCGAACACGAACACACGGACCGAACGCGGCCGAACCGAACGGCCGAACACGAACACACGAACCGATCGCGGCCGAACCAAACGGCCGAACACGAACCGCGATCTGTTCGCCCATGCCTAACACACACACACGTATGGTGACTGCATAAACCTTCTTTCTATCTCTGTATCTAAACAATATCCATACCAATCTGACAATTAGTTTGAGAACAAATACATTGTCACCATATTAGGGTTGTGCATAGGATAAAGTATTTGTATCTGGTGTATTTAAATTTGTTTATATATTTGCCTGTGCTCACTGCATTTTCCCCATTGCCACCAATTGTGGAAAACACAATGAATTTGGGTCCCTGAGTATGGGTTGTTTTGGTGCAGAAGTGCAGTGAGGCTCTTCCAGTTTGACAGACCTATAAGGAAAGAAGAAAGTGGTTAAAACTGCTGCTAAGTCTGCTACCAATTTAAAAGGGGGGACTCCGGTTTTGGGGAGGGTGGAGAATATGGATGACTTGGTGGTGAGGTTGTTAGTTTCTGGAGAAACAGGACATAGATCTGGCTTAGAGGGGGTCACTGGCTTGGAAGGGATCACTGTTTTGGGGGAAAAGTGGGACTCAGCAGGCAAAGTGGGCCACCATCATGTTTGTTAACACCCAGAGGGCAGCTCACCTCTGAGTTAGATATGTGCTGCTGCTTTTGGGACCCAGTTTAAGACCTTGGATACCATGTTTTCCAGGAAGTTTTGGGTTCACTCAGAACCCATATATACTGCTCTAGAATTCACGTTTCAAATATAGAACCTCAAAAGGTTGGTTTTGCATTTATTTGTATATTTTCAAAACCTGAATGCACAGCCCTACACTCTATAAACCCAAACCATTTACCTGGATATTGAAAATATATATTAAAGAAGTTATTTCCTGTTTGTAGATCAGAAGACATCACCAAAATTGTTTTTGACGTAATGGAGGATTGGGTGGTGGGAATATCAGAAAAAGGATGTGATGAAGATAGGCCTGAAGTGAGAGGAGGCACTTTCATTACGGAAAAACTGACCTTTTGGGAGCAAGGAGGAAATCTATCAACATTTTCAAATTTTTCGTGATTTTCTGCTATTTTTTGCCATTTTGGTAATTTTCTGTAATTTCCTGTAACTTCCAATAATTCCAGTATTAGTGATAATACCAATTTTTTTTAAAAATATCAATAATACCCAAATTGACAAAAAACTATCAGAAATTACAAAATGGGGGGAAATAGCATAAAATCACGAACAATGTAAAAAATGCCAGTAGGTTTCCTCCTTACATGAATGAAAATGAAAGAGGTTTTTGACAAAAATCACATTTCTTGGTTTGTTCTGGGAATGAAGAACAAACCAAGAAATAGGCTGGATTCTCATTAAAAAATCAAGAAAATATAAAGAAAAATGGTAAAAGTTCTTGCTGCGGGGCTGCTAGTCTCCGGTCCAGTGACTACTCCTTGTCTCCCTCTGCATTCTGCAGAGCGCTGAACTTTCTCTCTGCATCCCCAACCAGGATACGCTCTTCAGAGCTTAGCTGGGACCTGACAATAAATTATCTGAGTGAAGAGAGGAGCAGGGAATCCTCTTACCAGCTGGGTGGAACACTAATCAGTCTCCATTTCCAGGGGGACCAATATCAGGGCAGCACCCTGCACAGCCCTGTTGCGCTGCTTCCCCCATTTCCTCCAGTATCAACCTGTCTCCACTCTGATCTCACTCTGGTTTCCTGCCACCACCTCATAAGACTGACTAACCCACTGGCCATCACCCCTGCTGGTGTCACACTGGCACCCATAAATATGGGACAAAAAATCCAAATTTGGAGAAACAAAAAAATTGGGACTCCTGGGATATGACTAGAATAAGTGACCGTCCCTTTAAAAATGGGACTGTAGGCTTCTCAGCTGTGGGAACTGTTTGTGATGATGGGAAAAGGAGCTTCTGTTTGGCACCTCCAGATTGCTGCTGTGCTCAGCCCTCTCTAGCCATGGCAGGGGATAGAGGTGGACAGAGCTGTGCAGGGAAGTTCAGTGGTGAAGCAGCTTCTCTGCAGGAGCTGAGTAACAGGTAAAAGAGAGAGGGGAGAAAGAAGCTGAGTGGACTCAGGTGTGCATGCCATTTTTGTTATTACAATAAAAAGAATGAAAATGGTAATTTTAATTATTATTGCTACAAAAATGAAAATGACAAATAATAATAATGAAAATAGAAATGAAAACCATGTTTTGTTTTTGAAATAAAGGGAAGAACCTGAAATATGTATTTCTGGATATACCTTTTTTGTTTCTTATTCAATTCTGCTGAGGCTTGGAGAGATTGTACCCCAAATGGAAGGTACTATCCATACAACTTTTCTAAAAGTTTATTTTAAGGGATCCAATTCCATAAGCTATTGAATGTTGTGATTTTTAGAAAATCTCCATATATATTCATGGATACAGCTTCTTTATCTTCCATTCAAATAGCATAAAACCTGTGCATATTATGTTCCTCCACAAGCTAAATACCTCTGCCAATTTTTGGAATGATTGAATAAAGGGTCATGATTGTATAAGACATTAACTTGAAAATGCATTTCCAGCTTTAACATTTTTATATTCCATTTTGTTGACAAGATATTTGGCAGGAATGTATCACATCGTTTCTCTGTCATCTCTGCCAAACTACAGGACAATTTGATAAAGTGACCCAATTTTATAAGCAATTGAAGTTGTCCCCTTGGAGACCATTATTCAGATAAATAGCAGCACATGCAGTACTAGTCAGAGGCAGGCACCTGGCATGGCAGAAGAAGGGACGCTGTAGGAGGGAGGATGTGGAGCAACCCAAAAGACTGACAGAAACCGTCACTCGCCAATTACTGCATGCTTCCGTCTTTACAGGACCAATTGGTAGTGGCTTCGAGACGGGGATAGGGGGCAACCCTAAGGCGGGCATAGAAGGGACATAACTGGGACTTTGGGGATAGCATCCCAGCAATCAGGAAACAATGGGTGTTTTTACACATACATTTTTCCTGCATGTTTGCTGTTACATCCTGAACTTTTTGTATGTCTAAATCACTCACCCAGATCTTAAAAGTCCAGTCTTTGAACTTCTGCATAGAATGTCTCCCAGAACTTTTGTGTGTAAAAAGTTCTCCTGGTAAACTGCTTTGCTCCAGGCAGCTGTGGTCACTTGGTTTCCATGGCAGGCTGTCACACATACAGCTGTGGCTACTTTAGACTATCTGTGTGTGAAAAATAGGGATGTGCAAATGCGGTTCAGGGGTTCAGGTTTCAGGCCAAACTCAGGGTGTTCGGCCCATCTGCAAACCCCCTGAAACTGAAGTGCCCCCTGCGCAAATTGCCAGAACAAAGTTCGGTTCCAAACCCATTCAGGTGGGGGGCAGGGGGGAACCTGGTTTCCCCTCCCTCCAGGCTGCACGGGTGGAAGGGGCACCGGAGCTCACCTCCCCCCCCCCCTGCCTAGCCTACTAAAAAAAAATTTAAACCCTCCACGCCAGGGAACCCACTACCCTGTGGCACTGAGGCTCCGGCCCCAGGTCCCACGATGGCGGCAGTGGGTCTAGGTCCGGTAGTGCTGCAGAGTGCTTCAGGCCTCTACTAGGCCTTCCAGGTCAGGTGACCCAGAAGGCCTAGTAGAGGCCTGAAGTGCTCCACTGCCACTGCAGGAGCCGGCTCTGCTGCCTACGCCAAACCCAGGGCCGGAGCCCCGGCACCACCAGGTAGGTCAGGCTCTGGCCCCCTGCCCGAATGGGTTGTCCCCCAAATGGGTTTGGGCTGAACCCCCAAACCACAAGCGGTTTCAGGGGGGCAAACCCTGAACGTGCCGAACCCCGCATCCAGAACTTATTTGTGGACTTGTAAACCCAGAAGTTTGAAAAATCTGGAACATTAAGGTGTGTGTAAAAATGCCCATAGTTTACACATCCAGGTTGGCCATTTATCATCACAATCACATCCTGCAGCACTGTGACAGTGGACATAAGAGAATGTCAATTGGTTCTTTCCTAAACAGATGCTTCTGACTTCCCAGTAACAAGTGGGGGTGAGATGTTGGGATGGTCACAGCACATAATGAGGATATTTGGTTGACATTTCTGCTGACCAATTGGCATCACAAACTGATCTTATACCACAGTGGGTGTTTTTAGACACACATTTCTCCAGGATGTTTTCTGTAACATCCAGAACATTCTCTGTGTCTAAATCACTCATCCAGATCTTAAACATCCATATCTTTGGACTTCTGTGTTGAACTTCTCCCAGAACATTTGTGTGTAAATGGTTCTCCTGGTAAACTGCTTTGCTCCAGGCAGCTGTGGTCACTTGGCTTCCATGGCAGCCTGTCATGTTTACAGATGTGGCTACTTTAGACTGCCTCAGGGCAGTGTTTGTGTGAAGAATGCATCCAGGAACTGCCTCAGGACAGTGTGTGTTAGGGATGTGCGAACGTGTTTCGGAAGTTTGGAGTTCGGATCGAACTCTGTCTGTTCAGACGACTGAACTGAACTTCCAAACCGAACCCAAATCAACCGAACTGAACTCGATCCGAACTTTAAAATGACTGAACAGTTTGGTACCATTTGGGTCAGTTCAGATGAGTTTGGGAGGGAAAAACGTGACTGGAAGGCCCAGGGAGGGGGAGGCAGCTGAGGAGCAGCCTTCCTCTCCAGGGGTGGAGAGGCTTGGAGTAGCAGCCAGCCTGCCCAATCACCATCCCTTTTCTCCTCAGACCACTGACTTCGCAGTCTGCCATTCGAAATGGGGGAAGGAGGAGCTAGGCTGCACAGAGCCAATGCGGCTTGTGGAAAGGTGGGCACAGCAAGTAACAAAAGTCATTGCCCTCCCCCCTTCCAACAGCTTCTGAGCTAGCCACTGATCCTGTCAGCAGGCATTCCCAATCCATTGCCATCCTCCTCCTATTTCACCCATTCCACACATTTACCTCCCTGTATCATTTATTTATATTAGATTAGCTAGATTTAGGTGTTATTTTTATTTTTTACCCATCCTTGTGTTCTTTCTCCCTACCCTCCATTGAATCCTCCCTCTCCTCCCACTATATATTTCATCCCTTATTCCCTTCCCCTGTTTCTGGATTTATTTTGAGTAGCATTAGATTGATTTAGCTTTCATTTCAGTTTTTTACCCCTCCTTGTGTTGTTTGTTGTGAGTTGTCTGTAGTCCTCACCCATTCCTGTGTAGATAGATAGATAGATAGATAGATAGATAGATAGATAGATAGATGTAGGAGTCAGTTAGCTTAGTTATAGAGATAGATAGAGATAGTGTGTAGTGAATCAGTTTTATAGTGTGTTTTTAGGACTAGGCCTTTGTGTTATTAGATATTCCATTGAGTTACATAGGTTTTAGAATAGTTAATAGCAGTTATATTTAGTGTAGACATATATAATATTAGATCAAATATTTGAATTATATATATATATATATATATATATATATATATAAAAAAAAATCTTTATGTGCATTCTTTGGTTTGGAAGACATTGAGAAGGGAAGTAGGATAGGCTGGTCTGCTGCCTGTAAGACAGGCAATGGGGCACGTGGCAGAGGTGGTAGGGGCCATGCCATTGGAGTGGCAGCATGCAGCAGCAGCCAGAACCCATCACCACGTCCCAAACTCCACAGGCCTGGTTTTTGGAGACATGAAGTTCCTCCGGGGTCACAAATGTCCCCTATTACTGATGTGATCCCCAGAAGTTCTCCTGGGGGGCTATCTGCAAGTTGAGACCCTGCTGACACATCTTGGGGCAAATACGCTACATGTGCTGCTGCTGTCAGTTAGGGAGCTGACATACAATGAACATACAATGAGATTCTGCCACCTGCCAGAAGCAGCACAGAGGGTTAAAAGATTGGACAGCAAACTCAGCTGGTAACAGTCAGTATAACTTTTATAATAACTTTTTAAAAAACAAACATTAACAACATAACAAGACATGAAGACATAAAAATAACAAACAAGTGTCTCAGGGCCAAACGAAAATAAAACTTTGAAATCAGTATCGGAATCAGTACCGATATCAATATCGATACCAATTTTCCAAATGTTTGGCCAAACCGAACTCCATCGAACTGAACAGCTGAATCCGAACTCTGTTCCGAACTGAACGACTGAACCCAAGCTCGGTTCCCGAACCGAACGGCCGAACATCTGATCCGTGTTCTGTTCGCATAGCCCTAGTGTGAAAAATGAATCCGGAACTTACTTGTGGACATGTAAACCCAGAAGACTGAAACATCCATAACTTTAACGTGTGTCTAAAAATGCAGAGTGATATGTTAGAGTATCCCTGGCATATGCTCCTTCTCTGCATATGCTGGGCAGGCATAAATATTGGGACCCTTTATCACATCTTTCTTATATTTGTCAGAGTTGATCATGAAAGAGTGATAGTGTTGCAAATTTTCATGTACACTGGTTGGACTACAAAGATGTTACAGTCAGACATACATGTATAAGTTAATTGCTTATACCAAAGTTAGCAGATGTAATGCATATGGGAATGGGTATAAACCTGCAAAGTTTCATCTACATTAAAATTGAGGCAAAGAAGTTACAGCTATGAATGTATATGAGGATTTTTGCAAAATAATATAATACAACTGCTTATAAAATTGGATTCCTTTATCCAATCTTTTTGTAATTTGGAACACTTCATGTCTTCATTGGAGGTACAGTCCCACCAAGATTCACCCAAGTATAATGACAAACAAAAAAGTTAAAGCTGAAATTGTGTTCTCCACTGAAACCAATGGAAAACAAAAATGAAAGCAAAAACAAAAATGAAAATTTGATATTTATTAAAACAAAAATGAAATATTTAAATAACAAAAATGGAAAATGAAAACAAAAAATGTCATGGGCCGCTGGTGCACACCTCTACTCTCCAGTGGTAGAAGTACAGGCTAATATTTATTTTATATTTATTTTTTATTTTTTTTAATATAGGGTATTTTCAGACGTTACGAGATCATGGTGAACCACGGTGAATACCCACCTGTGGTCACCGTGTCTCGAACGTCTGTTTGGCGGCCGCCAGATGTTCGCCATGGTGAATACCCACATGGGGTCATTTTGAACCACGCTTCCCGGGCTAGCCGGGCGAATGTCCTGGGAAGCGTGGTCAAACGGACCCCGGGCAGGGACCAACGAAAAGTAACATCTGGCCGCTCTCCACGGCCCGGGATCACTGGTGGGATCCCGGGCCGTGGCGCATTCAGCCGGACGCGGCGGCCGCATTGGCCCCGCCGCCCGCCCGTCTCCTCGGAGGGCGGGCGGCGGGGTGCGTGGAGGGGGCGGGGCCGTGCGGCCGCACGTTGCACTGCGCGGCCCTGCCCCCTCCCAGATTCCCTGCCGGGATCCCCCTGGCACGTCTGATATGGCGTTACGGGGCGACCCCGGGGGGGGGAATGAATCCGGTGATTTCGGTACGGGGCCAAAGGGCCCCGTAACGTCTGAAATCACCCATCGTTAATTAAATGAATAAAGCACTTCAGTGTCATAGAGTCTGAAAGATACCTAAAACTGAGCTGAGAATCATGTCTATGGGACTGGTGTAACAGTAAGAGGAGAGCTGATGCATGAGCAGGTTTGAAGCATCATGTAAGACCTTTCTATTTGACAGGTAGGGACAGGGTGGAGGATGTGGGGGTGTTAAGGGAATTTAAATTGAATTTAATGAGGAGGTTTATTCCTGTTTTTATGACTGTACGATGCCCTTAGCCTCCGTATGAAGAGCAGCATAGAAATGTGATCAAGAAAATACTAGTCTGTGGAATATGACAACAAATCCTCTGTCTTCTCAGAGGTGTATTATCCTGCATCCACAGAGCAGGAAGAAGCTCATCAAGAGCTTGACATTTTGAGGCCAGCTTATATACGTTTGCTTCAAACTGATCTCATATTGACGTGAGTTCTGATGCATTTTTTTGGTGGTGGCATTTCACTGAAGACTTTGTTGTTGTTTTTCTTACTCACCCCCTCTTATTTATTCAGCCTCGGGAATCAGAGTTGAGTTTATCAGACTGTACGTTTTCCTCTCTCTTTTGGATGTAATTCTCCAGCACTTGCAGAAGTCCTATTGAAGTGAATGGGGGTTGCATCCACGCTAAAGTCTAGCACCAGTGCTACAGAGCTAGAGAACTGTGCCACATATTAGAGTTTATAAACCTCAGCTGCCTGCAGACCAATTAAAACTCTGTGACAAACCTACCACATCCTATAAACTAAAATGTCATCTGCATAAAATGCATTCCCTACCAAGACACAGTTCCCAGACTTTTTCAGACTCAGAGGCAAAAGAAATCCTTGTATCCTCAAATGTTGGAAATCTGCATATTTAATTATGCAGATCAGTCAAATCAGGACCCCACTGATTAGTGTGTGTTGCCCTTCTTGGTGTCCTGATCCCTAGTTCTGGAACCTCTGCTGTAGAGTTTTCAGGGGCTCACACATTTCCCTCTGGCAGATTTCTAGGACATTCTTGGTGCTGAACTGAAGGCACCGAAAGCCTTATCTTTGAAATGATATTAGAAAAGTTGCCCTTTGTGGTCGCTCGAATTGAGTGGTAAGGATATTGTTGTGTGATTTTCCTAACATTTCATCTTCCACAATGGCAACATAACTTTTCCTCTTTGTACCCTCATTATGCTTCTATCTAATTCCAGAGAGAGAAAGATAGCATGGCCGCTGTGTTGCTCTGAAGTGTAAAAGATGGAGACAAAGTAGTCATAAGCATCGCTATAATATGTGCAGGTGCTGCATCTGTGTCAAGGGAGGCACACCAATGCATGGCCTGAGCTAAGCTTTGGGATAGCTTAACTCTGTTAGTCAGCTGTGTTCTGCAATAAGGAATTGTCCTGGTGGGGATCCTATTCCATCTTTCACATCAGGGCACATTCCCTCCTAGCCACCGCTCTGAAGTAGTTCAGCTGATATCTTTTATTGGACCAGCTTCTGCTGTTGAGAGTATGCAAGTTTTCGGGCCACACAGGGCCCTTTCTCTAGCCTTTAAAAAGTCAGAACTATAGACTAAATAAATGCAAGAAAGGAATATATATGAATATATTGAGCTTTTACAGACCTCAAGCCTGCAAAAGCATGAGCTTTTAGAGGCCTCAAGAAGGGTCCAGTGTGGCAAAACATCTTGCGCACACTCAACAACAGAAGTTGGTCCAATAAAAGTGATCTGAAATGCTTTGTCGCCTTCTTTAGAGGCAGGAAGATAAGGATATACTTGTATCCATTAACAATAGTTCCCACAGGACATTAAACTCTATCATAATTGGATGACAATAACTGTGCAGCCTGTGTGCTGGCTACACACTCCAGGAGGGATCAGGTCGATGAATGGAACTGATATGTACCTGACTGGGCGAGCTGGAGAGCACTCCCCTGCCCCTGGTAGGGTGAGGGAACAGAACAAACACGCAGCCGGGGGGCTCTGGCACATCCTCAGTGCCCCACCCTCCGCCATGACAAGAAGCCATAGTGGCCAGTCACTAGCAGCCATGGCAGCCTTCTGTTCCTGGTGGGGATGGGTCCGCAAACATACATGCTTGCTGGCTGTGGCCCTCATTGACCTGCCTGGGTGGCCCTTGGCACAGGCTGTGAGCTCGGGATCATCTGGGGGACCAGTTCTAGGCCTAGTCACATACCCAGGTGGGGACAGCAGCAAGCCCACATCTGGCATACTGGAAATAGGTGTCCCAGTGAGTCTCTGCCTCAGGTGGGCCATAGAGGACCCTTGTCACATCTATTATAATCCACTGTCTTCTCATCCTGTCCAGTTCTTCCTTCCCTTTGGGAAGTAGTGGAATTCACATATTATGTTGTACATACACAATAGGACCCTGATTTTAAAGAACTGTACACCGTTTCTCTTTCCCATGAGCTGGAGGAAGGGAAGACCATCTAAACTCAGGTTGACTTGCCAGAGCTAGAGCTTATTATGTGCATGCTGGAAGCCCCATGGATATCCACAGGGTATCCACATACCTTCAGGGGTCTTAGGCACACATTCGAGCAATAATCGTCAGCATGGCAGCAGCAATCCTAACCATGCCACTGATAGCAAATTTCTCAATGGTAGCAACTGGTAGGTGGCCAGTGTGGTGTGGAAAACTGGCAGCGGCAATGAAGATCTCAAAAGCAGCAGCCCTCCAGACGTGGCCTGGCCCTCTTGTCTAGGCCAGTTGTGCAAAATGTATATGTAACAGCTTCCAGGTGCTTCTGCACTTTTGCAGGCTCTGCTAGACAATGGATACACTCATGTGCCCACCTGGGGCCTGCGTAGGCAAGAAGCACCAGGCCACCTGGCTCATACTCCATGGGGAGGCTGGTCGAGGTCCCCCAAAAGCCCAAGCTTCCCTAGGAGGGATGGCCATCTGGAATATTTTCTGTGTCTGCCACCTGCTTGTCCCCACTGCCTGCCCACCTGTAGTTATTGCTGCTGCCAGCAGCATGCTAATGTAATTAGAGATCGGGAAATAGAAAAAGGCAAAGAACTTTACCCTCTGATTCTTCATGTTTTAGTCCTTGGATTTTGTCAGTCATACTTTAATGAATCATCTTAATTATTTCATCTGTGGGTAATTTCAGACATTACAAGATCACAGTCAACCACACTGAACCACAGACAAACCCCCCAGCATGGCCAAAGAACCCTGAACATCTGATCAGCAGCATCCAGATGTTCACCACAGTCAATCACCCGTAGGGGCCAAACCCAACCACTGTTCTGGAGGTTGGGACAGGACCAGCTCCAGAACTGTGGTCGAAGCAATTCCCACCGGGAAACCGCCAAACCTAACAACTGAACGGCAAGCACCAGGCGGGATCACACAGAATGATCCCCAGCTATGGCAAAAACATGCAGTGTCGCTGCCAGGCAACGATCAAAAAACAAACCAGAGGAGGGATATTTAAAGGGCACAAAGCAGCAGGGGAACGGGGTGGGATGGAGCAGGGAGGAAGGGAGCGAAGTGCAAGCAGGAGGGAGCGAGGCATGGAGGAGGAGGGGGAGGAGTAGCAACAGCAATAGCAGCCAGGGCAGGCCGCCCCAGAGGGGACAACTGGCCAGGGCACGGAGGCACCCTGAAAACGGATAAGGAGAGTGAGGGGGGGCCCACACAGCGGCAGAGAGGCATGAAGGGGGGAAGCTCAGGGGGCAGGGAGGCGGGATGTGGGTCAGACAGAACGAAGCAACTAACCCCCCTCTTTGATCCACAATCCCAGAAACGGGCTCAGGATCCGGAGCCCCTGGAGGAGACCAGCAGAGGGGAAGTGGAGGAGGTGGAGGAGGTAGAACTGCAGCAGGAGGGCACACAAGGGAGACGCCGGTACCAGTGAAGGGGGGGTGGGGACACAAGGAGACCCAGGACTTCATAAGGATCTGGGGGTCCCTGGAGCACCAGGTAGAGCTCACCATGAACAAGCGGAATGATCATGTGTTCAGGGAGATCATGAGGGACATGGAGGCGGTAGGGCACCACAGGACCATGGCCCAATGCCGCTCCAAGTCCAAGGAGCTGAAGAGGGGGTACAAGTCCATCAAGGACAATAACCAGCGCTCCGGCCATGGAGCGTGGACTGAGCCCTACTACAACACCCTGGATTGCATCCTCCAGATGAAGGGCTCAATAGTTGCCCCAAGGCTCATGGGGAGCACTGTGATCCAGGGCAGGGAACGGGTGGACATACCCCTGCCCCTGGCAACCCCATCTGCACACATGGACACCGGGGACGCAACACCCCCAAAGGAATGCCCCGGGACCTTGGGGAGCAGCAGGCCGCCCTCGTGAACAAGCACTGGGATCCCATGCCCACAATCTGACTTGGGAGGATCTGAGGATGGCACACTGGTCACCCTCAGCCAGTGGACACAGGAGGAGCTCAGCCCCATGGAGGAGCCAGCCTCAGGGGA
The DNA here is from genome assembly GCA_003113815.1 of Sphenodon punctatus. Lineage (NCBI taxonomy): Eukaryota > Metazoa > Chordata > Lepidosauria > Sphenodontia > Sphenodontidae > Sphenodon > Sphenodon punctatus. Next base: position 1,112,422 of record QEPC01004784.1, on the reverse strand, counting down.
CTCCAAGATGGACATAGAGGGTAGGCAATCGGTAGGGATGGCAAACAGGCTATAGGGGCTGTGGCCAGGGGTGGGGGGCCCCCCACAGGGTGCGGGCCCAGCTTCACGGCCCCCACAACTCAGGGCCCATGGGAAGGGGGTTGGGGTGCATGGGGGCCCATCAGGGTAAGGAACCGGGGAGCAAGGCACACGGGAGTGGGGGCCATCAGCCCCCGGTGCCAGGGAGAAGGGGCCATTGTGGGAGGGGGCCTGTGCAATGCTAAGGCAGGCCCCTGCACTCCATCCACAACAGGTACACACCCACCCCAGCACAAAGAACCGCCAGGCAGGGAGGAGAGTGGGGAGCAGTAGCAGCAGCTGTTGACAGAACAAGGTGAGCAACAGTGGTGGGGGGCATGCCCTATGGGAGTGCACCGAGGGCACGGATAGGCAGCAGAGGTGTGGGTCCCCTCCCGGGATACAGGATGCACTGTGGGCGTGTGTGGGGATGGGGGATGGGAGGGATGGGTAGGGCACAGAGGGGGTACTGCAAGGAATGATACCTATGCCTGTTTATGTATTTGGCTGCCTCATCGTTGGGGGGCCAGGGGACTGCAATGTGGGTGCCAGTTGGGGAATCTGCCAGCCTCGAACCTGACCATGACAGCCTCCTGGTCCACGAGCTGGATCATGCGGTCCAGGAGGACCACCTCCATGGCCTCGCAGAAGTCCCGGATGATGCCCGTGTCAGTGGTTAGTTCCACGCTGAAGTGCTGCACCATGGAACAGCAGAAAACTGGTGTAGCCAGTGCCCAGACAGCTATGGCCACATGCTGGACAACGGGTATGGGTGAGTGCATGGGGGTGCGCAGCCACTCCAGCCAGGACACCACCAGCTCTGCGAGGCACAGGAGGGACCACCTGCCCATTCGTAAGTATGCCCTCCATGCTGCATCGTCCCACCGTACTAGGGCTCTGGCCCACCATTCCTGTGCCCTGTTCTCAGCCCATAGGCACCGTTGTGTGGGCATAGCGAGCACTACAGTGATCCCCAGGGCCACCCAGTGCCAGTAGTGTTGACCGGCTGCCTCTCTGAGTGCAGTTGGCTGGCTGCGAGCAATGAGCAGGGCCCGTTGGTACGCCCCAGATGTCCGATGGCCCATGCACCTGGCCTGACAGTGCCGGCGCCCATGATGGATGCTCTGGGCAGCCACGGTGACCCTGGCAAGGAACTTCTAGATGCAACAGTTCAGTTGGAGCAGCTCAGTGGTGACCCACTCGAGGTTGGTGTGCTGCCGGTACCACTCTACAATGAACTCCAGGAGCAACCAACATGTGCCCCTCTGGCCTGCATCCATGGCGGGTCACACCCCTGGGGTGGTCCAGTGCGTGGTTTATCGGCCCATGTCCTGGGCCAGCCCTCTGACCTGTGGCCCGCCCCTGCAATGGTGGGGCAGGCTCCGGCACACCCTTATTGGGTGCCCTCTGCCACCCACCCCGCTGCTGAATGCCCGGGGGATGCTCACCCATGCGGTGCTCACATGTGTCTTGATCCGCGGCGGAGACAGTGTGAGCCCTCTCGGTGTGTGCCCTGTCCAGGTTCGCACCCTGTCTGGCAGAGGGGGACCCTGCCCTAGCTGTTTCCTTCTTCAGCTGCATCCACGGGGACCGCAGCTACCAGCGGTTGCGTGGGGTGGCTTTTTACCACCTGTTGGAGCTTGGGCACCTGGCTTGGCCCCCTGCTGCTGACTATACCCTGTCCAATCCCACTGGCCTGGAGCTTGTGGCGCTGGCTGATGTGTGGTTCCATGCTGATGTTCAGGTCGGGCTTGCCGGTCCAGATCCATTCGAGGCCTACTATCTTGTTGCCCACCACATGGCGGGGATGGGCTACCTCTGAGGCATGCTGCAGTGGCCTCACTACATACATCTGGTGGGCCAACTCCTCCCAGCCCCCTTCGTGACCCCATGCAGCTGTCTGTGAAGCCCCCTGTGTCTTCGGTGTCATGGATGACAGCCCGACTGTGTGCTCCCTGCACCTCTCTGCCTGCTCTAGCCTGTGGCCATTCGCTCCTTCCCATTCCGGTCTCACTGCTGTTCTGGCTGTGTCAGTAGCCTCCATTCTGCTCTCCTGTGTCGCTGTGCCCCCTCCACGGGCACCCTCTGACCATCACTGCCTGACACCTGTGGTGTTCCTCTCCATGCCCGGCACCCCCTTAGGCTAGTTCCTGATGCCTGCTACCTCTACCAGCTGTCCCCATGGTGTTGTCTTCTCTTGCACAGTCACCAGTTCACCTGTGCCCATGACCTCCCCCCCCCTCCACCCCCTGGATGCCTCCATGACTGTGTGGGACTGGGGTCCTCTTGACTGCACCTCCCAGCGTACCCCCGAGAGGGCGTGCATGTGCTGAATGCAAGTTACAGGTTGCACCCATCGCTGGCCATGCCTGTGCATCAGCACAGGGGATCCTTGCCATTGGGACCTCCCCCGGCCCTCTACTTCCCCGGTTTGGTTGCTCTCCCCCTGTGACCCTGCTCTGTGCCCTTCAGCTGCCTGTGTTGCTGTTGGGTGCCCTGTGCTGCCTGTGCTGTCAGTGGGGCTCTGAGTGCCTTTCCCCATATTCCAGTCTGTTCCTGTCCCTGTCCCCTCCACTTCCTTGGCTCATGGCTCCCCCCCCATCTCAGTGGTGCTGTGTGTGGTTGTTCTGGGATGCTGTCTGCCTCCCCCTCCCCCCCCCAATGCTGCTGTGCTTGGCTGTGAGTGGTGCCCGGTGTCCGTGTCCCTTCCCAGGTGGTTGTCCGCTCCCTGTCCTGTGTTGTTGTTCCCCTGTGCACCCCGATGTGTTTCCCCCTTCCTTCCTTTCACACTCAGGGGTGTGTGTGCCCGGGCGTGTGTGTGTGTTGTTTGTTTTGCTGTGTCCATGGCTTCCCTGTCCCTGCTGTGTGTGTTCGGGTCTGCAGCTCTTCTGCCTCCTCCCCCTCCCTTACCATTTCCCTTGTGTGGGCATTGTCTTGTGGCACTTTTGGCTTCAGTTGCCCTCAGCTGGCCATGTCAGCTTCCTGTCCCACCCTGGTGGCTTCTGGGGGCTCTGGCCACTGTCTGGGATTGACGACACATCTGTTAAGCTGTCCCAGGTCATGGTTCTGCTGTTCATTTCCTTGCCATGGTCCAGCTCCCGTCACTTCTGTTCGGGGAGTGTCTGAACCACAGGTGGGGGTTAGGCGGCTCGCCACGGTCGGGAATCCACTGTGGCGACCCGGGAGCATGATTAACATCTGAAATTACCCTGTGTTTATTCCTAGCTTCAAGACCTTTTAGAAAGGGCCATTCCTACATCTTTGTGGGATCAATTTCATTTTCACTTCAAAATCCATAGTAGTTTGGCTTGACTTCAGTAGGTGTTGGACTGGATCTTAAATGCTAACATTTCCTACTGTTTCCTACACAATCATTCAGGAACTCTTTTTGTGTCCTCTCATTCCACCCCAGTCTGTATCGAAAGAAATTACCATTTTCCCAAGCACCTCTTGAACCTCAGATAGGAACCCCAGTGCCGCCACTGCTTCATGCAAAGTATCTACACACTATTTCATCATTATTTTCTCTCACACTCACATTTTGTATCCATTGCCTCATTCCCCATATTTGAATTGGATTGACAGCACCCACCATAATGTATCTCTCATTTTCTCTCTTCAGCCCAGTTTTGGCATGCCACTTAAAATTGATCACATTTTTTCCCTTAACTTTTCTAAAGAACTTTCTATGTGATCCTTCTTCTATCCGTTTCAGACTGTAATGTATATCACATGATAAATCTTAATAATAATCTTTATTTTTATATAGCACCCCCCTACCATGGCAGTCAGAGTGCTTTACATATAACACAACTTTTAATCCTCACAACAACCCTGTTGTTGCATGATGTTGCATCTCTACTTATACTTTTTAAAAGAGTCGATCTTCTTTCTGTAATTGTGTAAAAGTAATGATAGATGGGAGGTAAGATGTAACCCAAAAGATATGATGTGCAGCTTGTTTCCAGACACTGTTCACCATATCATATGTAAATCGACTAAGCTGGCTGGAAATGAGAACAAAGTGCAGCTTAATACAGTAACCAGTGTCAGAATATGGGTTACAAATAGGAGGCAAGTGCTGCTTCTGTAAGCCAAATTAGGCTGTAAAGATGAGAAGTAGAAACGTTATGGGACAATTCAGTCATTAGTATTAAGATCCTTGGGGGTTCATGGCACGACTCAGCTGCTGCAAGTCACACGGTTGTGTGCATGTATGCAAATTAGTTGGGGGTACTTGGCTCTTTGCTAAAGCTGAAAATGGGTACACAGCCACAAAACGTTTGTGAACCACTGTGCTAGAAAGACCAGACAAGGAACAGGGAGAGTGCTTCATCATAAATAAGGATATTCCTTTGTGTCAGGGTTGAAGGGGCATCAGGGCCAGAAGTGGGTGCAGGATTATGTCTAGGCTGAATCTGCATCAGGGCAGAGTCCCTGCAGGGTCTCAGGGTTTGGGCAGAGCACAGGCAAGGAGAGGGAGGTGAATAAATAATAATAATAATCTTTATTTTTAAAATAAAACCTTTATTTTTTTAATCCACCCAATGTCCTGTGGCTGCAGGCCTACCTTAAATGTGTCAGGAAGCCAATCAGGAGGACTGAAACCAGGAGGGTCAACTGGGCCAGGATTGGACTAAATTACAGAGCCACGGCAGTTCTATGGTGTGGAGTGTCACATCGTAACTCTCAGGCTGCTGTTTTGAGGCTGAGTATTGACACTTTGAAAGTAGAAGGGGGAAAAACATTGTTTAGTTTTCTTTTCTTTCAACATCAGAAATAACTTGGGAGCATAAAGTAAAGCTCTATCATTTGGGATCTCTTGGTGTGGGTTTTACAACCCATTTGTGAAAACTGGGAGCTGACTCTCTTAGGGTGTCTTTAGACATAACGCTGTTCAGTGTCCTGTAACACAGTGTCCTACCGTTACAGTGTTTAGACATACCGTCAACAGAGTGGGTGTTTTTACACACACATTTCTCCTGGATGTTTGCTGTTACATCCTGAACTTTCTGTGTGTCTAAATCACTCACCCAGATCTTAAATATCCGGCTCTTTGAACTTCTGCGTAGAACTTCTCCCAGAACATTTGTGTGCAAAAGGTTTTCCTGGTAAACTGCTTTGTTCCAGGCAGCTGTGGTCACATGGTTTCCATGGCAGCCTGTAACATCTATAGCTGTGGCTACTTTAGGCTGCCTCAGGGCAGTTTTTTGTGAGGAATGCATCCAGGAACTGCCTCAGGGTAATGTGTGTGTGAAAAATGAATCTGGAACTTACTTGTGAACTTGTAAACCCAGAAGATGGAAAAATTTGGAACTTTAACATGTGTGTAGAAAAAAATGCTATTATAGAGTCATAGGTCTTTCAGAACACAACACTGATTGGAACCTCTGGAATACTGAGGAAGGTAAAACTCACTGACGCCTTCTTTTAGCTTAGAACTGTATTTATGACTGATTTCAGCCTGAGAGCCCAGATGGTGGAGGGTTTAAACATAAGAAGCCACAAGCAATCCTGGTTAAGGCCAATGTCATAAATGCTGAACAAGGATTTCTGCTGCTTTAAAATGCCATTTTCCAGGAGCACATAATGTGTATTGATGGACCATCATCAAGAAAGGAAAGAGGGATTTGTCATTAAGAATGACATAGCAACATACTGGATCAGACCAGTCTCCAACAGTGGCCACCATCAGTTGCTTCAGAGAAATACACCACAGGTCACAGCAGCGTGAGCTATTTACTCCCAACAGTTAGAAGTTCCATCCCCTGATCAACTTGACTAATAATAGGCATTTAGAGACCGATTCTCTAAGAAGATTCGTGCTTTTCTCTCTGTCTCCTCTGCCAAAACCCTTGTTCATGCCCTTGTCATCTCTCGCCTCGATTACTATAACCTCCTTCTCACTGGCGTCCCCCGCTCTCCCCTTTCTCCCCTTATCTCCATCCAAAACTCTACTGCCAGGGTCATCCATGTCACCCGTCACTTTGGCCACATGCAGCCCCACCTCTCCTCTCTTCACTGGCTCCCCCTTCCTGAACAAATCCCACACAAGCTCCAAGTCTTCACCTGTAAAGCTCTTCACAACCTTGCTCCCCTCTACCTCTCTGCACTAATTTCCCTCTGTACTGCAGTCCGTGAACTCCGCTACTCCTCTGTCCCTTCTCCCTCCCTCCCACGCCTCCCCTGCTCCCCTAATCGTCTTCATCCCTTCTCCCTAGCTTCCTCCCATGCCTGGAACTCCCTCCCTGTCCACATCCGCCTTGCCCCTCCCTTCGTACCTTCAAATCCCTTCTCAAGATCCACATCTTCTGTTCTGTCCTTCCCGACTCCTCGCTCCCCTCACCTAACTCCTGCTGATGCCCTCCATTCAGTACAATCTGTTGCCTGAGGTCTGTGTACTCATATCCTCACCACACGGACCAGACAGCCATCATTCTCAATGTAACTAAGTGAAACACATGCACCTGGGACCTCGCATCTTCGTGAATGTTACACTCCTTGTCTCTCCCTCTGTTCCCCTTCCTTTGTCTCATCTCCTCCCCCCACCCCCCGGTCTCTCAGTTTGTAAACCCTAGAGCAGGGACTATCTCTATTCCATTACTTTGTAAAGAGCCAGGTACATTGCTGGCACTATATAATTGCTTATTAATTATTAATTATTATTATTATTATTACTACTACTAATAATAATAATAATAATAATAATAATAATAAATTAATTTATCCTTTTTAAAACTCCATTATACTACTGGTCTTAATAATCCTCTAGAAATTATCACTATTATTTATCATTATTTTGCCTTCATATAATGCTTAATGGAAAAATGTGTTGCTATTGGTAGTGCAAGAAACACACATAATTAAAATTACATAAGGAATGGCACACTTATATTTTTTAGCAGAGAAAGTAGAATTTATTATATTTAGCATGCCATGCTATAAACATAACATTTTTTGTGTGAATTAGTTTGCAACTTTTTTAAAAAAAGCAAAAAAAAACTTTTTTAAAAATTATAAATATCTACATGGTGTCTCTGTCTTTCTGATATGCTTCCTACACAAGGCATCCTATAAAACCTGTTAAAATAGCATGTTGCAATATTTTGAAAATGCCACATTTTATCTCAAAAAAGTTATTTTCAACAAAGGTTACATTCACACCTGACAGTGGCAGCAGCTTTGAAAATGACACGCGGCAAAGATGCAGCAGAGGGAGGAGCCCGATGCCAGAAGTAGCGCCGGTGAGAACAGGGTTCTGCCGTGATGCTGGATTTTGCACCCTGTCATCCACGTGTAATGTCATGGCAGAATCCCGTTCACACCAGAGCTACTTCCAGCAGCCAGCTCCTCCCTCCACCGTGTCTTTGCCTGCCGGTACTCACTTCCACCGCTGCACCACCATCAGGTTTGAGTGCAGCCTTAGTCATAAAATGCTTGTCACTATTTTACCCTGAATTTTGTCATAATAAATGAAAATGAGTTTTGAAGGCTAAAATAGTGACATGAAACAAATAATATCTTATACAGTATAGAACATCTTACATATATTATAATATTCCCTAGTTTGTCATTCCAGTATGTGAAATTATCTAAAATGAAAAAAAACAAAACACTAAAGCCTTTCAAACAAGTTGGCACATGAAAGAAAAATGTCATATGCATACTGAGTAGCATGTGCAGTTTGTCAAGTGAGTTTTTGTCAATGAGGTTTATCTTCATTCTTAGAAATCTACATAGTTTCCCTTAATATATAAACATGCTTTTTTTTTTTTAATGGTACATAACACAATACATCTGTCCTTGACTACACTACAGCCTATTGTACATGTGAGTAAGTTGGCACTCTTCAGCTGAGGTCATGGATTGTCATATCAATATGATATAAATTTTCCATTATGTAAGGTATAGTCGACAAATGCAATTATGCTAACATTTTATTATAAGTGTAATGCATGATGATAATTCCAAGGAAAGTCTAATTGGTTTAACATGTTCTGACAGATGGTTACTGGGCAAAGACAATTCTGTGAAAAATCTGACACACTGTGAGCAGCATAATAATAGCACATATCACTGCATTTTCAAAGCACCAATTTTAGCTACCGCCATTTTCATTAGCTGCCTTTTTGTCTTCTAATAAATGAGATTTCATTTTGGTGGCATATGTTAAGTAAAACAATGACGTCTTAAAACTATTCTGAGCAATTTTTTTAGAACCAGATTTAGGGAGTATAATTGTCTACACTTCTGCAAACAGATTTTAAGAATGCTGAAGAGTTTGAACAGCTTCACATTTTCTGGAACCAAAGTTTTGAGATTTGAATAGAATCATGTGTGTGTGTGTGTGTGTGTGTGTGCATGCACATGCCAAATGATGCTATTGGTAAGTATAAATGTGAAGATAATTTAAATATAGTAATTCTGCTCTGACTTTCTACTACTCTGATATTTCACAAATTATAACCAGGAACAGCACACAACATTGACTCTCTAACATTGCAGTCTTCCAGTATGGAGGGACTTTGATATCTTCCATTTTCTGACTGTTGCAGACTATAGTTCAATCTTTTGAGGGATGCATAATTTGAAGCATAGTGTAAAAACAGATGTGGCAAAGACTCATTGTAGCCTGCTTTGATTAGCTTTGGACTGGACCTCACCTGCATGTGTGTGGAGGCACTGCCAGATATTGGCCTGGGATTGCCCAGGACTGTGTCAGCAGCTAGCCTGGGCTCTGACCTCAAAAAACCTCCAAGGTCACAGTCTGGGCTAAGGCCCACCTGACCAGGCCACAGAGGGTTATCACATCTGTTTCTGGACCGCCAACCGAGCTCAGCTTGGGGCCACAATGGCTGGCTGCCATGGCTGGCTGCCACTGGCCGCCATCTGTCATGGTGGGGGTTAGGGCACTGGATGCAGCACGGGGGCAAGACTGGGCAGCTCCATGTTCCTGGTTCTCCCCACCCTCCCCGGGTTGTGTGGGTGTTGAGGCCGGTGGGCATGTTTGTTCGGCAGCCCACCACAGCCCTGACAGTGTCCACTGCTGTTTTCCTCCCCAGACCATGACAAGTGTCTGCCACACCACTGTCAAATGTGTTTCGACCCATATTCAGGATATGGGGTTTTGCATGGGGAAAGCATGCCATCCTCAGGGGGACACACTAAATGACTGGTGGTCCCTTGTGATCATGGGTATTTTGAAATTTCAATTTCCTTTTGTACCTGCTGTTTGACAATTTATTTTATCTAGAGTCTGGTTTTTACTTATTTAAAATGTAAAGCTCTTGCTGGGTAAAACTGTAAGAATTTCTGCTGACATGGAGAAAAAAATGTGGGACTATGTCTGAATCAGTGAGGCACATCTATTACTTTAGCCGACGTATTTTATAAATAACAAGTAAACTCTTATAATAAAGTAGAACAATTTCAAGATATTGTCTATTATTGTGCGTGAAGTGTAACAAAATATTGACATATTAAATTCATTTCTTGCAAAATTCTTTATCTTTGGAATGCAGATAAACTCCAGTTTTAGGCTAAAAATCACATCATGTCTCATATCTGAGACTTCCCTACAACAGAGAACTGCTAAAATAAATGTAGTTTGTGCTATATTCTAGAACTTATTTCTTCTTCTCATGTCACACTGCTCCATGGAATTACACTCAAGTTTAATTTTATACCAGGGATATAGCCATCATGGCAACTTTACAACCACGACACAAGCTCCAGCTCGTCCAATCTTGACAGGGACTTCCTACAAAGAGAAAACACATTTCCTGATTTAGTCATTCTTGCACAATGTGATATGCTGGCTGTGCTCCATGGAAAGTACCCACCAAGCAGGCCCCAAAACTCCAGTCTTTGCAAACGTTTCCAGTTTCCAATTCTTTATTTAGAGGAATAAACTCCAAACAAAGCCCATACCTTGCAGGGCTCCACCATCAGCCTGGTTTACAGGCTAGCAGCCTTCAGGATGGGTTAGTCCCTTAGATGGTTCTAAGGGACAGCCAGTTCTCCCTTAAGCCTACTCTCTCTCTCAGAGCCAGAGACTGACTACCAAGTCTCTCCATTCTCAGGCTTTTATAGTCCCTGACGGGTTGGGGCCTAGGCCCAGGTCACTGTTCTTGCCCATTAAAACCATTGCACACACATTTAAGGGAAAGAAGTTTGCTCTCTTGAAAAGATGGTATTGTATTACTGAAAAAATAAGTCACTTGCTAAAGGTAGTAAAGAGTGCAATAAGCATTCACACAAAAATAGGAGGGGATGGGGGGAATAGTCTTTGAGGGTCATGGAGATGAAGTTGTTTTTTTCTCTTCAGACTTTTATTACTAGTTTGGGATTTTATGGTATTAGCAGAGTCAGCTTAGAGTTTGGAGCGCCACCCTCTTGACAACACTCTCTGTGGGGCCCTAAAGGTAGTTGTGGTTTTGGTCCTCGCTAGGAGGGAGTGAAGCCCCCTGCCCCCGATGAAAGCAGGAGTCACTGCAGGACCCCCAGAAACAGCGGGGTCCAGACTGGTTACCCTGGGTTGCCCTGTGGTAAGGCCGGCTCTGGGTATTAGAAGATAGTTGCAGGGGGCATAGGTTTCTAGGAAAGCAGAAAGTTACCATGATTTCATGGCCACCTAGGACATCATAGATGCTAGTAAGGAGTGGATTAAATATTTTATGTTCCAAAGATTAAGTCAGATGTTAGATAAAAGGTTTATTTCTGACTTGTATGTTCTGCAATAGAGACAATGTAGTACAATGATTTCTTTTATTGAACCAACTACAACTACAGTTGGTGGAGGTATGCAAACTTTTGGACATCATAGAGTCTTTCATTAGTTCTAACTCCTAACTTGCCTGATGAAGGACCCTGTGAGGCAGGTCAGCCAACCGTAGTTGGTTCAATAAAAGATATCACTATACTGCTTTGTCTCTGTTGCCTACATTTTGGATCAACATGGCAACCTTAGTTTCTCTACTCTGACTATTTTCTCGTAACCTAATCTACAAAGATGATAGGCATAAAACAGAGCTAGTTTAACAATTCAGCCAGTAGAGGGCAGTGGTGGTTTAGAAACACAAGCTGTTACAAACACACAATCTATGCAAATCTGAGTGCTTTGAAATTTCCTTTCCCTCAAACCTAATGAATATCCATTACACTTAATTTTGTGAGGAAAAGAAAGAGCATAAATGAGCAGTATGTTTATTAGGAAGTGTAAGTATGTGCTTTGATCTTCAGTTCCACTTCCAATGCAATACATGTAATATTAAATTAGGAACAAGTAGTGTTTCACCCTCATGTTCTGTCTTTGGGTGGATTCCTACCACGGGTGCACATCTTTTGTAAAAACTTGCAAGTTAATGGCTCTCCAATGAAGCCTTTTAGGTCATTGTGACCTGCACACAGGAAAGTTTGTTACTATTAACCGTTTTTTGATGTTTGTTGTTTGTTTGTTTGTTTGTTTAAGGAAAGTTGGTTACCATTAACCAGGGTGTTTTTGTTTGTTTTTTGGTTTTTGGTGGTGTTTTATGGTTGTTTGTTGGTTTTTTGTTTTTTAACAAACAAACAAAAACAAACCCTGGGAATTTTTACTATGGGGTAGATCTATACTCTGTCCTGGGGTAGAAATCTACCCCGTCACATTCCATGTTAGTTTCACATTCAAGCAATGAAAATGCCAAAGGACTGAGGTAGAAATATACCCCAGGACCCATGTAAATGTTCAAGACAGAAGAAGAAGGCTAATGGATCAAAGATGTTTTTTCATCTGTTCAAATTTAATCAACTTTTCCTATTTTTAATGTAAATGTCAAAATCTTTTAGACTATAACAGTGCATTGTATAAAGTTGTTTAATTACAGTATACAACATTTACTGATGCAGTATAGCTAAGTGCTTAATCAGAGTAAAACTAAACAGAGTGCTTGCTCAAGTTTAATATTCTGCATGTCAGACCAGAAAATGGGTATTCAAACTTTGGAAGGGATCAAGTTCCTTAACAGCAATTCAAATTGAGAGAATATATGATGTGTCTAAGGCAAGCATGTATGACAAGAACTTGCAGCAAATGATGAACTTTTGAAATTTTGTTGAAATTTAAGAAAGAAACCTAGGAACTCACTTGCTGAACGTTATTAATTAACTACAACCCATTGCCACGAGAGGAGAAAAAGTCAAGGATTCACTTGTGACAGAAAGTTCAGAAGTGACATGGGGGTGCTATAGCAGTTGTAGGGGAGCTTGTGGCCAAAGGTTTGATGTAGCAGTTGAGGGCTGCAAGATTTACTGTGTTATCCTGGTTGATAATAACTCTGGTTTGAGTTAATGAACAGGTAAATGTAATTGATCCTGTCTGTCCATTTTCTTGGTTTTGATCCCTCCCTCCACTCCTGCCCCACCCATGTGTAATCCAGAAGAGCCTCTTCCCTGTAAAGACATGGAAAAATAAAACATTTTGATTCCCCCCCCTCATTTACCACTTAAAGTTTGTGCCTCTGATTGAAGTTTAAGCCAGGACCCCATATCCTCTGTGACAAATATATCTGATTTACTCTTAAAGTTCACCCGAACTGTAAATTTCCTGAGCTTATTAGACATGGTTTGGGGACAATTACGATATCATTCATTTTGTTTTTATTTATAAATAATATATATATATACAATATATATATATATAAAACAGTTTATATATGCTCTAAATCTTAACTCTGCTTGGTTGGCACTTGACACCATGAAGCCAGATTGGGATCTCTCTACCTGGCTCCACTTCCCATTGCCTGGTCCAAGTTACCAATGCCACAGCACCAATGCCATGCCAAGAGAGTGCCTCTGGGGGTGGGGGTGTCTGGTTTCTAATTTTGGTTTCTGCTGGGCTTGCTGGCTTTTGGTGGGATTTATTTCTCCATGCAGTTGCACACTGTTTTGCAGAGTTGTTGTATTATTTTTGAGTGACTGTCTCTTTCTTGCTAGCCTGCATTTTTTGTGCACTGCTTGGTTGGCATAATGATTAAAGCATGTGCAGAAGAGCTGCTCAGCCCTGCAGGTGGCATCTTTGAAAAGGGTACCCAGGGCTGAGCAGCACTCTGCACATACTCAAGCTCGGGGGTGTGGTGTGGTGTTTGTTTTAAAGATGAGCCGGGAAGCAGCCCAGTGGTGGCATGGAGCAGAACGGGGTGTCGACAACCCCCTGGGACAGACCCCAGATAATAAGTAAACCCTGCCTGACCCCCCGCTAGGTTCCCAACCCTGCACCCGAACTTTCCCTTCCCACCCAGGTGGGGTGGCTGCACTGGCACCAGACATGCTTAAAGGGCTTATCTTTGCCCCCTGCTCGCCTCCGGATGCCCCCCACCTGTGACTACAACCCTCACCCCCACCCTCAAATTCTCACTGGCTCTCATTGAGAAGGGGGCGTTTCTCAGTTCAGCTCATCTTGAGGCGATATGGGAAACACACATACACACATACCCTTCTCACAGAGAAATGGTGAGAACATCAAGGCGAGTTTCAGCCTAATTAAAGTGGGTGGACCATGCTGTGGGCACACTACTGTTGAGTTTGATTTATTTATTTATTTATTTATTTATTTATTTCTGCATGTAGTAGCACTTTTGTGGGATTGTCTTCTGGAGCGATTGTCCCACTCTTGCTAGCCTGCTTTTCTGTGTAGTGCTTTAGCTGTAGTTCAAGAACTTTGCCAAGATGTGACCAGTTCGGGCACTAAGGGAATACATTCTAGTTTCCTTCTGGTTAATATGGTGTGGGAAGGGGAGGGAGGAAGTCTGCATGTGTTGTGCACCCTGATTGGTTAAGCAATTAAGGGGGAGGGAGGAAGGGATGAATGTGCTATTGTGCACCCTGATTGGCTAGGCAATTAAATGGCTGCAGCTGCTGCAAATGGCAATGCCTGCTGAGGTGCTGAACTGGTGCTGAATAGTTCTGAAGTTTCCCAAAGTTTTCTGAGGTCTGGAATTCCGAGTCCAAATTTTGAAACTTTGGACACAGCACCGAAGGCCGATTACTCAGAACTTCCTAATTCGGCCCAAGTACCTGGACATACTGTTCAGTACACCCTAGTCTGTGTGGATGTGCATAGGAATGAAAATCATGTTCTCATATATGTTATATAAAGCACAATCAAAAATTTTATAGTTCTAAAAATGGACATGGGGCTTTGGCAGAGTGATGCCACAAGATGGTGTAGAAGTCGAAGATAGAAAAAACAAAATGGCCACCACAGGAAGAACCAGTGTTTGGAGTGGGGCCACACAGAGATAAAAGAGAGCCTGCCCTGGAAACCCAGCAGTGTGCTCTGAGGTGCTGAATAGAGCACATCTCTTCTAGAAGCTGCCTGGAAGCCTCCTAAATGAAGGAGACCCTGGAGCTGATTGAGGGTATTTTCAGACATTATGAGATCACGCTCAATCACACTCAATACCCTGTGGTGGGGAATGGCCTCGTAACGTCTGTTGGGGAACCTGAGGTTCCCCCCCAGATGTTAACCATGCTCAATCACGGCGGGAAATCACATTCACCACGCCATCGGTGGAACCGGTGGGGCCGGCGCCAATCGCATGGTGAATGTGATTCCCCGCCGCGATGAAGGGACCCATCTAGTCTGGATGGCAACCACGGCATGGAATCCCCAGCAGGATTCAGGGTCATGGTCAATTTGGGCGGGCGCTGCCACCACATTGGCTGCAGTGCAGGTGGCGGGGGAGCATGGGGGGGCCCGTGCAGCCACACGTTGCACCGCGCAGCCCCGCCCCCTCCCCGATTCCCCGCCAGGAGCATCCGGCACATCTGTTGGACATGACAGGCTGATTCTGGTGGGGAATCAGAAGGGTGAATCCAGGACGGGGCGAATGCCGCCCCGTCTCATCTGAAATCACCCTGAGAGGCCTGAAGGAGTTAGATGTGGTTTACAGAGACTAGTATCTGGCTAGGCTATGCCCTGTATAAAGACTATGTATTGAGACTGGCCAGAGGCTTGTTGCATGTCCTAAGGAGAGGCTGGAATGCCAATAAACTGGTTTGATGTTAATCCCCTTGAGTGACAGTGTACGTTGGACCTGATTCTGTAAACACTTATGGCCAGCAAGGCCAAATCCTGCGACAGGAACTTACTTAAATTCTTTGAATATTTCAACGCTTTAAATATTTAACAGGACAAGGATATAAGCTCAAGCCAGACCTGCAGATGTGCACATAACCTCAAGGCTGCCCCCTTTTTACATCGGACACAAAATATTTCAGAATATATAATTTATTTGACCAACTTCTTTTGGTGATGATAGCATGAAGAAGACACTTCCCCCTTGTGATATAATAAAGAATATCTTCTGGACTAATTTGTCTCTTTCCATCTCTTAGTTTGGGACCAACATGACAACCATACTCCCTTTCCCTTTTAATGAATGGACAAGCACACCAGCATGTTGACAGGGGGCTGGGAGTCGACTGGGTTCGCCCCCTTCCCCTCTGTACCACCTACCCGGAGTGGAGCTGATCCAGGGATGGACTGGGGCACAGAGAGCCTCAGGGCCAGGATTCCCTGGGCCCCTATGTCTATTACCCCCTTCCGTTGGCAGAGGGGGAGGGGGTGGGGCCAAGGACTTCCTCTGGTAGCTTCCAGCCAGGCTCCGGCACTGGTAGGGGTTTTAAAGTGACATGCCTATTGGCCACCACACCAAACACACCAGTACGTTGACAGGGGGCTGGGAGCCGACTGGGCTCACCCCCTTCCCCTCCATAACACCTCCCCGGACTGGAGCGTAGCTGAGCTGGGGATGGACCAGGGCATACAGGGCTTCAGGGCCAGGACTCCCCAGGCCCCTGTGTCTGTTTCCCCCCCTCCTGGTGGCAGAGGGAGAGGGGGGTGGGACCAAGGACTTCCCGCAGCGGCTTTCGGTTTGGGTTTGGCCTTGGCAGGGGTTTTAAAGTAGCTTTCCTGTCGGCAGCACTGCAGGTGCATACCTAAGAGCCACACAAAAGGTCCCTTTGGTGTGGCCCTGGGTGGGGACTGGGGTGAGAAGTTTTATTAAATGTGTGTGGGGGTGTTGTTTAGCTGGTGATTTGTGGGAGGATGCATAGGGGGGTTAACATTAATGCTGGGGGAAGGTCAGGGGGAAGTAGGGAGGGAAAATGGAAAGGTATTTTGTTAGGGAGGGGGACAGGATCTGGGAGTTATGGGGAGTGTCTTGGAGTTATGGGGTTGGGAATGGGGTGATCCGGCCATTGGGGACATGATGGGACAAGGAAAATATGGTCCCTATCGGGAGAAGGTTAAAACTGTGAGATGGAACAGATGCTTGTTATCTGTCCTGCTCACTATCCCCTTAGAAGCTGGGCAGGTGGCTCAGGATCAGAAGTCCCCTGACCATGCTCTGATGCTGTTAAATGCGAGGTTGGTAGTTCATAAGGCAACAACTGTCCAGGAATTGATCCTGGACTATGCAGCCAACATCGTATGTATCACGGAAACCTGGCTGGACACTGAGTCAGGGCCTATTTTGGCTGACCTTGTTCTAGTCGAGTATTCCATGCAGCATCAGCCACGGTTGAAGGGATGAGGGGGGGGCAGTATAGCCATGATTTTTAGGGAGTCTTGGACTGTTTGGAGGTATCCAGTGAAATCAATATTGGGTATTGAGGGTCTCCATCTGGTGTTTGATTTCAGTTTGGGAGTGCTGCTTGTATACCATGCACCTACCTCTACAGCAGCTTCCCTACATGCTCTAGTGAAGTTGGTGAGGGGTGGTGGTGTTGCGGTCCCTGAAGACGTTAGTCTTGGGGGACTTCAATATCCACACTGATGCTGAACTTGGGGGCACGGAGCATGAGTTCATGGCCACCGTGGAAACCATGAACCTATCCCAGATGGTCAGTGGCTCAATGCACTAAGGGGGACATACCTTAGACCTTGTGTTTTGATCTGGCCTTGAGGTGGGGGATCCATTGGTGGGGGAGATATCAGCTGTGCCCTTGTCACGAACAGATCATTACCTCCTTCAGGCCTCTCTCCTGGTGCACGTCTGCCCCCAGAAGGGCATGGAACCAATTCAAATGGTTCGCCCCCAGATACTGATGGAACTGGAGCAATTCCAGGATGCTCTGGGTGAGATACCTTCTGATCTTGACAACCATCTCATTGATGACCTTGTTGTGCTGTGGAACACCTTGCTGACAGAGGCCATTGATCAGACGGCTCCTAGGTGTCCGTACCCAGGTGACAGCACCATAGGACTCCTTTGTTTTTGGAAGAACTGCAGGTGCTGAAGTGGGAGGGGCAGCGGTTGGAGTGACGGTGGCGTCATTCACATATTGAAGCTGACAGATTGCGACATAGAACTAGTTTATGAGCATATGCCATGGCTATGCAGGTAGCAAAAAAGGAGTTTTTTGCTACCTTCATAGCATCCATAAAATCCTGTCCAGTGGAGCTTTTCCAGGTGGTGAGGAGACTGGTCAGTCCAACCTCCTTCAACCTTGGAGGGGAGTCATCTCTTGCCCGCTGTGATACGTTTGTGGATTATTTTGTGGATAAAATTGCTTGGATTCACCACCACTTCGACGCCACATTTCTTACAGTGGGGAAGCCAGAGGTTATGGAAGCCCTGCCTTGTCCAATTTTGTGGGATCAATTTCAGTCGGTGACACCCGCCTATGTGGAGGATGTTCTTGGGACTGTCAGAGCCACCTGTTGTGAATTAGACCCATGCCCATCCTGGCTTGTGAAGGCTTGCCAGGAGACAACGGGGCCATTGCTGGTGGGGAAGGTCAGTGCCTCCCTTATAGAGGACAGGGTGCCAGGTTGCCTTAAAGAGATGGTGGTGCAGCCCTTGATCAAGAAACCATCGCTTGATGTTGACTCCCTCGCCAGCTATCGGCCGGTCTCTAACCTTCCCTTTTTAGGGAAGGCTATTGAATGGGTGGTGGCCCGGCAGTTGCAGGAGCATCTGGACCATGTCAGTTTTCTTGATCCCTCCCAGTATGCATTCTGCCTGGGTTATGACACTGAGACTGTGTTTGTGGTGTTGGTCGATGACCTATGCCGGGAATTAGATCAGGGTCAATCTACCTTGCTGATTTTATTAGATCTGTCAGCTGCATTTGATACCGTTGACCATGAGATGTTGGTGACGCACCTGTGGGACCATGTGGGAGTGGACAGATTGGTTCTTGAATTGTTCCGCTACTTCCTAGCCAGAAGAACTCAATGGGTGGTGATTGGGGATCATTTTTCATCATACTGAAAACTCTCGTGTGGAGTCCTGCAGGGTTCTGTTTTGTCCCCTCTCCTGTGCAACGTGTATATGCAGGCACTTGGTAAGGTTGTCAGGAGGTTTGGTGTGTGACCTCATCAATATGCTGATGACACCCAGCTTTACCTCCCTTTTTCATCAGGCCTGGCAGTCTCAGTGCTTACCGGGTGTCTAGCAGCTGTGGGGGATTGGATGAGGGCTAATTGACCGCAGCTGAATCCAGACAAGACAGAGGTGATACTGGTGGGTAAGGCAGTGGAGATTACGGCCTCCATTACTGATGGGGGTCTGTCCTCTGCTGGTTTCCCAGGTATGGAGTCTGGGTGTGCTCCTTAATTTGCAGCTCCACTTGGATGTTCAGGTGGAGGCTGTGGCAAGGAGTGCCTTTTGCCAATTACACCTGGTGTGTCAGCTTCAGCCGTATGTTTCAGATTCTGATCTGGCCACTGTCATCACCTCTAGGCTAGATTACTGTAATGCACTCTACGTGGGGCTACCCATGGTGACAGTTTGGAGACTGCAACTGGTTCAGAACGCAGCAGCCCATCTCCTGGTGGGACTAGGCCACCGGGAACATATTACACCAGTTCTTTGATCGCTGTACTGCCTGCCTGTAGATTTATGAACCCGATTCAAGGTGTTGGTGCTTGCCTATAAAGCCCTAAATGGTCTAGGTACGACCTATCTGTGGAACTGCCTCACCCCCGCCCCCCCACCTCCAAGTCCTGGATCGACCCTTGCGGTCATCAGGAGGTGCCCTCCTCGAGGTGCCCCGAGTCTTCCGGGGGGCACAATGGGGAGGGCATTATCAGTGGCTTCCCTGCAGCTGTGGAACTCCCTGCCAACAGAGGCCCAATTGGCCCTGGATCACCCCTCTTTTTGACGTAGTTGTAAGACCTGGCTGTTCTGCCTTGCCTTTGATCGGGAAGATGGGTAGGGTGGAATGGGAGGGTATGGTTAGGGGATAAGTTGTTTGTTATAATCCTCCTTATGTTGATGTTTTTATGTTTTTAATGTTTTATTGTTATAAGCCACCCCAAGCTGCTGTGTGGGAGGAGCGGGGTGTTAAATTTGTTAAATAAATAAACAAGAACTGCATCATGGTGAATACACAAAGGAGCTGAATTAAGGCTTGCACAGGCATCTATAAATCTGGCATTTCCTAACTTTAGAAAGTTTGGCATTACAACCCCAATAATTCTCTTTTAACATGTTTCCTGGGTTATTCTGAAGTAAAAAATGATGCTATTATAGTAGCCCTTCTCTATCATGTTTTAATAGAAGAGGTTAACATTGCAGCATGCAGGGCTGTTGATTGAGCAACAGGACTGACTTTAGCCGTCTATTATCCCAGGAGGGAAATGGCATCTGGGTAAAGGGAGTAGGCAGAGAACATCTAGCTCAGATATGCTTCTTCCCACAGGGAGTTGAAGGAGCTCTTGTTTATGACCCAAAGAGGTCATTGGTTATTACAGTTTTGAGCTAGTTTTGGATTGTGAGGAGATTTCAGCCTAGGCCTTTTTGCTCCTGAATCTTTCTCTGATTGATCCCAAAATTCCTGGTGCCGTGGGTATATTCCTGCTGCAGTTGCTTTGGAGGCTGCACGGCCAAGTTTTTTAGAATGTTTATGTTGACTTATTTTCTTCATATTGCCAAGGTTTCCCTGAGGAATTCAAGCAAGCAAAGGGGAACAATTTATAACTTAGACAAGCCCAAACAGAATGGGTTTTTTTGGACAAAGAAAATGTACATCCCCTGCCCAGGGGCTTTCCCATTGTCAGATATTTGCCATGCTAAAGCTTCTTTACGGCTTTTTTTCCCCCTTCCCCCTAAAGTCATTGGATTCTTTTTTTATAGTGGAAAGAATTAGGCAACCTACATACTGGAGTTGTTACCAACTCCTACTATAATAAATGCTATTTCTATTTATCGTGTAAATGAGCCAGTGGAGCTGAGTTGATCAAGTGTTGGCGTTGGACATGGGAGACAAGGGGTGATTTCAGATGTGACAAATCCAAGATTCACCACACCTGAACCACACTCAAATGCAGCTCGCATTTGACTGTGGTGAACGTCTGTTTGCTACCCGCCAGATGTTCACCACAGTCAAACACGGAACATGTTTGTATTCACCACACTTCTGGACACGAGGACACGAGCGGGTCTAGAAGTGTGGTGAATGGCCACCATGGCAGGGGTGAATGAAACGTAATTTCTGTTCACTCACCCCTGCCAGTGGTGGAATCCATTCCCCCCTGTACGCAGTGGCGAGTGCAGCCAGATTGGCCGCCCTCGCTGCCCGTCTGGCAGGCGGAGGGCCGCTGTGCAATGCAGGGGGCGGGGCAGTGCGGCAGCTCACTGTGCCACCCGGCTCGCCCCCTCCAGGAACTGCAGTTCCCCATTAGACATTACACCGGGCCCCATTCACCACGGGCCGTGGTTCGCCGGTCCCCGCGGCCTGGGGTGGAGCGGCACATGTCTGTTGGCGCGCCCCTTCACCCCGGACCATAGTCCAAACCACTCCACGGCCCGTGGTGACTGGGGCCTGACGTAACGCCTGAAATCACCCAGGGGTTCAAATTCTCTCTTAGTCATGAACTCACTGGGTGGCCTTGGACAAGTCACTATCTCTCAGCATTGGTTTCCCATCAGTAAAATAGGGATAATAATGATTTACCACACAGGATTGTTGTCAGGGTGTCCTGTGTTAGGATTGTAAATCACTCTGAACAGTGAAAGTGCTATATAAATGATAATATTTGCCAGTAAATTTAGTGTTATATCTATGTGTGAAGTTACCTCTGTCCATTCGTTGTTTTGTGCATCATACGATTCCACAGTGTCCAGGTAAGTGTGCCCATCGTAACCTCCTACTGCATATAACCTGTCACCAAGAGGACAGACCCCCACAGCATCACGAGGCACACTAAGAGGTGCTACTGTAGTCCAGGTGTCGGTTTTAGGATCATACCTAGAATATTTTGTGAACAAAGATGAAAATATAATAAAATAAAATAATTAGTTAAAATAATTTGAATCTGCAAGCTTCAAATTCCAAACAACTCTGGATTTTATACTTGTAGATGAATGCAGACCTTCTGTTCTATGGGCATTTACAGAAGCAAGTAGAGAAGAGGTAATATCATTTAGTACTTTATTCTGCCACTAGAGGACTCTTCAAACACATTCATTATCTATTTTTATTTTTCAGGTTAAGGTCACTGTAGCTGGGATGTGTAACACTGGCCAGAAAAGTGCAGGCATACCTGCTGATATGCCACAACAGGCGTTAAAGAAAGGTGCAGTTGCTGGTGCCATCAGAGACAGCACCTAGCTTGCATTGGGCACAGAAGCCCTAAAAGCTCTGGCCCTTTAAGAGGCCAGTAAAGGAGCTAGTCATGAGACCAGCTGAGTAAGGCCAGCTGGGCTTGGGTATGGCCCAACTAGGCCCGAAGCCTGAAAAAGCTGAGCTGTCTGGCAAGGCAGGGGGCTCACCAGGGAGAGGCAAAAATGGCTCTGCCTCACAAGGGTGAGCCTGATTTCAGGAGGGACTGGGCCTGGCCAGGAGGAATGGACTCTAAAGAACTAGAGTGGAATGGAAGAGTCTGGCGGTAGGAGGAGTGGCCTGGGGACCTGTTGTAAAGACACTGAGAGACTGCAGGTAAAGCCATACATGACGGCTGAACTGCCCCATCACAGGCTGGCCCAGGACATGGCAGACAGGGTACACGTCTGTGGGAGCATAGAGCAGACATTCTGCTAGCTGGGCTGGCAGTAGCACAGCCTGGGGGGTGGAGACAATGGGAATGTGCAGCTATCCATGGCCCACCCCCACACTATGCCTAGTGCCCCCCCCCCAACATAACAGGCAGCCATGGTAGCCAATGACGGCTGCCATGGCACCCAGTTATGGTGGAGGCAGTCCAGGTTGGCAGACTGGCCTGGAGTCAGATGTGCAGGCTCCGGGATGGCCCACTTTTCCCTGGTCTGGTGGCCCTTTGCCTGGGCTCTTACCTCCACTGGTTGCAGAGGTGAGAGCCCAGGCTAGTCACCAACACAACCTGGGATACCCTGGGTCAACATCTGGTGGCAAGGAACCACAGATGAGAGCGGCTTGCTGGGCAAAGTGGACCTAAGCAGGCCATTGTTATGTCTGGCTTTACACTATGTAGATACACGACTGTTCATGGTACTGTTGGTGATGGGGAACCATTTTTGAATAAAATGCATGTTGACAAAGATCCCATGTGGGCCTCAGTCACTGGGGTACAGATCCTGACAGGACCTCACCCTTCAGGGCCTGGTCCTATTACAGTCACTCTCTAGCTGGTAAAACAATATTATCTCCTGCTATGTAATCAGAGCATAAACAAAGGTGACAGCGCTAATATTATGACAGTATCTTAATCGGGTAAATTGCTACATGTTGCAATGCATCTCTTATTTCCTTTAAGTTTATACAGAAAACATTTGCTTGCATTATTTTAGGCCAAACATTTTTCACAATGTGAAAAATGAACCATTTCTTTCAGGGTTAATGTGTACCCTGACACACTATTTATTTTGAGGAAACTTTCTAAAAGTAATATCTACAGCATAATCCTATGGCTGTTTAGTACTGAAGTTAGCATTTAATGCAAGCGTGAGTCCTAACAAAATGAATGGAATTTGTGTAAGTGCTAAGGCTAAAAGCAAATTGCTAAAAAGCAAGTGGATCCCACCCACAATAAATGTAACAGGAGTTTAGGTTTGGGGGTGGCTATGGCGCGATATATGTTGTATTGCAGGGGCAGGGAAGCTGCAGCCCATGGACCGAATTGACTAGTTTTGATTTGCGCCCTTTCCAGTTCCTGGATCTGGCCCATTGATTCAGTCCCAGCCCTAGCTTAAAGAGTGAGCTATGGGGAGGGGATAAGAGATGAGGTCATGTCCTCAAGGAAATATATCCCCATTATAAAAATCTATAATAATAATCTTTATTTTTATATAGTGCCCCCCTTCCATGGCACTTAGAGTGCTTCACAAAGAACCTTCCCCTTCCTTCCCCTATCGCGAGCACTACATAAGCACTCCCCCACTCTCAACTTTAATCTGGCCAACTAAGCTTGTGCTAATTAAATTCTCAAAGTGGCCCAAGAAGAAAAGTTCCACCCCTGCTGTATTGGATGTCTTTCCCTTTCAGATTACACTGGTGCGAATCAGAAATAGCACAGTTGAGAACAGCAGAATTGTATTTGATTGTTTCACCAATGCAACTGAAAGCAGAATTTGACCGCTCATGTCAGTGAGTTGCATGCAAGCCAGTGTTTGTTGTGACTTTCTCCATTTCTCCTGGCTCAACACTATGGGGGACTGACACTTTTCCCAGCACAGGATGCCAATACAATTCATTAAATGGCCAAATGACTCACTCTCAGGCTTCCTGTCACCCTCTTTCCACAGAGACCGAGCATGCCCTTATCATCCCAGTTCACACTGCTTACTAAGATGATGGGGAACACCAGCTAACTAAACAATACTATTATTCATTTTAAAATGTGTTCTATATTTGCCTTTTGGTGAGAGAGGGTATTTTCAGACGATACGCAGGCCGTTGGCCCCGTACCGGCACCAACGGCTTCGTTCCCCGCCGGGGTCACCCCGTAATGGCACAACAGACGTGCCGGGGGGATCCCGGCGGGGAAAGTGGGAGGGGCCGGGGCCGCGCGGCGCAACGTGCGGCCGTGCGGCCCCGCCCCCTCCACGCATCCCGCCGCCCACCCTCCGAGGAGACGGGCGGGCGGTGGGGCCAATGCGGCCGCCGCGGCCGGCCGATCGTGCCACGCGGCCAGACGTTACTTTTCCTTGGCCACGGCCCGGGGTCCATCTGACCACGCTTCCCGGGACCTTCCCCCGGCTAGCCCGGGAAGCGTGGTTCAAATGAACCCCATGTGGGGATTGACCGTGGCCAACATCTGGCGCGCCGCGAACAGACGTACGGGACACGGTGACCACAGGTGGGTATTCACTGTGGTTCACCGTGTTCACGTAACGTCTGAAATCACCCAGAGAGACTGCAACAAAGTTGATAAGTGACACACATTGAGATCTGTTTCATTAAGGATCACTAAAAATATTTGCATAATAAAGGCTAGTTTGAGGATTTTCTGTTCAATAAAGGCAAACAGATCCCTTAATGACCTGTTTAGAAATAATAAGAATAATCATTTCAATTGTGCACAGCACCTGGCAATTACTGTCTCATTGATCATTATAAAGGAAACCTTTGAGGACTTCAGTGAGACTTAAGTGTTGCACAAATCTTGTCCAGGGGTGACTTTTGTTTTTAAAGAATAGATTAGTAAGGAGGGAATAAACCAAATAATGTGCTTCAAAACAGATCTGTAGAGATATAAGTGGGATCTCTAATAGGTTTAACTACTTTATACAAGCAAAAGAGGTGGTGGGTGGAATAGCAACACATTCTGTTTGTGTCCATAAATGTAACACACCAGCAAGGCTATGTAAGCCTTCCATGATCTCTGGCAGTTGAGAGAGGTAGATGCTGAGATGTGTGCTCAAGAGTAGGATCTGGGATGTACATCTGATCAATAAATCAGAAAATAGCCAGATAGCAAAACACCGTGGGCCATATTTGGTCCAAGGGTTTGAAGTTCCCTATCTCTGCCAGCTTCTATTTTCAGGTCTGCATAGATATTTATATTCTCTCTGAACCCTTACATTCAAACAGTTTTTAAAAATCTAGTTAGTGGGTAAAAACAGATGTGCAGGTGGCATGGCAGCTCCTCGGCCCAGCCTGGTGTGGGAAACCACAGCCAACATGGTCCAGGTGAGTGTGGGGCACTGAACAAATGTAGGGTGGGGAGCTGAACAAATGTGCATGTAGGCGACCCCCAACATGATGGACAGCCATGGAAACCAGCCATGGTGGCCCCAAGGCAGGGATGGTGGAGCAGGTATCATGCTAGCCGGCATTGGCCCAAGTGGGCAGCCCATAGTCTAGACTGCGTCTTTGGAGATGTTCTGAGAATGCAGCCTGGGTTAGCCATCTACCTACTCCAGGACCATCCCGGACTAACATCTGGTGGTGTGTAAACAGATGTGTCAGTGGGACTGGGGCCACAGCAGGTCAAAGCAGGCCACCATCATGTCTGTTTTTACCTAATGTGTTTGGTTTTGTTTAACAAAATAATGTAAGAGCAATATCAAGAAAGACAATACATTATCTATTTATTTCTTTAGCTTTATAAACCAACTGCCCATAGATTTATATTTCATGAACCTTGTGAATGCAGGGTAGCTCTGTTTTCATGGGTATCCTCCTTGCAGAAGTCCTATCTGTAAGCCAAGCAGTTGGGTACCAAAGGAAAGTGTTCCCCTGGATTGATTCTAAGGCAAGCAAGCATTTAACCAGGACTTCTTGGCAGGCTGGGGGAAACTCAAAGGCTACAAAGTGAGACCATGGCTGAGGCAGGATTGAACCCGCATCTCTAAGGCCCACTTTCTCACAGGACAAAACGCGCATCATTTGTCTCTGGGGAAAACTCCAGGAAGCAAATGCTGCATGGATTATGTCACATGGAAAATCAAAGCCGTGCAGCTTTGGATCCAATCATGTGTTGGACGAAGAGCTGGAAAATTGAGTTCTGCATCCTCCACATAATCGGGGCCAAAGCGGTGCCTCTTTGTTTTCCCACGTGACAAAAGCCACACAGAATTTGCCTCCTGGAGTTTTTCCCAGAGGTAAATGGTGCATGTTTTGTGTTGTGAGAAATCACCCTTACACTCTAGCCACCTGATCACATCAGAGCCTTTAACGGATCAAAGTATTCAATTTTGACATTTATTTTTCAGTCCATTTTACATTTTGCAAATGCAATATTCCAAGCTCAAGGATGTTGCACTGCAAAGATTCCGCATATTAAAAAGCAAACTTACCTTTCCACACAGTCAGATAGTCTAGAGCAGTGGTTGGAAGCTGGTGCATCATGGCCTCCCACGGCATATAAAAAGCCATTGTACGTTGCAACACCAACTCCTCCTCTTCTCTTTGACATGGATGCGCACATGCTCCATTTGTTAGTGTGAGGATCAAAGCATTCCATGGACTTTAAGCAGGAGCTGCCATCCCGCCCACCAACAGCATACAGCCTACAGTTAACCACAAGAGTATATTAGAAAAACATTCTGTCTTCATTCATTTCAATAGGAATTTTCATTGTGTAGCCTCAATGAAAATATGTACACAAGCTATTTTTTTTCTACTCATGCTTTTTTCTTATCTTTTTTTAAAAAAAAAAATCTGTGTTTTTCATAATGTTGACTAATACAGAGGGAAAGATTTTTTTGTTTTGTTTTTCCATTTATTTAACATAATTAACTGCTTTGTGAAAAAATAAGATTAAAGGACCCCCTACAAATATCAGCAATTCATGGAACATAAAGAGAAGAGACAATATAAGAAACAAGTAATTTAAAAGAATAACTGCTAGTGGTGTTTCCAACAAATGCTGCAAGTAATGTTTGTTCTGAATGTCTGACTGCTTAAATGTGGCACTATTTAAAATTGTGGTTACTCCATTCATACTTAAAAGCAGAATTTATCAATGAAATTACTTGATGCATCATTAGCTCTGTGTCTATATGAGAAATAGCCCCAAGTTTATCTTGCTGCAGAGTACTCTTTCTTGCTAAATGATGTCAATCGGTGTTAATAAACATGATGCTGCCTGGCATGGCCCACTATGGTCCACCTTGGCCAGAGTCTTACCCATGCATCTGTTAACGGACTGCCAGATGTGGGCCCACTACAACCCCCCGACCAGGTAGGCAACTGACCAGGAATTGTGGGTCTGGAAGGTACCAGGTCCACAGACCGGGCCCAAGGTCCACCCAGATACGCCATACCAGGTGAGCACTTGTGTACATACTGTCATCCCAACCCCAGCATGGGAGGGCACCATGGTCTGCTGCCATGGCACCCCGTTATTGGCCTGTCCATCATTTTTATTTATTTATTTATTTTATTTAAAATTTAAAACTTCAGCCCGGAGTGGCAAACAACCTTCAATATTTAAAAAAAAAAAAACAATTTAAACAATTTAAAACAATTTAAAATACAATACAATGTGGGGAAACCCCAACCCCCACCCCTACCCCTCGCCAAAAGCCGATGGAACAGCCAGGTCTTACATACACGCCGAAACAGCAGGAGAGTGGGAGCCAACCAAGCCTCCTCCGGGAGCGAATTCCACAGCACAAGGGCAGCCACTGAAAAATATCTAACATGGGTGGCCACCCGCCTCGCCCAGGGAACCTCCAAAAAGGCTCCCACGGATGATCCCAAGGGTCGCATGAGCACATGCAGAGTGAGGCGGTCCCGCAGATAAGCAGGGCCCAAGCTGTGAAGGGCTTTAAAGGTTAAAACCAGCACCTTGAACCTGGCTCAGTGCTTTCTAGGCAGCCAATGCAGAGCCCGGAGCACTGGTGTCATGTGCTCCCTGCGACCTTCCCCCATAAGGAGATGGGTCATGGCATTCTGCACCAGCTGCAGCCTCCGGACCAGCTTCTCAGGCAGCCCCACATAGAGCGCATTGCAGTAATCCAGCCTCGAGGTGATGAAGGCATGGATGACAGTGGCGAGGTCGGAGTCTGAGAGATACAGCCGAAGTCGCTGGACAAGATGTCATTGCCAAAATGCACTCCCCACCACAACCACAACCTGAGATTCCAGGCTGAGCTGCAAATCGAGGAGCACATCCAGACTCCGCACTTGAGAGACCATGGGAGGACGAACCCCCCCCCCAACAAGAGGAGATTACCCCCCCCAGGCCCCCCAAGCCCTCACCCACCAACATCACCTCCATCTTGTCGGAATTAAAATGCAGATGGCTCGACCTCATCCAAGCCCCTACAGCTGACAGGCACTGGGAAAATAAGGAGCCTGCATGGCCTGGGTCGATGGAAAAGGAGAGGTAGAGCTGAGTGTCATCAGCATACTGATGACACTGCATGCCCTGAAACCCTGTCACGATCTCCCCTAACGGCTGCATATAGACGTTAAACAAGAGGGGGGACAGAATGGCACCCTGGGGGATTCCACACATGAGGTCCCGGGGGGAAGATGTACACTCTGCCAAGACCACCCGATGAGTTCTCCCGGCCAGGAACGAATGAAACCAGTCCAAGACCGTTCCACCATTTCCGGCACGGTCCCGCAGGTGAGTCACCAACACCTCATGATCGACTGTGTCGAACGCAGCTGAAAGGTCTAGCAGGACCAGTAAGGTCTGATGACCCTGGTACAATGCCAGATGGAGATCATCAACCAAGGCCACCAATGCAGTCTCCATATCATACCCAGGCCGAAACCCAGTCTGAGAGGGATCGAGGAAACCGGTGCAGTCCAGATGTTCCTGGAGCTGCCGTGCCACAGCCTGTTCAATAACCTTTCCTAAAAAGGGAAGATTAATGACTGGCCGATAACTGGCAGGAGCATCAGCGTCAAAAGATGGTTTCTTGAGCAGGGGTCTAACCACAGCCTCCTTTACGCAGTCAGGCACCCTGCCCTCCTGAAGGGAGGCACTAACCAACCAGTCAGCAACGGCTGTAATGTCTCCTGGCTAGCTTTCACCAGCCAGGATGGCCATGAATCTTGCTCACAAGTAGCGGCACAAACAGATCCCAACAAGGACTCCACATCGGCGGGTGCCACCATCTGAAACCGATCCCACAAAACAGGACAGGACGGGGCATCCATAGCACCAAGATGATCCTCTGCAATAACTGCGGAACCGAAATTGTGGCAGATGCGAGCGATCTTATCTACAAGGTACTCGATAAACCCATCACAGCGGTTACTGTATTGCTCCAGGTCCAGGTGGAGACAGGCAGGACTGACCAAACCTTTCACCACCCGGAAAAGCTCCGCTGGACGTGACTTTGCAGATGCAATAAGGGCAGCAAAGAACTGCTTCTTTGCTGCCTGCATAGCCACAGCATAGGCCTTTAAACTGCTCTTATGCTGCGATCGATCATACTGGTCGCGAGTCCGGCACCACCGTTGTTCTAACCGCCTGTTCTCCCACTCATGGCAGAGGGTGGGATGCCAGCCACAGTCAGGGGTGGGGCCAGCCAGACTTGCATCTCTTCCACACACACCCTCCACAGTCAGGTCAATCAGCGGAAATGTTTATTCTGTTCCCCAATCAGACCCAGCCAGGGGTGACCCTTCTCCCCGGGATGAAGCTGGCACACCGGCTGCATGTTTATTAACACCCAGGGTAAACCCATCAAGGAACCAGCAAAGCAGATTCTTCTGGCTTTTTTTTTCCTTTTTCTTTCAGCTGGACAATGTAATGCTAGGTTAACATGAGGATCTGCATGAAAATGTGCTCTTTGAAGCTTGGTCCTCCATGTGTGGTGCAGACTGGTTAGAGATGCAAGTAGAAAATTTACTGGGGTTAGTGCTTGCCCCTTTGTATTTGCCACCTTTTGTGAATGACCTTTTATACATTTTGGAATCCTTCTGGATCTCCAGTAGCCCTAGGATCAAGATGGGAAATATCCAGCATGTGGTCTGAATCCAACCTGCAGCAGGTTTTTTTTTGACCCATCTGATTTCCTTGATACCATAGTTCCAGCCCATACCTTCATGTCATAGTTTCTCTCATATGTGAACCTCACTGTAGTTATCCATGCCTCTATTTTTTTCGGTACAGTTGGTCTTTGAAGAGCTTGCATTGTATGAACTATATTAATCAAAGGCCACTACCTTTCTGTGGACCATTATGGGGGTTTAACACACAGGCTGGGAGCCCACCTGACCCAGGAAATGCTCCCTGCCACCCCCAGCTTCCTTATGCAGGCTCCAAAAGGACCCCAGCAGATGGGTTGTCAGTTCCCTTGGCTGTGGTCGACCCGTATGCCTCCCCCACTCCACTGTAGAGTTACAGTTGCTACCGTGACTGCTCTAGACTGTGACCGTGCCTCTCTGGTAGAGAATGATGCCTGCCCAATGGCCCCCATTAGATGGGAGGCAGCCCTGGAGCAGTGCATTGCCCAAGTTTTGACCTGGTATGCCCTGCCTTTCTGGGGATGATACCATGCGTAGCTGGCTCAGTCCAAACCAGGGTGAACATATGGTGGCTGCACGTCACACACAGACAACAAATATGGCCCCAACATGAGCTAGATGATACTACTGTGAGGTGGATTTAAAGCTGGTTGAAGAACGATACCCAAAGAAGTGATCATAAATGGCTCCCTGTCAATCTGGAGAGAGGTATCAAGCAGGGTGCCTCAGAGATTGGACCTGGGCTCTGTACTGTTCAACCCCCTTATTAATGACTTGGATGAAGGAGTAGAGGGGATGCTTAGCAAATTTGCAGATGACACAAAACTGGGAGGGATAGTTAACACCTTAGAAGACAGAAACAAGATTCAAAATGAACTTGACAGGATGGAAAGCTGGGCCCCAAACTAAAAAAAATGAAATTCAGCAGAGATAAATGTAAAGTTCTGCATGATTCTGCAAAGAATCATGGCCTAATCTACCTAGGACTGCAACGTATAAGAGAGTAACTTTAGAAAGTTGATTTTAATATTTATTATAGGATAAATGGATGCAAAAGTCCCCTACCAAGGGCAGACATGCTCATGTTCACTCCTGGAAATAGAGTCGGTGGAGCACCAATTATTCAGTTGCCCATATTATGTCCATCAGTGGGCGACTTGGTTGGCTCCCCTGTTGGAGGGTAGGGGACTTACTCGGTCTCAATCCTTAACGTATCTAGCCAACCTGTCAAATCTTAGTGATATCATATCCCTGGCAACGTTTCTTATTCTCATAGCTAAGAGGAGAGAGAGAATTAGATTCCATCTACAAATAAAGCAACCAGTATAGAATGGGAAGGTGAGCTATATTATTTAACAGCAGCTCTAATAGTTATAACATGCCCCTAAACAACGACTGTCGAATCGAATTTTATGTGTTAATATTTAAGTATTTATTAATGGTTTGATTTTTGTCTTTTGTCTTTTGTCTTTTGTATGCTAGTTGATCAATGCAGTTGTGGGGTACTCTCTAACATCCGTATGTTTTTATATACATTGTTTGTACTAAGGCCACGGCGAAAGCCAAGCCAAAGTAACAAAAGTCTAAGTCTATAAGAATGCCGAGGATTGACTGTGTGACCCAATCAGTTTGGGCTTAGGTAATGCTTATAGCTATTGTGTTAAGATTCAGTCCCGTTGGTTTGTCTGTATGTTTATTATGTCTATTTAAGTGGGCCAAAGCGTGAGTTAGCACTGATTAAAATTTTTACTATTATCATTATTATTAATTTTCCTGCCCCACTGTAAGTTGGACAGGTCGCCATGCTCCAATTGATTGTACTCTCGCATTATCATAACTAGTTTGACTTAGCATGACCTACTCAAACCATGTCAATTACCACCCAATGGCATATTTTCTGCACCTTTCCCAAAGTTTGGTTTATCTTGATTACGTTTTAATATAGTATTCCATGTTTTTGACACTTTTTAGTTGTGTTAATACGCTTTGGCATTTTTATATATATTTGTTGTTTTTGTATGTTTTTTTTGTCTGTATGTTTGTTCGTTTGTCCTTTTCTGTGTTGGCCATGGTGAAAGTCCATGCTAAATAAATGTTACCGAATTTATTGGATGGATAGATTGTCTTTTAATTTTATCTTGGATAATATTTCCATTTGTAATCCTGCCTGGTTCTTAGAAATCTTTGTAAGAGAAAAACGTATTAAACTTTGCAAATAGAATGTGAAAAATATATTGTTATCTGAGTAAAAACAAACACAGCCCCTTAGAGTGTCTGTGTACATACTTGCTATTTAATGCTGCAACCCCCACTGTGCTTCTAGGAGTTGACATACTAGCAACATAATTCCATTGTCGTGCCTGGGGGTCCCATCTTTCCACTGTATTAAGATAACTCCATCCATCATGACCACCAACGGCATACATTGGTCCTTCAAGCATTGCAACTCCTTAGAAAAATAAAAGTAGAGATAAAATTTGATTGATATGATAAAATATTAGATCATTTCAGTAACCATTATGTATTATTCATTGCCTTCTTTAAATGTGGCTTTTCATTTATCTAAAGAAATCAATAATTTCCATTGATATGAATCTAGATAGTAAACTGACATCACATTGGGAGGAATGAATGTCAGACACACAGAATACTTAATTCCCATCAAGTTTTTTTTACTGAAAATCGCTGATTTTGGGTTTCACCTTTCAGTTTGTTTAATGCTTTTTACATTTGTGGGGGAGGGTTGGTAATTTTGTTTGTTTGTTTGTTTATAGCATTTTGGTGACCTATGTTAACTAAGCAGAGCACAGGTCAAAATGTTCTAACTGGAATTTAACTGTATAAACTCTTTTTAAAGACCTGAATACAGAGAGGGCTGGTTTTCAGGATTGTCTACATAAATTTCATGTAAGTCATCTTTTAAATTCAAGCTGATATGGTGTGAGAATTTTCAACATCCGGGTTTTAACATTACTGAACATGCCACCGCCAACCCTATCATTGCACTGTGCCCAGCACCCTGCTCCCACCATAACAGGCAGCCCTAGTGGCCAATGATAGTCAGCCATGGCTGCTGACCATGACGGATCCAACCCGGGTCGTGCCAGAACAGACACGATAGCCTGCTGTGCTCTGTTTGGCCCAATCTGTCAGGCTCCAGGGGCGGAGCCAGGGAAAGGGGAGGGGAAGTGGGTAGACAGGAGGGGGGAACGGGGTGTAGGGAATCTGGGATGTCCCTTAGTACACACGGGGAAACCTCTCAGCCGCTCTCCAATACCAAGGAGATAGGGTGTTCAGCATGGATCCCAGCACTGCTGGTCTAAGAATGCCTACGGCTCATCATTGAGGTCAAGGGACAGGGAATCCAGAAGCGAGGGATCAAGGCACTAGAGGCAGGGTTCAAGGAACCAGAGGCAGGGGAGCGAGGGATCAGGAGTAAGGAACAAGGAGGCAGGGGAACAAGGGATATGGGGTATAAAACAAGGAAACAAGGAACCAAAGGCAGGGGAGCAAGGGGTCAGGAGTAAGGAACAAGGAGGCAGGGGAACAAGGGATATGGGGTATAAAACAAGGAAACAAGGAACCAAAGGCAGGGGAGCAAGGGGTCAGGGGTAAGGAACAAGGAAACAGGGGAAAGGGAGCGAGGGGCCAAGACTAGGGAGCAAGAAACCAAGACTTGGGAACAAGGGGGCAAGGGGCCAAGGCTAGGGAGCGAGAAACCGAGATTAGGGGGCAAGGGGCCAACACTAGGGAGCGAGACACCGAGACTAGGGAGCAAGGGGCCAAAACTAGGGAGCAAGAAACCCTAGGGGCAAGAGGGGGGGCAAGGGAACCCTGAAGGCGAGGAAGGACCAAGGCGAGGAACGAGGGAACCCTGGGAGCAAGGAAGGGCCAAGGCAAAGGAGCCCTAGGAGCTAGGAGGAACAAGGGAACCCTGAGAACGAGGAGGGACCAAGGCAAGGGAGCTCTGGGAGCATGAAGGAGGCCTAGGCGAAGGAGCCCTGGGAGCAAGGAGGGAGGAACAAGGCGAAGGAGCCCTGGGAGCTAGGAGGGGAGCGAAGGAAACCCTGAGAGCAAGGGACAAGAATAAAGAGAACTAGAACGCAGAGACAACTAGACGCAGAGACACCAGACTACACAGAAACTAGGAAGGAACAGGGAGATGAATACAGCAAACAATAGGGATTACTTACAGTAGGACATTGAGGGAACAACAGGGAGACAGACTAACATGAAGACAAGGCAGGGTGTGAGGGGGAAACTGTACACAGAACTCACCACCACCAAACACTACTTTCAACAAAGACAAAGGGCAAACAAGGTGCATCTAGAGACAGAACAAGGTGAGTGGGCCAAGCACAAGTCTAAGGGGAATTTACTTTAATCTCCACTCCTTCCATCACCCTCAGCAGTCCTAAATACTCCACAGAGCCAATCAGACCATGACAGGTGTGGCCACGCCCACCACCAGGTGTACACGGTGAGCAAGGCAAGAGAGAGAGAGGGAGGATGCCACAAACAGGGAGAGAGCCACCCCTTGCAGCATATTGCCAATAGCACAGACTGCAGAGAGCACCTTCCAGAAGCCCCAAGGCCATGGGTTCAAGGCCTGGCTATGACACAATCAAGCAGCCATAGTGTGGGCTGTGACTTCATGGGTTTCACAACATCAGACCCCAGGCTAGTCACTGATATAGCCTGCTGCAGTCCCTGACTAACATCTGGCAGTACCTGCAAAGATGTGTAGGTGAGGTCCAGGCCACAGTGTGACAAAGCAGGTCACAGTGGACTGTTGTCACGGTGGTTTTTACCCAATGTTCATATAGCAGTGATTCCCAACCTTGCACCAGGTTTGGGGTAGGGGGATCACACCATCCGAAGATGGGAGCATGACCCTAACAAATATTTAATATAATCTGCTTGTCTTTCTTGTTGTTTAGGGTCATAGATAATATTTAAATCTCAAAATGGAACTATGGTGTCAAAAAGCTTGGGAACCAGTACTGTTGTATAGGAATATCATGCTTCCAATTAGGTAAATGGGCATAGGTTCTCATTAAATGGTGTGTGGTGAAAAAGAATCATTTTGTTCATCAAATAAAGGGCATGTATAAGCAAGCATTTTTGACTCTGTGCAGTTGTATCTTTATCTGCAGCAGAGCTTCCCAACCGCACACTGGTGTGCCACAGCAGCCTCTCTAGTGTGCCACAAGAATGTGCCCCCAGCCGGGACATCTGGGGTGGGGCTGCAGCTTCTGGCATCAGTAAGCCCTCTTTGCAGCCGTGTGGCTCCCAACCTGCACAGCACATGGGAAAGCAAACCTGTGTGTGACTGCTCCGGCGTTTTTCAGCGAGCGAGTCTAAGCGCAGTGGCAGCGGCACACTAGTAACCCGGAACCACTGTGTGGAGCATGTGGACTCAGAGGACTGGTAGTGGTGCAGTCAAGTATGGAGCACCACAGGACAGGCAACGCTCCTACATGAAAGGTCGAGGATGCCGAGCGGAGAGCCTGTGCCATGGAGGAACTTGGAAGAAGGGCCCCCAGAAGCTGAGGGGGGAGCTCAGCAGAGCAACTTGAGGCTGGACTGGAGTGGAAGCAGGAGAAAGACAAGCTCCCAGCCAGCACACACTGCTGCTCCCTTCCTACGGGGGAGTCCCTCAGTCCTACACTCCCAGGTGTCCAAGGGCAGAAGGACCAGAAGCTTACCAGTCCAGCAGGGTCTGCCTCCTCTGGAAGAAGCAGAGAGTTGGAGGAGTGCAGGCAGCAGCAGCGCAGTGAGGCGAGTGGAGCCTCAACCAAGGAAGAAGAGAGAGAAGCCCCGAAGTCGGTGGTCAGATTAGCAGGTGAGCCTGAGATTCCTGTGTGCTGCTTCTCTTAGTGCTCTGCTCACCTGGCCTCACCAGGATCAGAATGGGGGTGAGGTGTGCAGGGGGTTCCCCGGTGTCTGACTGATTTCCAGGCTTGGAGAAATGAGGGTGGAGCATCCCATTTGTGACCTGTCTCCCCTTCTGCATCCCATCCCTTTGTCCTGTTCCTGCTTCTGCATCCCATCCCTTTGCTGCCCTGCCCCCCCCCCCTTCTGAATCCTGCCATTTTGTCCTGTCTCCCTTCTGCATTCCATCCATGCAGCTGTCAGGGGCAGTGACTGGCTTGCGTTTGCCCTGCCAGCTTTGCTTTACCATGTGTGCTGGAGCAGTGACCAGCTTGTGTTTGCCCTGCCAGCTTTGCTTTACCATGTGTGCTGGAGCAGTGACCAGCTTGTGTTTGCCCTGCCAGCTTTGCTTTACCATGTGTGCTGGAGCAGTGACCAGCTTGTGTTTGCCCTGCCAGCTTTGCTTTACCATGTGTGCTGGAGCAGTGACCAGCTTGTGTTTGCCCTGCCAGCTTTGCTTTACCATGTGTGCTGGAGCAGTGGCCAGCTTGTGTTTGCCCCTGCCAGCTTTGCTTGACATGTGTGCCGCCTACCGTTGGGTTGGCTCCGCCTACCGTTGGCCGCAAAGCAGAAACAAATTTACAAGTGTGCCTCAGAGCTCTAACCAAATGTACAACTGTGCCACGGGATGGAAAAGGTTGAAAAGCACTGATCTACATGAACAGCATAGTAATGAATGTATCTTTTTTCCTTTTGAAAGGTAATATGTTGTTAGATAGGCTAATTTAGCAGGACATGGTTTTCAGAGATGTGAAGCACTCGCATATCTAATTGAAGTCAATGATCTTTGCTTTGGTTTAAGCACCTTTCAATATCACAAAACTAGCATGTTTTGATAAGACTAGAGAAGTTTCTTCCAATCTGCTGGACTGACCTGCGAGTATACTTCTGTAGATTTTGAATCAAAATTGATTGAGTGCTAGTGCATTGAGATCTTTATGGAAATTGACCGAGTGTGAGAAACTTACCCCAAATCATCTTTATTAACTTTGAATGGTATTATGTTATATCAACAGTTAGAATTTAAATTTATCATGCTTGATGCCCTATGGTTTCAGGGTTTGTTGCTGTTGTTGTTAAAGTTTTTGAGTGTCTTTTGTTCTGGGTTTTCTCCCTTCAAATTCTGTACATAATAAAATAGCGAATTTCATCAAGTATGATTCTTACTTTTATCTTATAGAGCTACTATTTTGTCTTGTTATGGGTTTACTATATAGTTATATATAAACAATAAATAGAAATAAATAAATAAATAAATACATTCACTGTGCTTACAACCCTCATTGTTAAGGTGTAAATGGACATTTTTACACACACCTTACAGTGCTGGTCTTTCAATCTTCTGGGTTTACAAGTGCGCAAGTAAGTTCCAGATGCATTCTTCACACACACACGCACACACGGCCCTGAGGCAGTTCCTGGATGCATTCTTCACACAAACACTGCCCTGAGACAGCCTAAAGTAGCCACAGCTGTAGACGTGACAGGCTGCCATGGAAACCAAGTGACCACAGCTGCCTGGAGCAAAGCCATTTACCAGGAGAATGTTTTACACACCCAAGTTCTGGGAGAAGTTCTATGCAGAAGTTCAAAGAGCCAGATGTTTAAGATCCGGGTGAGTGTTTTAGATACACAGAAAATTCAGTATGTAACAGCAAACATGCAGGAGAAATGCGTGTGTAAAAACACCTAATGATTCTAGATGGGGGTGATGGTGGTTGTGTGCATTTTTTTTTAGTCATATGCAATACTGGAAGTAAGTCCACTGCTTACCTAAGCCATGTCTGTGTGTTGACATAGGAGGCATTATAGTCCAAACTTTGGTTATTGGATGGAAACATTCAACAGTGTTGGACGTTTTCAGACCATCCCTTCCTCCCACAATATAGAGCTTGTTGTCAATCACTGATACTCCAAACTGCAGTCTTCTGCCATTCATGGTCCCAATTTGTGTCCAGCAGTTTGTCCTCAGGTCATATTTTTCAATTGTAGTGGTGCCTGTTGAAAGGATAATTATTATTTAAGCTTTGCACCTGTTGATGTAGCCAGTGTTTAGCATTCAGTATGCTGTGCAAAAGGAAAGTAATAATGCTGCTGAATGCTGTGCATTGACTCATATTTCTCCAATATATTAAGTACTCAAGTTGCAAATTTGATACCTAATAAGAGGGCACCATTAAACCCCATGAATACACTCATGACAGGCATATTAAGTGTAAATCAATGGGCAGAGAATGCAGAATAGGATGTAAACAAATGGTTTCCTTGAGTCATTTTTTTCAGACTTGATAAATCTAATAGTGATCTAGCTCAGACTTCCTGTTTTCTGCAACTCTTTAGGAATATTATAGTACCCAGATTTATCTGGCTGGCTATAGTTAGCAATATCTATGCTTCAGTTTGCAAGATGAAAAATCACTGTTAAAGATTTGCCTCTTTATAATATTTATGAATAAGCACGAGTCCTTGTGTGCATCCAAAACAACATGCACAATGGTTGGCTTTCAAATGTTTAAAATACCTGAAGGAAAAAAATTGTGCTTTTCACAACCACAGCTTTCTGCTACTCAGTCTTCTCAGAGTATGGCTTTGAAATAAATCCACAACTACATTAAATCACACAGTATAGTATCACTTTTTTGGTGGAGTTCAGAAAGGTCCTACACTCACCTTAATGACATTTTTCTTCCAATCCTCACCATCTATAATGGAATAATTTTTGAAATCCCTATCTGATCAATTCCAGCATCTAATAAGAGCATGGAATAAGCATCACTTGGCAGAACTCATCTGATTTTTATGAACAGACCACCTCAAATGGCTCTGTACCAGAACTTTTCCCATACCTTCCTAGTAGGGGTGTGCACCAGGGTCCTTTTTTTTTTTTCCCCTTTCATTTTTGTTTTCATTATTGAATTCTTTTTCATTTTTCTGATTTTTGTAAATCGAGAATTTGTTTTTGTTTTTTTGTTCCCCATTGGTTTCAATGGGAAATAGATTTTTGGCTGTAACTTCTTCACTGTGGGATTTAGAAATATTGTACCCCTCACCTGAAGAATAATCCAGGCCAAAGTTCATAAAGATTGGATAAAGCATTCTGATTTTATAAGCAATTGACATTTTATGATTTGTGCACACGTAACATCTCGGTTTTCCATCCAATTTGGATGATCTTTTGAACTTTTGTACCCCTTGTGCAAGGAATCCTTCCTGCCAAATTTCAGAAATATTGGATGACGGTTTGTGATTTTATAAACATTTTAATCATTTTGTGGTTTGTGCACACATTTCCACCTGTAACATCTTTTGTTTTCCATCCAATTTGGATTTAATATGGAAAGTTTGTTCTACTCACCCTAGGGATGATCCCTGCCAAATTTCAGAAATATTGAATAAAAGGAGCCAATTTTATAAGCAATTGCACATTTGTGATTTTAGCAGAAGGCATGCAGATAGTATTAAAATTAGTCCTGAACATTTTGGGACAAAAATGAAAATTCCAGGACATAACCGGGACATCAGGCAGAAAGGCACAGGGCATAGGACAGGGAGAAGCAGCCCAGAAATCAAGAGACAATTGTCATTCCAAACACATCCTGCAGCACTGTGACAGAGGACATGCAAGAAACCCTTAGTGGCTCTTTCCAAAGCAGATGCATTCAGCTTCCCATTAACAAGCAGCGGGTTTTGGGTGGTCACAGCACAGGTTGAGGATATATGATTGAAATTTATGCTGGCCAAAATCAGCTTCACATCAGAAACCCATCTTGTACAACTGTAACAAACACGAGAGAGGAGGGCTAGGTATAAGGGTGTGTGTGTGTGGTAGGGCAGGGATAGGGATGTGCGGACAGGACAGAGTTCAGATGTTCAGGCATTCGGCCGTTCAGACTAAAAACCTAGTTCAGGTTCGTGGGTTCGGTCAGGCATAGTTCAGACCATTGGCAGAGTTCTGTGGAGTTCGGCGCTGCCAGGATGCTTGGGGCGCTCCAGGGACCCCCGGAGGGGGGAGGGGCGTGGTGGCATGGCAGTCCGTTGAAGACACAGCAGCAGCAGAGATCGGGAAGGCTTGGTGGTTGGCACCCCGGCTTGCCCGGGCAGGCAGGCTCGGTGTTCGGCCCCTGTGGGTGCCCGTGGCACCAGGGCTGCCCTTCGGAGACCCAGCGACAGCAGCAGAGGCTGGGAAGGCATGGGGCTTGGTGACTGACCTGGCACCCCTACTTGGCCAGGCATTGCAGGCTGCCAGGCATCAGTGGAGGCATATTCCTCTCCCTCCCCATGCCCTCTCACCTGCTTCTCCCCTATTTCTTTCCCCTCTCGTCCTGCCTCCCACTATGCCTATCATCTCACTCCACTGTCCCCACACTTCCTCCCCCCCACTTCTCACCCCCTCCCCCTCTGCCCCAGTGCCCATCTCCCGCCGATCCCATCGCCCCCCTTCCCCTAATCTTATCCCCATTCCCTGTCTCCCCCCTGATAATCTCCCATTCTCAGCTCCCTCTGGAACTGTTGCTCCTCTGCTAATAAAGCCTCCTACATCCATGATCTCTTTTTCTCTCGCTCCCTTCACCTTCTCATCCTCACTGAAACCTGGATCTCCTCCACTGACTCTGTTACCCCTACCACTCTCTCCTATGGAGGTCTCTCCTTCTCCCACCAGCCCCCCTCCGAAGGCCAGGGTGGTGGTGTACGCCTCCTCCTTGCCTCTTCCTGCCAGTTTCAACCCCTCCCCCCTCTCTCTCCTTCCCCTCCTTTGAGGCTCACTCCATCCGCCTCTACTCCCCTCTCCACCTCCGTGTTGCTGTTATCGACAGCCCCCCCGGCCCCCTCTCCTCCTTTCTCTCCAAGTTCGAGTCCTGGCTCAGCCTAGTCCTCTCTGATGACATCCCCACACTCATCCGTGGCGAACTCAATATCCATGTTGATGCACCCTCCCAACCTTAAATCACTCGCTTCCTCTCCTTAGCCTCCTCTGTAAATCTCCACCTCTGGACTAGCTCCCCCACCCAAACTGATGGTCACGCTCTTGATCTCATGTTCTCTAGGAACTGTTCAGTCTCTGATCTCTCCTTCGAACCCCATCCCATCTCTGACAATTTCCTTGTCTCCTTCAAACTCTCCCATTGCTCCCCCTCCTCTTCCCTATTTTCCCATCCCTTCCGCGACCTGCAGGCCATTGTGCCCCAGGACTTTGCCTCCTCCCTCTTGCCTCTTCTGCCCTCAGTCCTCTCCTCCTCCTCCCCCGATTCTGCCATCTCCGTCTTCAACTCCTCTCTCACCTCCACCCGCGACTCCCTTGCCCCCCTCTCCTCCCGCCTGGCTCACTCTCGTAACCATTGCCCTTGGCTCACACCCTGTCCTCCTCCTCCCTCTTCTCTCTCCACTCAGGATCTTGCTCTCTTTTTCACCTATAAGATTGACAAGAGCCACCTGGATATCGCTTCCAAGTCGTCACCCCGTCTAACTCCCCCCCTCTCCCTCCTCCCCCCACCTCTCTCCTGTCCTCCTTCCCTCCCACCTCCCTTGAGGAAATCTCCTCCCTGTTCTCCTCCTCCAACATCTCCACTTGCCCCCTGGGTCCCATTCATTCTCGCTTCCTGACCTGCATTGCCTCCACCATCGCCCTCCCCCTCCTACATATCATCAACCTATCCCTCTCTACCGGCTCCTTCCCCTCTGCCTTTAAACACACCACCATCTCCCCCATCCTCAAAAAGTCCACTCTGGATCCCTCTGAACCCTCTAATTACCATCCTGTCTTGCTCCTCTCTTTTGCTTCCAAGTTCCTTGAACGGGTTTTCTACTCCTGTTGCCTCAACCTCCTTTCCACCAACTCCTCCCTTGACCCCCTCCAATCTGGCATTCACACCCTTCACTCCACTGAAACCACTCTTGCTAAGATCACCAATGATCTTCTTGTGGCTAAATCCAACCGCTTTTACTCTATTCTTGTTCTCCTTGATCGCTCTGCTGCCTTTGACACTGTTGACCACTCGCTCCTGCTTGAATCGCTCCACTCCCTTGGATTCTGGGACTCTGTCCTCAACTGATTCTCCTCCTACCTTTCTGACCGCTCCTTCAATGTATCTCTTCCTAACTCCTCCCCCTCCCTACCCCTCTCAGTCAGAGTTCCCCAAGACTCCATCCTTGGCCCTCTCCTCTTCTCTATCCACAATCAATCCGTAGGCAAACTCATTGCCTCCCACAGTTTCCAATACCACCTATACGCTGATGACACTCAACTCTATCTCTCCACTCCTTCCCTCTCCCCCTCTGTTCAAGTTCATCTCCCCAACTGTCTCTCCAATATCTCCACCTGGATGTCTCAACGCCAACTCAAACTGAAATGGTGAAAACTGAACTCCTAATCTTCCCTCCAAACCCTTCCTCTCCCTCTACCCTATCAATTACCATTGAAGGGGTCTCTATCCTCCCTGTCTCCCAAGCCCGCATCTTGGGCTTCATCTTTGACTCGCATCTTACCTTCAAACCCTACATTGACTCCGTGGCCAAATCCTGCTGCTTCTTCCTCCACAACATTGCCAAGATCTATCCTTTTCTGTCTTTCTCCTCTGCCAAAACTCTCATCCACTCCCTAGTCATCTCACACCTTGACTATTGTAACCTCCTCCTCACTGGCCTTACCTGATCCCACCTTTCTTCCCTTATCTCTGTTCAAAACTCTGCTGCCAGGATCATCCACCTAGCCATCGCTTTGACCACATACGGCTTCTCCTCTCCTCTCTCCACTGGCTCCCTCTTCCTGGGCGTATTCTGCACAAGCTCCTCATCTTCATCTACTAAGCCCTTCACAACCTTGTTCCCCGCTACCTTTCTTCCCTGGTCTCCCTCCGAACCCCTGTTCGAGCCCTTCGCTCCTCTTCCATCCCCTCCCTCACCCTTCCACGCCTTCCCTGCTCCCCCAACTGCCTTCATCCCTTCTCCTTAGCTGCCCCACACACCTGGAACTCTCTCCCTGCCCTTGTCCGCCTGGCCCCTACCCGCCACACCTTCAAGCCCCTCCTCAAAACCCACCTCTTCCATTACTTGCTGCACCCACCTTACCACAAGCCCCATTGGCTCCATGCAGTCTAGCCCGTGGCCAATCGCAGACTGCCAAGCCAGTGGTCTGAGGAAAAGAGGGATAGTGATTGGGCAGACTGGCTGCTAGTTCAAGCCTCTGCACCCCTGGCACCAGGAAGTCTGCTCCTCAGCTGCCCCCACACTCCCTGGGCCTGCCAGTTCTGTTTTTCCTGCCTGAACGCGCCTCGGACTCATCCAAATGCATCCAAACATTTTACGGCTTCGGGCATTCGGTTTGGGCATCTGGTTTGGCCGTCCGAACTGGCAAAGTTTGGGCCAAACGCCGAACGTCTCAACTGCATTTGTACATCCCTATTAAGGAAGTCTCAAGACAAGTAATGTAAGCCCAGATCCTCTGAAGCCTGCTGTCAGTTTAAGCGGGGACACCCCCAATAGGAAGAGTGGTATTTATCACTTCCGGAATTGTCTCATTGAGAAGACAATGGCTGAAAGTATAGTTTACAACTATTCACACTGAGTTGCTCCAAAAAAGTTGTTGCTTAAGTCTGTTGTAGAGTAAGGGTTTAACATGTTTATACTTGTTTAATTAAAAAGTTGGTTTTCTTGCTGACAGGCAGAGTTCTTGGTTAGGACTAGTGCTGGATCAGGTAGCAAATTTATTATCTGCAGTTAATATCTTGTATTCCAGACAGATTGGCAGTTATCTGGTAACTGTCTGGTTACTATTGAGGTTAACTACCAAACCAGAATACCAGATATTACCATTTATCGAATTACCACATTACCATTTACTGAATAACTGAATGAGGCGATCTTGAGGGAGGAAGAAAGGGAGGGAAAAAATAGGCAGGCAGTAATTAAATGGTAATACAGTAAACAGTAATCAGTAAATGATCATTCAGTAATCGTAACTGGTAATCAAGCTAAGCAGGTATCCAATGGATGCTAACCGCATATCAGTAGATAATACGATATCCATCCAGTCAGTTGCCCAATAGTATTGGATGCTCATTTCAGTTCTACTTAGGACTAAGCATGAGCTATTTTAACCCAGGCAG
Source organism: Sphenodon punctatus (assembly GCA_003113815.1). NCBI lineage: Eukaryota > Metazoa > Chordata > Lepidosauria > Sphenodontia > Sphenodontidae > Sphenodon > Sphenodon punctatus. Next base: position 1,068,488 of record QEPC01004784.1, on the reverse strand, counting down.
GAGGGTTACACTCCTGTTTTGGCTAGGGCTCTGACTGTTCATAAGCCATGAGATCAACCTTCATAAGTAATACTGTCAGCAGCCCTCTAGTTTTCAAAACTGTTTTTAAACAATTATTTATTAAAGGCTTCTTTTCTGCAGTGGTTATTAGGCTCCCAAATCCCTACCACTCCAAATTGGCACTTCTGAAAGCAATTGCTCCTGTGAGTCACTCAGTAGCCACAGCTGCTTGCGTAAGTGCTGATTTAGCACAGTGGGAAGAGCCTCTAGCCAATAAGTAAGGCGGGCAGGAGGCAATGGGTATTAATCATACCTGTAAGAGCTCTAGTGCACCTTTTAACATGATTGGTAGAGTTCATTCACACAGTCCTGAAGCTAACCAGATAAAATAAAATAAATTAATAAATGAGAATCCATTTCCTGCCTTTCCCTCAGTCAGGGTTTGTGAATTAAATCTTGGCTAATTTTGATGGAAGTGAAGTCAAATTGTGAAGTCACGGCCAGGTTGTGGCCATGGCGGGAAGTGCGTTCCAGCAGTTACATCTTGTCCGGTGGCTTCGGCCATATCTCTCAGACTCCGACCTCGCCACTGTCATCCATGCCTTCATCACCTCGAGGCTGGATTATTGCAACGCGCTCTACTTGGGGCTGCCCGAGAAGCTGGTCCGGAGGCTGCAGCTGGTGCAGAATGCTGCGGCCCGTCACCTTATGGGGGCGGGTTGCAGGGAGCACATGACACCAGTGCTCCAGGCTCTGCACTGGCTGCCTATAAAGCATTGGGCCAGGTTCAAGGTGCTGGTTTTAACCTTTAAAGCCCTTCACGGCCTAGGCCCTGCTTATCTGCGGGACCGCCTCACTCCCCATGTGCCCGTGCGACCCTTGAGATCGTCCGTGGGAGCCTTTTTGGAGGTTCCCTGGGCAAGGCAGGTGGCCACCGATGTTAGATCTTTTTCGGTGGCCGCCCCTGTGCTGTGGAATTTGCTCCCACTCTCCTGCTGTTTCAGCGTGTATGTAAAACCTGGCTGTTCCGTCAGACTTTTGGCGAGGGGTAGGGGTGGGGGGTTTCCCCACATTGTATTGTATTTTAAATTGTTTTAAATTGTTTAAATTGTTTTTAAAAAAATAAATAAATATTTATTGAATGTTGTTCACCGCCCCGAGGGCGGGATATAATTTTAAAATAAATAAATAAAAAATAAATAAATTCCACCAGATCTACCGTGAAGAATTTTAAAATAGTTTTATGACAGTAACAGGAAGAACAAGAGAGCAGTTGTAGAATTTGCTGTGTTGTGCTCTCACAAATCTATTCTGGAGCATCCTCCTCTGTTACATTTGGTAACTGGACATTTTTTTTCTCTTTCTGGTGACTGTTCCTATCTGCATGGTTTTCAGAATCAAAGTCTTGAAAAGCAATCTGTCTGATCCTGTCTGCCACCTGGTACCATGTAAAACAAGCTCGCCTCACAGACTTTGCTCATGAAAACACTGATACACATGCAAGTTTTTTTCAGAACGGTCCCCTAATTGAAATTTCTGAATCTTAACAATAGTTAAGACAATGATTTAATACAGGGATTCACAAATTGGGGTCCTTGTGAGTTATGCAGGGTCTGTCCCCTGAGTAAGAAATTTCAATTACAGATGACAGGAAAGATTAGTACTAGAAAGAAGGATAAACAATAAGGTGAGCACAGCAAACAATGCTCACAACAGGCTAACTAGCTGATTGGCTGGTTGAATGAATTACACTCCTAAACATTGTGAGTCCTGTGCAAAAATTCTCAACTGGAACCAGAGAGAACTTTCAAATGGAATAATCCACCATTCACAGCATGTCATGAACACTGTCTCATGAGCATCATCATGGCTGTCTGTTTGGTTCTCAAACATGTATTCTGCAGTTAATTGTGTGAACCTAATTTTAGGTGAAGTGAAAATAAAGGAGATATAATACAAACTGATTAGTGGTTAAAAAGTAGAAGCATTTTGAAGAAAAATGAATCTACTATTGTACACAGTTTAATGGTTGTAATAAATAACTTGTAATAATTGCAGACTGTTTACTCTTGGTTCCCTTGTAAGTCTTATTTTAATTGCATGTGTATTTATTTAAAAATAAACAAATAGAAGAATAATTACATGAAATTTAAGTATACAAATTGACAGAAGTTGGGGAAATTTAGTAGGATTGAGATATCAAAGGGGATCTTGGAAGAAAAATGTTTGCGAACCTGAATGGCCCTTTCTGAGCATGCTCGGCCCTTTTCAAAGATGGTGCTGGCAACACTAGAAGGCCAGCTCCATCTCTGAAAAGGGCTGAGTGTGATCAGTGTGGTGTTTTTTTCTTTTCCAAACATACTAGTCAGGAAAAGGTCAAACATCAGCGCAGGACCCCTTTGGAAGGTCATTAAACCACCCTGACCCCCCTGCTAGACCCCCACTTCCCATTAATTACCCCAACCCTGACACCCCACACCCCACCTTGGAACTTGGTTCACTGAGGGTCCAAGGAGCAGCTGGAACACTTCGACTGCTCCTCAAATCCTCAGCCAATACTTGCAAGGTTTTTTTTTAATTATTCGGAGCAGGCCTAGACTATTCACATTTTACATTGCTTGTGTAATATCCAGAAACACGCTAAATTACTCCAGTTTCTCAAGGACCAATTGCCCATGTTCTGTTATATAGCCTGGCCTTTGTTTGTATGTCTACCCAAACACATAAACCCTTGTTTGGTACCATAACTACCTAGCCAGCTAAACATCTGAAATCACCCTCTGACTGAAAGACATTGGGACTTGGGTAATCAGTTTCCATAGGTCATTCTCACAATCCCAACCCAGATGTCTGGTTGTAACTTGACTTTTCACTTTGTAACCCTTCGCCGCCGCCTCTAGCAGTGAGGGGTGATTGTCTCGCCCCCCCCTCCACCACGAGGGACGGTGAGCTGGGGGGGCATCCCCTGAAGCCCACAGCTGGAGGATGTACTCCCCACCCCCCCTCGCCGCCGCATTCAGCAAGAGGCTCTGCGGTGGACGAGAGGAAGGGGGAGAGGGGCCGAAGAGCGGCACAACTGCCCGCATGGCGGGAATCCTTTCCGGACCTGGTGAGGGTTGCTAGGCAGCCCTGGCTGGGAGAAGCGCTGAGAGCGCAAATTGATTGGTGCACCGCCCAGAAGGGGCGGTGCAATGAAAGAATTTTGCCGCTCGTCTCCTCAGTTTGGAGCGGGCGACGATCAGAGCAGCTGCACGCCGACGCGCAGAGCCAGGCAGAGTTCCTGAGTTGGCGGCAGCACGCGGTAGGGTAGGGGTAGCAAGGAGAGAGGCCGTTAGGGATACCACCAGCTCCCCACCCCACCCCGCGATCGCCCGCAGGGGAATCAATAAAGCAGGATGGGGGCCAGAAAAAAGAAGGGGAAGCGGGGTGGGGGCCGTGGAGAGGCCTGTCCCTCCCCAGCACCAGAAGAGGTGGGAGAAGCCCC
>QEPC01004784.1:987898-1059748 GCA_003113815.1 Sphenodon punctatus | reverse complement strand
GCAGGGGTCCAGCACCTGGGTTAGGTAGGTTAGGAATCTTGATTGGGCATCTCCATAAGAGATGAGGGGAGCTCAGCCGCAATGGCATGTTATGGCAAGCGGAGGAGTCAACCCCTTGGGAGAGGGGACCGCGAAGGCCGTAGGGACATGTACTGACCCCGGCTTGAGGGTACTCTTCTCCTTCCCAGGCCCAAGGGCCCTGGTCCCCTTCTCATGAATTCCGTAGTGAGAAGGGGAGACGTTCATAAAGTTAAGAGGGATTGGTACCTGATGGTATATTGGGCCAATCCCAGAGTTGTAGTGATAACTTCGTTAAGGGTGCTGGACCCAATTCACTTGAGCGAATTCCCCCCACCATTACAATTTCGGACAGAGAATTGATTAAATAAAGAGTGCGGCCTTTTAAAATCCAACCTTGGTTGTCATGTCATCTTTGGGGGAAGGGGGGGGTGCGCCGACAATCTACATTGTTGGCTGACTTCATTTTGTGCTAAATTATTAAAGTCATAATTCTGAAGCCATTGTTACATAGGAGTCAATGAGCAAGTGGTTGTAGGATTTCAGCCTATCCTACTAGTCCATTTTTCTTTGGCTATTTTTACATGGGGGGCACCCACGCATGTACACCCAGAAATCTGGGTATGCATGCATGGGTGCAGCCCATGTACACATCATAGGGTGATTTCAGACGTTACGGGGCCCTTTGGCCCCGTACCGAAATCACCGGATTCATTCCCCCCCCGGGGTCACCCCGTAACGCCATATCAGACGTGCTGGGGGGATCCCGGCGGGGAATCTGGGAGGGGGTGGGGCCGCGCGGCGCAACGTGCAGCCGCACGGCCCCGCTCCCTCCATGCACCCCGCCGCCCACCCTCCGAGGAGACGGGCGGGCGGCGGGGCCAATGCGGCCGCCGCCTCCAGCTGAATGCGCCACGGCCCGGGATCCCGCCAGTGATCCCAGGCTGTGGAGAGCGGCCAGACGTTACTTTTCATTGGTCCCTGCCCGGGGTCCGTTTGAGCATGCTTCCTAGGACATTCCCCCGGCTAGCCTGGGAAGCGTGGTTCAAAATGACCCCATGTGGGTATTCACCGTGGCAAACATCTGGCGGCCGCCAAACAGACGTTCGAGACACGGTGACCACAGGTGGGTATTCACCGTGGTTCACCGTGATCTCGTAACGTTTGAAAATACCCATAGTGGGTGGGCACGCGTGCATGCGTGCGTGCGTGCATGCTCTTGCGGGACACGCATGCATGCCCACTCACCTCCATCCATCACCCACGCAAGAAGCTACCAGTGAGAAGACAGGTTGCTCCATGTGTGGGGATGTGCAGGGATGGGTGTGTGACGGTGTGCACCCATGTACACCTATCCCCACCCACCGCCCCTTTACCAGTGCGCACACTGACCACCACCACCAGTAAAACCCATTTTAAAAGGGCCTTTATTTTTTATTAATCACAGGAGTGTGTTATATTCTGTACACCACCTTTCTTACTCGTGTTACTTTTTTAACATATGCTAGTTAGTTGTTGACTTCATCTCATGAATCCATTGCCAATTCAAGGTATTAATCAACCTGAAACAAGAGAGAAGGAAGATGAGGAAGCACAACACTTCCTAACCACTGAAAGATGAAAGTTCAAACAAATGGCCCATTTACAAGACAATAAATAAAAAGAATCACTCACAGGAAGTACACATGTTCATAGAAAAAAATGTTTTCTTTTTATATTCCTTGCTTGGAACACACATTGATTTTTTGCTTTTAACGGAAAACTGATTTAAGATAAACTTCCATTTCTTGGTAACAAATGGTTTACACAATTAATTAGAAACACAGACATGCAGGCCAGGAGGCACATCCCTGGCCTGCCCTGGAGCAAACTACTGCAGCCACCACTCCTCCTGCTCCCACCCACCAGGAGCAAGCTCACCCCCGCCCTGCTGAACAGCTGTTGGTGGTCTTGGAGGATCTCCAGGCCGCCCCATTAGCTGTTCAGTGGTACCGGGTGAGTGCGCTGCTCCAGACTCCCGGGTGAGTGCGCTGCTCCAGACTCCAGACTAGGCAGGCCGAACAAATGTGCTAGTCCGCTGTGGCCCGCTTTGGTCTGGTCAGGTAAGCCTTAGCCTGGGCTGTGACCTCATAGGTTTGCTGAGGTCACAGCCCGGGCTAGCCGCCAACATGCCTCGGGGCAATCCCAGGCCAACAGCTGGCAGTCCCTATAGACACACATGCACATGGGTCCCTGGGTCAAAGTGGGCCATAGCAGGCTATTGTCACATCTGTTTTCACCCACTGTTTGCCACAATATAGATAGTAGCTACTATCATTACAGTTTGAATTTTGACTCAATTATTTTATGAAACTGATAAAATGAAAGACCATGAGCTTCTGCCTTTTCTTTGGTAAAAACTCTCATCATGTGTGGAAGACATGCTGCATGGTGAAGTCTGTTGGTTCAGGATCCCCAGGAAACACAAATCAGTCATGACGAACATTTTCCCAGCTCTCTTCATGACACTAGCTGTTATGTATATCAGATATTAGGGAGGTGAACTGCATATTGTCTTATATTTAATCATTTGAACCTAAATGTGATAAAGTCAACTGTCTTGAAATACTATTAATAGTCATTCCATATGGTAAAATGTAATAACAGGAGCAAGTCACTTGGTTTGCAGTTAATTATAATAACCCCTATCACTTGTTATTTTCTAAAGAAACAGAGATCCATGAAGTAACCCTACAAGATTTTGGAATAATTGCATTTCTAAGTTCACACAATATTCGTGTACGGCTAAGGTTCCTACTGTCAGAACAATTCCTTTCTCAAAATGGCATATACAGAAGTGGAATGTACTTTAGCTGGCATGAACATTTGCTCTTGCCTTCTTTTAGCAGACTGTAATGGCTTAGTCTCAGAAAATTACTGAATGGCATAGGGATAATTCATAGTGAATCATAGCAAATAGGTTGCAGACTGACAAAAGAAACTGTTAAGTGACATTTTGTTGACTGTGTTTGTCCATATGCCACTGTGAATGGAAGTGGGATCAGTAATGAGAAGCAAAGTTATAAATCCTAGAATAGAATTAGATCTCTTAGCCTTAATAGCCTTAATAACCCTCTATTGGCATCTCAGGTTTAGAGCCTGGGGGTGCTCCTGAATCCACAGCTGCACCTGGATCTTCAGGTGTCGGCTGTGGCTAGGAGTGCCTTCTTCCAGTTACATCTGGTGAGATGGCTCTGTCCATATGTCTCAGACTTTGATCTCACCACCCCCATCCATGCATTCAGCACCTCGAGGCAGTACTGTAATGCGCACTACATGGGGCTGCCCATGGTGACGGTCCAGAAGCTGCAGCTAGTGCAGAATGCAGTGGCCCGTCTGCTTACTGGGACAGATCACCAGAAACACATTACACTGATGCTCCGATCTCTGCACTGGCTACGTATAGACTTCCAGCCCGATTAAAGGTGCTGGTTTGACTTATAAAGTCCTTAATGGCCTGGGCCCTAGCTACCTGAAGAACCGCCACACTTCCTTGGCTCCTGGGCGGCTCCTGTAGTTGTTGGGGGGGGGGTGCCCTCCTGGAGATGTCACGCTATAAATGGGTGGCAACCGACAGGTGGGCGTTCTTGGCTGCTGCACAGGTGCTGTGGAACTCACTCCCAGTGGGGATTCACCTCAGCTCAGATCTCCTTGCCTTCCAGCAACAATGTAAAATGTGGCTCTTATGTCAGGTGCTGGAGGGGGGTGGGTAGGGACTGGTTTGGGGGGTGGGAGGGTTCTGTTTTCAACACTCTCTGGTTGTTTTACAGATTTTTGTTTTATTCTGTTTTAGATATTGTATTTTATGGCATTTTATTATATTTATATTTACGTTGTTTGCCGCCCCGAGCTGCCAGAGGCCGGGGGGGATAAAAATGTATAAAACAAATAAATAATAATAAAGTTACAAGCTCTGTCTGTCTAGGAATTTTCTTTGAAGCACCGAGAACTATTATGAATTGTGTGGTAAGAATGGAAAAATCAAAAATGTGAATAAAGTTAGTTTTTATATACAAGGTGAATGAAATTGGTTTAGAATGTGTGCTTGTTTTTTAGAACTAAACACAAAACATCAAAAATACTTGGTTAACCTTTTCTTTTTAATCTCAAGTCTCATTTTCATGCTTAATCACCTTCCAGGTTTAGGGTGGAGCCTGGGGTAACATCATACCACAAAGAAAATGTTTTGTTCTAAATCCTCCCTCACATCTCACCATTACCTCTGAGGTCTGTCGCGAGCGCTCTCTTGCATGGGCCATCTGTCCAGCACAATGAAGGCACATAGAGAGGCGTTCTCTGTGGCTGCCTCACAATTATGGAACTCCCTCCCCCCGGAGAATCAACTGAAACCAAGCTTGTTCATATTCTGGAAGTTATGTAAGACTGTTTTATTTGGTAAGGCAGGGTTTTGATTTAAGGAGGTTTGGGATAGGGTATTTTATCTACTTTTATATATGAGCCCTCAGGATAGGATGGGATAATAAATTTTAAATAAATTAGGTAAATAAATAACATAAGGAGGATTGATAGTAATATTTTACAAGACACCTCTTGCCATGATATTTTCCTATTAAATAAATGTTATAAACAACCCAATTTTTGGATGCTCATCAGGGCTGCATCTAAAATACAAAACTTAGAATAAGGACTTTTTTACACAGACACTCTAACACTGATAAAATGGGTGTTATATTATATTATACATATTGCAGGGCTGCATGTGTGCTCTATAGGTACCCTGCAACATGTATAATAAAATGTAACACCCATTTTGTCAGTGTTAGCGTGTCTGTGTGAAAAGGGCCTAACTGGCTCCTTCTGCTCAGAAGGCAGAAACCATGAGCCTTTGTTCCTTTTATCCTTAAATTCCAGTGTTTCTATTCATAACCATGGATGAATTCTCTATTGTTTGATTTCAGTAGCAAATGTAATCAGATGTAAGGTGGGCATACTTGCCTTTGGTAGCGTCCATGCCTCCCACAGCATAAAGGGACCCCACTGTGGATTTTCGAGGTTTAGTCCGAGGACTTTGCAGCATAGACCTTCTTTCTGGTAGTAAATGATACTTCATAGCTTCCATAAGAAGTTTCTGACACTCAAGATCATCCGCAAACATTGGGCTGTTTTCAAGATCTGCTAGTAACTGAAGCATACAAAAAAGAAAAGAAAATTCCTTCATGTTTAAATGAGCAGAGGTGGACTCCAATTTTAAACCAGGACAGTGCAAGAAACTAAATCACAGCTTTAAACATTCACTTTGGCTCTATCTCTAATCTGAAAGCCATCTTAGATCAATAACGCAACACAATTTAAAAGCTAGTATGAAACAAAATATTGCAAAAATATTTTATGTGCAGGCTTTTATGAAAAGGCTAAAAATTATGGACATAATCCTTCTGGATCAAAACTCCCTTTTAAATTCAATATGGTGACAGTTCAGTCAGCTAATGAGTTCCCAACCCTATGAATTACATATCAAAATATTCACATGGCTGAGAGCCACAAGACATTTGACACATGAACAACTCACACATGCTCTCTGATCATCTCCAGTCTCTCTCCCTCCCTGACCCTATCTTGTCCTGTGTCAGCTCTGCTAGAAAAGCTTGCAGGTGAATGAAGAGTCCCCCACCCCCAAATCTGCTACTTATGCTCCTTCAAGGGGTGAGCTCGCCTAATCCATGCTGCTAGGCTGTGCCTGGTGGGGGCTAGATTGAACACTCAGGCAGGTTTCGGCCAGTGAGATGGGATCACATTCTAGGGGTGAAAACAGAAGTGAGAGCGCTGATACAGCAACCTGGCCCAGATTGGAAGGGGAAGCCAAAGTAGACACGGTCAGGATCGGATCCGGCCACAGAAGTGTTCACTCAGCCGGACTGTCTGGGAGGACAGGGAAGCACATGAACGTGCCGCTGGCTGCCCCACACTGTGTCCAGCGTCCCACCCCCCAACATGGCAAGTAGCCAGCCTAATTCGGGCAACATCACATTTGTTGACAACCTAGGTCTCACAAAGGCACAGACACACAGCCCCTCTGAGAAGCAGCCAGAAGTCCAGTTTCCCAACTCCAGTTCTCTCACCCTGAACCAACCTACCCTGCCCCATGTTATGCTCAGGAGAACAGCCCAGCCTCAGGAATGGCACTGCCCTGGGAGGCACAGTGCCTGAGGGCAACCAGGCAACAAGCAACTAATCTAGCAGAGTGTGCTGGGCATAGGAGGCAAGAAAGCTGTTCTTCAGGAACCACATTTGAACTGTCTGGGAGGCGCATTCAGTTCCTGAGCCACCCCTGAAGCTACTACAAAGATATTCATTACAATTCTCTTCATATTTAGAACATAATAATTTCAATATTGGTACCCAATGTCTCTTAAGATCTCTGTGTGCAGCTCATGGAAGTCCAGATTTTATCAGCACTTCTTACTCCAATATCGCTAACATATGTAGGACAACTGCAGAGTTCTTAGGCATCTACAACTGGTGCACTCACACAGATCCCCTGTTTTATGGGAGCTGCACCAAGGCATGTCAGTGCACAAAAAGAGCACGCTGCTTTTAAACGAGGGCGCGCTGAAGCGCCTCCCAAATGCCGCATTAAAGGAAAGCCGCTGGAAGTGACGTTCTCCCCGTTGCCGGCGGCGGCGGCGTCTGGAGACACGGGGCTTTGCAGCGGCGCGTTCTTAAGCCAGATAATTGAACTCTTAAGAACGCGCCGCTGCAAAGCCCCTTGTCTCCAGCCGCCGCCGCCGCCGGCAACGGGGAGAACGTCACTTCCGGCGGCTTTCCTTTAATGCAGTGTAAGAGATGCCCTATCAGAGTCTTTGCAGAGGGTGCCGTGTGAACCCACAATTCCTAAGGATGCTCCTACAAGACCAAATTGACTCTCCCTCTTCCTCAGCAGGAAGAGAGAAACAGCCCTGCTTCTGAACCACTAGAATCACTGGAGCAGGGAAGAAAACTGAAAGCATCAGTTTTAAAACACTGTCCAAAATAATCTGGATGTCTTGACATTGTGTTTGATGCACTGTAGCAATGTGTGCCTGAGACCTGACGCTAAGCTATACTGACTGAACATCATCCCACAAACATCAGAAAGTTTATGGCAGGATTAGCATCCAGTAGGGAATGGTATGCCTGTTTGTAACTGGTGAAGTGATCACGTCTGTCTCAAAATGGATCAATATATAACCTTGAGGAACAGATTAGGATCCCAACTCAACTGGGGCGCACCCTCTAGCATCTAGGCCCAGAAAGGGAATCGCTAGATCCCGACAATTTTTTAAAAAACATGGGACCAGTGGCTATCTCAAGAGGCCCATGTTGTACAGAAGCAGGAACTGGTTCATAGTGTCCCAAACAATATTGTATTGTAGGTGTCGGGTTCCTCTGATAGGGGTGTGCAGTGTGATGGGGTGTGTCGGGTTCCTCTGATAGGGGTGTGCAGTGTGATAGGGGTATGTCCGGTTCCTCTGATAGGGGTGTGCAGTGTGATAGGGGTGTGTAGGTTTCCTTTGATAGGGGTGTGAAGTGTGATAGTAGTGTGTCAGGTTCCTCTGATGGGGTGTGCAGTGTGATGGGGTGTGTCGGGTTTCTCTGATAGGGGTGTGCATTGTGATAGCGGTGTGTCGGGTTCCTCTGATAGGGGGGTGCAGTGTTATAGGGGTGTGCAGTGTGATAGGGGTGTATAGGGTTCCTCTGATAGGGGTGTGCAGTGTGATAGGGGTGTGTAGGGTTCTCTGATAGGAGGTGTGCAGTGTGATAAGGATGTGTAGGGTTCCTCTGATAGGGTGTGTGCAGTGTGATTGGGGTGTGTTGGGTTCCTCTGATGGGGTGTGCACTGTGATAGGGATGTGTCGGGTTCCTCTGATAGGGGTGTGCAGTGTGATAGGGGTGTGTCGGGTTCCTTTGATAGGGGTGTGCAGTGTGATAGGGGTGTGTCGGGTTCCTCTGACAGGGGTGTGCAGTGTGATAGGGGTGTGTCGGGTTCCTTTGATAGGGGTGTGCAGTGTGATAGGGGTGTGTCGGGTTCCTCTGATAGGGGTGTGCAGTGTGATAAGTGTGTGTAGGGTTCCGCTGATAGGGGTGTGAATACACATGTTGTCTGGCAGTAAGATTTTATATTGTGAAGAAGCAACTGTGGCTGGGCTCAGTGAGCGCCCTGAGAACAGACAGTGGAGCCGATCCCAAGCCCTGAGCTAACCACGTGTGCGTATGTGGGCGCAACTTGCACACAAGTCCATTACAGGGACATTGTGCCATGTGCATCCCACGCAGATCCCCCTTTCAGGGAGTTTGGTATCACGACCAGTGACATCAGCAGTAAGGAGAGAATTAGTAGTAGGTGCTGTACTAATGGAGAACCCCCCAGAAGGGGATGAGGCAGGGCTGCCCAGTCTTAGGAGCAATGGGGTTTATGAGGGCACTCAAGTGGGCTATGGAAGAAGAGGGTCTGGACAGTGAGGGGGGTGGAGGATCATGTTTGTCTCAAGGCATCTACACCTTTTAATATTGAACTGCTTACTTGCAGTAATACTCAGTGAAGGGTTATCATGCGGATTTCTCAAAAATAATGTGCTCATAACTCCAGTTTATCACCCATAACATTATGGGTTAGAGCTAGTGTAGCCTAGTGGATAAGATGTTGGATTGGGACCCGAGAAACGAGGTGTCAAATCCTGTGTTAACCAGGAATTCATTGAGTGGCCTTGAGCAAGTCACTAGGTGTTAATAAACAACACAGAATCCTCCCACGAATGGATGTCTATCAGGTAATTTCTATTCCTGATCCATGTTCCCTGTCATGTGTTCTGGATCCATGGCCCCTGCACAGCATCCTCAAGACTGAGGAGGACACTGGTTTAAGGCAAGAACACACACATGTGCCATCTACTAGGGGCATCATGGCTGGAGAATGGTCCTTCCCTGGCTGCAACTTTCCTTTATCATCCTGCTTGGCTCCTTCATGCCTGGAGCTCTGGCATGTGAAGCGGGGGTGGGGAGTTGAATAGACATGTTTTCAAGCTGTGACTGTCCTTGACACTCATTTATATGTTCGTTTATTAGGTGATGTACCCAGTAAGCCCACGGCCATGTGGATGAATTTCAAGGACTCTCACAGTTTAAACACAGGGCTATCGTCGGTTTATTTTCATTCATTGTCTCTCAGCATCCATTCCTCATCTGCAAAATGCAAATAATAATAAGCTACCTGAGAGGGTGTGCTAGATAAGGATATTAAAGCACTCTGAACACTGAAATTGCTATAGAAATGTTATATGTATAGCCAAAAAGAAAAATAGTCCATGGTATGGACAAATAATGTTGGTTTCTTTCTTTGGAATTAGTTTGTTTTTTGGTTCGTAAAGAGCAAGAAAGCTCTCTCTACAATTCAGTTAGATTTGTTGTTACATTAAAATTTGTAAAAAAGGTCAAATTTCAGGCACAAGTAACTACATTGATAAACATAGTGACCTTTTATTTTTCTTCATAGTCTTTTCTTTTAAAAAAAATATCAATCAAAAGGTTTATGCGATGATTTCAAATAAAAGCTTTATTTTGGAGTCTTTTTCTTTCTCGGGTATTTCAGTACTGTCCATGACACAAAGCTTTTCACTGATAGTCATTCAGGGCAGGAAGGGCATCCCCCAGTTGTAAGTGGCCGCCCAATCTCGATTCTCTTGTACGCAGATGACATGGCCATTCTATCTACATCAAGAGTGGCCATGAGACGCCAACTAGCTACAGTAAATGATTATTGTGCAGAAAACCACCTTGTTATAAATAGAGACAAGACAAAGATAATGGTCTTTGCTAAGAGACCCGAGGAATTTGAGTGGACTTTGGGGCCTTATAAGATAGGTCAGGTGATTTCCTACAGGTATTTAGGTATTGTGTTTAGTAGAAATGGCAATTGGAAGGATCATCTAGCAGCAGCTAAGATGAGAGGAGCTCAAACGGCGGCCGGCCTGATAAAATGTTGGTGCTCCCGGTGTGGCAAGAAAATGAAGCCTTTGCTAAAACTCCTACAGGAGAAAATGACCCCTCAGTTATTGTTCGGTGCCGAGCTTTGGGGGATGGTTGGTAAGTGCCTTCTGGAGTCCATCCAAAATAAGATCTTGAGGGTGGGGCTTGGTATGCCGCGCGGTACTCCCACAGTTCTGTTGAGGGCTGAGTGTGGAATAGCCCCCCTAGAGGATAAGACCAGGTTGACTCAATTGATCTACTGGCTTAGGATTCGAGACATGCCGGGTAATCGACGTCCAAGTCTCTGTTTAAAAGAACAAGAGAACTGTTTGGTCACCTATGGGTGGTACAGCTCAACCAAACAGAACCTTGCAAGTCTTGGTCTTTCTAGAGCAAGTATCCAGCATCTTACTCCAGCTCAGGCTAAATTCCTGATCCGGGCTCAAATTAGGGATATTAATATGCAGGATGAAAGTGCAGGAATTCAAGAGCAACGTATTGCTCCTTTGTATCCCTTATTAAAGGTAGAAAGAGGATACGAGAAGTATCTATCAGATATAAAGACCTTTAAAACAAGAAGGGTTATGACTCTCCTAAGATTAAACATGATGAAAACTTCAGTATCTGATGGCAGATTTAAGGGTATTCCGCTGAGCTGCGATTTTGTAATTGTGGACAGGCAAAAGTGGAAGATCTTCTGCATTACTTACTGGCTTGCCCAAGGACGAGGGAGGTCCGAGATAAGTTTTTTGCCCCACGGTTTGAGGGGAGGGACCATTGGAATCAACAAATGAGGATTAAATATATCCTAGCTAACCAGGACACTGTGGTGGTAAGGCGGGCCGCTGTGGGTATTTTCCACCTGGAACTAGCTAGGACCCTGTGTGAACCTTCCTGAGTGACTCATGGAGTACGAGGTTTCGTGCTAAGCGAGGGCTCGACAGTTATAAGCTATGCTAGCCCGGGTCGATGTTACACTGGAGCCTTCTGTCCACTAAATAAAGGGACATAGGGTGAAAACAGACATGATGCTAACCACCCTTTAACCACCCTTGGTGGTCATTTATGCATGTTTCAGGGCTGCATAGGGCACCAATACAGCCCTGCAACATGCATAAATAACCACCAAGGGTGGTTAAAGGGTGGTTAGTGTCATGTCTGTTTTCACCCATACTTGGGTACTATTTGTACTTGGCCAAGTGGCTTATGGTTATGGGGGCCGCCAACACTTTTGGGAGGGGGCGGTATATGGCTATTTAAGTGGCGAGTTGATGCCTACCGGAGGAGGGGGAATAACTGGCGGGTGTGTTTTGGTCCTGTTTTGAAAGGCCTATAAGATTACCCAGAGTAAAATGGGAGGGGCAGGTCCCCCCTGCAATTCTGAACCAGTACTAAGTTAGCCTGGTAAAGGTGTTAGCTTGATATATCGTTCAGACTGAAAGTTTTACTAAATTTTAATTAAATTTTATATGCTGACATATTTATCTTTTTGCAGTGTGTAAACAAATTATGTGAAGTGGGATACTATACTGTTTATTTATTGTTATTGTTATGGCCAAGCGCTAAACAACTAAACTATTTTGTTGTTGATAGTCATTCAGAGCTATCGCAAGTTAACCCTGTTTGTATACCTGTGGTGGGAGGAGTGGCAGTCTAATGTAAGAAAGAAGCATTCCGAGGTGTCTCCGCCTGTTTTGCAGATCGTGCCTCACCCACATCATTAAAGCCTGGAATATGGCTTCTTCATCTGGCACATTGATGTCATCGCTGGACAGGAGTTTCGCAATTTCATTAGCAGGCAGTAAAAGAAATTCTTGATTCTTTATCACTTCTGTGAAATGTTCCTAGAGAAAGAATGATTTCAATTAATTCGTGGTTTTGACACCTTGGAACAGCATTTGCTTAGTGAAAGCAATATGTGCATAGATTGTAGTCTGACTCCCTGATGGAATCTAGGAAAATGCAATAGCTTCTGTAGATTAAAGAACTCAATGTGGCTTCTCCAGAGTTTCAGCCAAAGCTAATGTAAAATTGGTTTCTTTTGTGCTTTAAAGGAGCACATATATTTGTAAAGCTGTGGAATGTAATTGAGAACTAGGCAGGAGGGATATAGATGTTCAGTATTTCTGTGAGTATTCTTTGACTATTGCAGTCCAGAAGTAAGTTTATGACTTATATATCATAGTAATGTCAGTTGCATGACTTTAACTTTGCTTTTTAAAATACCAAAGGCCTGGTTTTTGAAAGAGCTCAATTTTCATTTACCCAGAGTAGTGAGCCCTTTTGAACATCTGACATCACAGAAGCTGCCAGACACTTGATGCTTTTGAAAAATGTAGCCTTTATTTTGGAACATGTATGGGGCAGAAATCTTTTCAAAACAAGTCCTCGAAAACCTAACCATTGTGAGTTCCAAGCTTTCAAAATTTGGACCAAATTGTATGGTATTCCAACCTGAATCATAAGCCCTAGAAGCCAAGGATTATCACAAGGGGCCTTTGGATATTAATATAATGCAAAAATGATAATTGTTAGCAGTCTTTGTCTCTTAGAATCTTTGCTCATTTGGATATGTGCCATTCCCCCCATCCTGCAACCCAAGTATTTCAGCTCCTTCTAAAACCTTCTTGTGATCATGATCAGTAAAGGAACTACCCAAAGAAACTACAGAGTGGATATTTTTCATAGGTGTCCTATCTTCTTGGAAGAAACTGCTTACCTCTGTCTAGGGATTTACATAATTAATTTATTGGATTCTTCTACCTCAAAAGCTTGGACAGTTTCTATGTGGAGGAGGCCTAAAGCATTGGGCATAACAAAGATCAGGTAAGCACCATAACAATCCCAACACCAATTTGGTCACTCATTGAACACGCGATGTAAACACCATTGCATCACAAGGACAATTTGATTGTTCCAGCTGAACACGTGGCCAGCGTTGTGTCTAACAATATCATGTGGTGTGTTAGCAGGTACAACATGGGGAATAAGGCGGCAGTGTTTGCATGCTGAGATCAGGTGGCGAGCAAAACACTGATTTGCCCGAAGGTGGGCTGTGTCTCTAAACAGTGCCACATGGTGAACACTACGCCAAACTGGTGTTCATATCAAGGTCAAAACAAACATTCAGACACCCGTTTATGTTATTTCTAAAGACACCCATTGACTCAGTTGTCCTGACACTGGCAACTGAGCATTGATATTTCTGCTTTTGAATCCTCATGGTGCTCTGTTCATCGTCATGGGGCAAGAAACACAGGATGGTGTTATAGCTAGTCTACTTAGAGTGATAAATTTAGAGATTGTTGTGAGAGACCCCCAGTCAGAGAAGAGTGGAGACATGACATAACTGGGACACAAACTAGAAACCACCAATACAAGTTATAGAGAACATAGAGCTCCACACGACACAGTAATAACTGAAAGTCTAGCCTAAAACATAAAATAACAGTCCCAAAGCTTTGATTATTAAATATAAAATGATTTATGAAAGAAAATGGTTGAGGTGTTAAGGTAATCTGAAGCTGTTGGAGTAGAACAATGGAAATTTTATTTTGATTTACCATGGAATGATTAGTTAATCATACAAAGGTTTTTTGTGGAAAACATGAAATGTGGAGATCAGGTAATATATGTCCAGTGATCACAGGGACGTTGTGTAGACAGATGTGTGAGTAGGAGATTCGGGGTTAATGGTGCAGGCAGTGGCTGTCTGGCCATAATGCACCAGACACATGGTGAGGAGAAAAGGAAAAAAGGTAAAACCCCTGACAAGGCCAAAAATATGCTAAAACTAGATGCATTTGAAAAGGAAAACTAAAAAACCTTGGAGCCACCTTCAAAAAATTAAAAAAGCACAGCAAAGACACCCGGGGGAACTTTTACAATGGCCAAACCCCACTCATATTTTGGCTTTCGGGTTCTCTCCCAGAGCCAAAATCTACACGGGGCTGGCCCCCACTGAAGGTGTGAATATCGTCTAAATGGAACCACTAAAAGGTCATGAGTCAGACTATCAGCTGATTGAGGAGCCACATCAGCCCGCTCTCACTGCTGATCTTCATCTGCCTAGGAATCCAGCAAAAGTGCACATGGGTGCCCTCAGATCACAGGTGGCACAGCTGCAATTTAATTGCCACAATCAATGGGTGCAGGTTAAAATAGAGGGAGTTCAGGGCCTTCAAGGAACTCAGAGTCTGAATAAATCATGGCCAATACAAATTGCAAAGCAAAGAAAATAATAAAAAGCTCTGCAGTAAAAATGGAACAATCCCAAGGGACTTGGTGGGCAATGCAATGGTCAGCACAGACCATAAAGTCCCCAGACTTGGAGTCATCCATAAAGAGGCCCGCAGAGCCAAAGTAATGGGGATGATGCTCACAAAGGAACTGCTGGTACTGCTCTGGTGGCATCACAGAGCACGGAAACTGAGACAGGGAGTATCAGAAGAAAAGCAGGCAGTGGACACATGGTCCAAGGCAGAAGGGTGGCAGAAGCCCCAGAAACACCACCAACCAAAGACAGGTCCAATTCCTGGAAGAGCGACTGCAGCCAGAGCCCAAAGGGTGGAATGACAAAACTCTGTGCCATGAACAAGGTCTTGTACTGGGACTAAAACATGTGGGGTGCCCTGGTGGGGAGCAAAGCTTGGCAGAATATTGCAGAAACAGCTGCATGCAGCATATGCTAGGTGGAGGCTCAAAGTCCTCAACATACAAACTATGTATGGGTGAGATGCAAAATGCTCCTGTGCACAAATAGAGGCCCTGGTGATGGATGGGGTCCAGCCTTCACAGAACAGAGGGTCTGTCAGTGCTGTAAACGTTGGAGGCATAATCCATCCTTGGAGCACACAAGGATCTGGTTCCAAACCAGTGGTCAGTGCCCCAGGAGGTAGAAGAGACAACCCACAAAATGTTCAACACCTTCTCGCACTTGACCCACAGCTGGTACACATGAGGGAGAAAAGTCAATTTCCTGTTGAGCACCAAGCTAAGAAACCTGACCTGAGAGATAACAGGAAGATGCACCCATCCCAGCTATAAATCGGGAAGTTGACCACATACAGGCAGTTGTGAATAGCTGGAGGCAGGGAACAAATAACTCCATTAATGTGCATGGAAAACTAAGTGACACTCAAGACACTGTTCTGTGGAACACCCTCCTTTTGTTCAAAAGGGAAGGAATAGGTAGAGGAAAGACAGACCTGAAACATCCACTGCTGTAAAAAGTACTGGATAAAAATGGGCAAGTTACCCTGCAACCCAAGCCCGTGCAGGTCTCGAAGAATACCATACTTCCAGGAGATGTAATAGGCTTTTTCCAGGTCAAAGAACACCAAAACCAGATGCTACCAATGGACAAACACTTCCCAGATCAAGGTTTCCAGGTGCGCCAGATGGTCCAAGATGGAGCATTTCCAATAGAAGACACACTGGGTGTTGACAAGCAGGTCATTTGTCTCCAAAAATGAAAACAAGCGGGGGTTTGATCATGCATTCTAGCACCATGACCTTACAGATGAAAGATGTCAATATTATTGGCTGAAAAGTTGGGTTCTGAGGATGAGACCCAGGTTTAGGAATAGAAACCATAAGGGGTCATGCACCACAACTCAGGGAATTCCATACCATGCCAAACCCTACTGTAAAGCCGGAAGAAGAGTCCAAGAACAGGATGAGACAGCTGCCTGCCTCTGCATCTTGTAATGTATGCCATCTGGCCCAGCGGCTTAGTTGCCAGCTGATTGCAATGCAGTGCAGAGTTCAAACATGGAAAAAGGCAAGTTGTATCCCTCTGGCTGCAAGGACCCAAATCACAAAGTGGTCACCTTCACCCAACATTTGTTGGCAAGAAAGGCCACAGAGTAATTGACCAAACTAGAGCAATGGGGAAATGTCTCCCCACTGTCATTGGCAACGTCAGGTATGTCAGCCACCATACGGCCCTGGTGACGCAAGATCAGGACATAAGACCCAGAAACCTTCCAAGTCTTATCATAAACCATCTTCATGCTAGTGGTACTAGATACCAGAGACAAACTGAACCCAGGATTCCTTATGGTTCTGGTGACGAATGTGGCACGAGTACTAGTGCCAGCCACAACCCAAGTCTGCTTGAAGGCTAGAAGGTTGGATTGCATTGGCTACCAACAGAAGATTCCCCAAGCACACTTCATTGCTCTCTGTGCTACAGTACAAGCAGCAGTCCACTATGGTTTCAGAAAATGAGGATAAGATTTCTCGGCTGCCCAAAGAACGAAGGCACTAAACTCCACCATGCAAGAATTGATGTCACCCCGAGCAACTATGTCATCTGTCACCACAACCAATTTCTGAAATTTAACCCAGTCCACCTTTTCCAGAAACCAGTTGGAAAACTGATCCGGAAGATAGCCGCTCCCAGTGGCATACCGCAGGCAGACAGGAAAGTGATCACTAGGGATGGGCGAACGCGGTTCGGAAGTTCGGAGTTAAGACCGAACTCAACCAGTTCGGTCGACCAAACCGAACTTTCGAACCAAACTTGATTTTTGAACCGAACCAAACCGAACCGAATTTCCAAACTCGGCTCTGTTCGCCCATCCCTAAAAGATAATATTCCATTTAGTTCAATGGGGTTTGAATTTCCGAACTTTGTTCAGAATTTCAGAGTTCTGACCAAACTCGAATAGTTCGGTCGACCAAACCGAACTTCCAAACCGAACCAAATTTCTGAACCGAACCGAACTGAATTTCCGAACTCGGTTCTGTTTGCCCATCCCTAGTGATCACTCCCCCAAGGGAATCATTGACCCACCAAACAAAGCACGGGACCAGAACCCAGAAAGCAATGGAAAAGTCAATGGCCATAAAGGAGTGGCTGGGCAAGCAGGAAAAGGTAGGTTGTTCGCTGGTATTCAGCACCGAAAGGCCATTGTCAGAGACAAAGCGTTCAATGAGACACTTCTGAGAATTTGTGTCCAATGAGCCCCAAAACCCATGATGGCCACTGAGTCCCCAAGAAGCAGGAATGGTGGTGGTGTCTGAGAAACCAACTTCCCAAAATCCACAGCATCCCGTGAGAGCACACAGACAGAACAGAAGGTAGGTGCACCATGAATCGACAGCCAAACCACCACATCCTGAGGAGGAAATGTTAAAGGAATGGGGGCAAATGTTGAAAAATTGGTATAGGAAGTCAAGATTCCAGGACCAAAGTTGACATTTCAGGACATTGGGTACCTGATTGGGTCATAATTGGTACTGCATGGTACCTGATTGTTACCAAATCAAATTTGGTACCAAACGTTCAGCTCTACCTCTAAAGAATGAAGCCAATATCCTTTCTACCTGGACAGGTGGGGTTTTGGCATGGTTGGAGGTCGGGATGGACTTGGGACGTGGTTTGAGGTCAGGATGGACCAGAAAGTATCACTGCCACGAAGGAGGGTGCGACCAAGGAAGCGACTAGCATGTAAGCCTCAGGAAATGACACATTTCGCACAACCTTGATCCACTGACCCTCCTTCTTGGCTTTCCACTAGGGATGTGCGAACACGGTTCAGACATTAGGAGTTCAGCCCAAACTCAGCAAGTTTGGACTGCCGAACTGAACAGCCAAACCAAACGCCCGAAGCCCTGAACAGTTCGGCCGCGTTCAGATGAGTTTGGGTGGCGTTCAGGCGGGAAAAACCTGACTGGCAGGCCCAGGGAGGGGGAGGTCAGCTGAGAAGGGGTGGAGAGGTTTGGACTAGCAGCCAGCCTTCCCAATCACCATCCCTCTTTTCCTCCGACCACTGGCTTCGCAGTCTGCAATTGGCCACGGGCTAGGCAGCACAGAGCCAATGGGGTTTGTGGTAAGGTGGGTGTAGCAAGTAACAAAAGTAATTGCCCTCCCTCCTTCCATATTGTTCTGAGCTAGCCACTGATCCTGTCAGCAGACGTTTTCAGAATTCTCCCTCTCCCAGCAGTTTGTGTTCCTCCCAATCTATTGCCATCCTCCTCCTATTTCAAGTATTTCCACACATTTACCTCCATAGTTTCATTTATTTAGATTAGATGAGATAGATTTAGGTGTTGTTTTTATTTTTTACCCCTCCCTGTGTTCTTTCTCCCTCCCCTCCATTGAATCCTTCCCTTCTCCCTGTATATATTCCATCTCTGATTCCCTTCCCCTGTTTTTGGATTTATTTAGAGTAGCATTAGATTGATTTAGGTTTCATTTCAGTTTTGTACCCCTCCCTGTGTTGTTTGTTGTGAGCTATCTGTGTTCCTTTTCCCCATCCCCCAATCCCTGGGTAGATAGATAGATAGATAGATAGATAGATGTAGGAGTTAGCTGAGTTATAGAGATAAATAGAGATAGTGCGTAGTGAATCCGTTTTAATATTTTATAGTATGTTTTTTAGGACAAGGCCTTTATAGATATTAGGTAATATTCCATTTAGTTCCATAGGTTTTAGAATAGTTACTAGCAGTTAGAGTTAGTGTAGCTTTATATAATATTATATTCCAAATTTAAATAAATAAATTTTAAAAATTATAAAATCTTTCTGTGCATTCTTTGGGTGGGAGAAATGGAGACGGGAAGCAGGAGAGGCCGGTTTGCTGCCCGTAGGGGAGGCAATGGGGCACGTGGCAGAGGTGGCAGGGGCCGTGCCAGCAGAGTGGCAGCAGGCAGCAGCAGCAGCCCAAGCCCATCACCATGCCCCAAGCTACACAGGCCTGATTTTGGGAAACAGGCTTCAGAGGCTTCCAGCAGTGGCACTAGGGGTGTGGTTCGGCGGTGAAAAAAAAAAGTACTAGTTTGCATGTGTTTTTGTGCTCTAAGTTTCAGCCACAGCTGACTAATTTGAATAGATTGTTTTCCTGAGAAACCAACTGCACATTGTCAAGTGTTTCTATTGTGCTGTATTGTCATTATTTTGTTTGGATTTCCATGCTGTTATATGTTTGATTTTTAGATGTTGTTCATTTTTTGAGCATTTGCTCAGTATTGATAGTTAATTTGTCTATGATCTGTACTTCTCAGTGTCAGTCCTTTCCTCTCACAGCAATTCATCCTGTCCTTTTGGGCAGGGCGAGGGCTGAGGCACTTCACCTTTCACTTCTTGGCACCCCAGTTTAAACTGCCCTCATGCACCACTCTGAGTTGGCAGGTGGTGCCAGTCTTGTACAGGGTTTTAAAGAAGTGTGTGAGGGAGCAGCTGGCAGGGTCTGGGGTTGCCATCATCCACTTCACCCCTGACCTGTGGTCAAGTTGAAACACACAGCATGCCTACCTGGCAATCACGGCGCACTGGTGGCAGGACCTGGAGGCAGCATTTGGGAGTGGCAGGAGGGGTCTCGAAGCAGGGTATAGGTGGGCCCTGTTTCAGGTGGAAGTAATGGACCGCCCCCACACCACTCGGAACATCAAGGCAGCCCTGACTGCCATGGTGAGGGAGTGGGTCACGCCAGGTGCGCCCTTCACCAAGGGGTGCATGGTGAGTGACAACACAGCCAACATGAGGGCAGTCCACAAGGGGGGCTTCACCAGCATCCCTTTCACCACACACACCCTTCACCTTGTGGTCAGTGACGCTCTGGGTTTGGGGAAGAAGGGGATTGGGGCAGCCACACTTAGCTCCCTGATTGAACGGGGGAGGAAACTGGCTGGTTTCTTTAACCAGAGCATGAAGGGCAGCGACCTCCTCTGGGCAAAGCAGGCCGAGCCTCCCCAGTGCACCAGCTGGTGCAGGATGTGTCCACAAGGTGGAATTCTACGTTTCTGATGCTCAAGCAGCTTCTTCATGGGTGCTGTGCACAGGCAAATCTTGCTGCTGCCATCTCTGCTGTTCCACAGGTTCTGTGCCCTGGCAATCCAATATCTTCTGCTGTCACTGAATGCCACCTCTGCTGTGTCATGGGTAATGTGCCCCAGCAATCAAATATCCGCTGCTGCACTTCTGCTGCCTCTGCTGTGCCATGGATTCTGTGCCCCGGCAATCCAATGTCCGCTGCTGCTGCCGATCCTGCCTCTGCTATGCCATGGGTTCTGTGCCTCAGCAATCCAATGTCCGCTTCTGCTGCCTCTGCTGTGTTATGGGTTTTGTGCCTGGGCAATCCAATGTGTGCTCCTGTTGTTGCCACTGCCTCTGCTATGCCATGGGCTCTGTGCCCGAGCATTCCAATGTCTGCTGCTGCTGCCAATGCTGCCTCTGCTGTGCCATGGTCTCTGTGCCCTGGCAATTCAATGTCTGCTGCTGCCACTGAATGCCACCTCTGCTGTGTCATGGGTAATGTGCCCTGGCAATCGAATCTCCGCTGCTGCACTTCTGCTGCCCCTGCTGTTCCATGGGTTCTGTGCCCGGGCAATCCAATGTCTGCTCCTGCTGCTGCTGCTGCCTCTGCTGTACCATGGGTTCTGTGCCCTGGCAATCAAAAGTCTGCTGCTGCTGCTGAGTGCCACCTCTGCTGTGTCACAGGTAATGTGCTCCAGCAATCAAATGTCAGCTGCTGCACTTCTGCAGCCTCTGCTGTGCCACGGGTACTGTGCCCTGCAATCAAATGTCCGCTGCTGCTTCCTGCTGCTGCTGAATTCCACCTCTGCGGTGCCACGGGTACTGTGTCATGCCAATCAAATGTCCGCTGATGCACTTCTGCTGCCTCTGCTGTGCCATGGGTACTGTGCCCTGCAATTAAATGTCTGCTGCTGCTGAATGCCGCCTCTGCATTACCACGGGTACTGTGCCCCACAAATCAAATGTCCGCTTCTGCTAATTATGCTGCCTCTGCTGTGCCATGGGTACTGTGTCATGCCATCAAATCTTTACTGCTGCTGCTGCTGCTGCTCCTGAACATCGCCTCTGCCGTGCCACAAGTACTGTGCCCCGGCAGTCCAATGTATGCTGCTGCTGCTGCTTCTTCTGCCTCTGCTGTGCCATGGGCACTGTGCCCTGCAATTGAATCTTTGCTGCTGCTCCTGAACATCACCTCTGTGGTGCTATGGGTACTGTGCCCCGGCAATTGAATCTCCATTGCTGCTGCTTCTGCTGCCTCTGCTGTGCCATGGGTACTGTGCCCCGGCAATCCAATGTCTGCTACTGGGTGGCCACATGATTCACCACCGGGAAAGGCTTGACCAATTTGCAGGAGAGCTTGTTGAGATCTGGTGCATAGGATGCAAGCCTGCAATGCCTGGCCAAGTAGGGGTGCCAGCCACCAAGCCCTGGCCGGGCCTCTGCCACTGCTCCACCGATGCCAGACAACCTGCAAAGCCCAGTAAAGGATGGGTGCCAGCCATCAATCCCCAAGCTTTCCCAGCCTCTGCTGCTGCTTCTGCTGCTAGGTCTCAGACTGCCAGCCATGCCCCCACAGGCACCCCCAGGGTCCAAGCGCTGAGCCTTCCTGCCCAGGCAACTTGGGGTACCAAGCCCCAAACCTTCCCAGTCTCTGCTGCTGCTGTGGCTCAGATGACCTGCCATGCCACCAGAGGCACCCCTGGGGGTCCATGGAGTGCCCCAAGCCTTCAGGCGGTCAAACATATCCATGTTGATGCACCCTCTCAGTCTTTCATTGCCTGTTTCCTCTCCTTAGCCTCCTTCTTTAATCTCCCCAACCCACACTGATGGTTACTCTCTTGATCTCATGTTTTCTAGGAACTGTTCTGTCTCCTATCTCTCCTTTGAGCCCCATCACATATCTGACCATTTCCTTGTCTGCTTCAACCTCTCCCACTGCCCCCCCTCCCCATCTCCCCTTCCCTTCTGTGATCTGCAGGCCATTGTGCCCCAGGACGTTGCCTCCTCCCTCTCGCCTCTCTCTCCCAAAAGCTTATCTGTGGTTGAATGAATAACCAAGAAATGAGGGACAGAAGGAGGAACCTTCTGCTGCCCATTGTGTAAACAAAATTGAGCATAAAAGCTAACTGATCGATAGACTGGGGCAAAAATACCATGTCTGAGGAAATTCCATCCACAAAGCCATCGACAAGGCCCTAGATTTCAATGGAGTGACTCTGGAATAGGTGGTTTGTGGATCATTGTCATCATTACCTCTCTAGGCAAGGCACCCACCCTATACGATAGTACTCCATTTTGACAGGAGCATGCTAAAATACACTCATTAATAAAGCTGTTTTGTATAATATGTCACTGGATACATTTCTGACTCTGCTTACTTGACCGACTGAGGCTACTGCATCAGTTTCCCTAACAGGATTGACTGAGAAGGTCCTAACAAGCAGTGAGTTAATGGTAGTTGGAGCGGAATGTGAAGGAAAGACACATACTCAGCTGCCAAACCAAACAGCTAAAAGTTTAGGATGTTTTGACTGATCTCACATGAAGATGATACCCAAGAATGGGAATTATGTGTGATGATACAAAATCAACATGTTATTTTTCCTTGTAATAAGGATAAATACTAAACTACGTGGCACATTTCTCATTCCCAGCTGAAGCAGAAGCCTGGGACTAGATCTGATGTTGCATATTAGTCCTTACAGCAGAGCTATGTAGGTCCTGGACTGCATGCTGCTTACCTAGGTAAGGCCGTGCTACTGCTTCCTCAATTTCATTACCATTAAACAGATGATTGAGCATTATTTCTTAGTCCAATTGATACCAGGATTATTAAAGATTGTTTTATGAAGACTAATAATAAGATGGTTCAATCAGGAATTTCTAGAAAACAATTGTTTTAAGTGTCGTGTTAACCTTGTGATTTACATTCTTTTTATAGAGAGATTATTAGTTGGATTCAGAGATTCACATGAACTGTGAATGCACCCTCCCTTCCTCCCTACAAAGTTTACACATGATTTGCTCAAGGACACACAGAGAAACAGTAAACAAACCAGGAATAGAGCTGTCCTACACGTGTCACTCTCAGTTAAAAGGAACAAATGTGATTGTACTAAGTCTGTTTTCTTGCATCCTGTTGCTACTGCAGACAGGTAAATCTGGAGTTGTTTTAGTTAGTGTTTATTTTTAATTGAGAGAAGTTCATTTTAACCCATGTTGTTTTCTATCTATCTACTCTATCTGTCGAGAGAGAGAGATTGGGAAAATGTACATGACGCTGCTCCAGTTAGGCCCAGTTCAGCCTGACTGGGCCAGCAGCATGGTGGGCCATCTGTTTGTGGCCCACCAGATGTGGGCCTGGTTCCTACCCTGGGAGAGAGTGGAGGAACATTTGTTCCCTCAACCAGAGCATACCTGGCTCAGGGAAACCCTCCCCAGGGTGGAACGGACATTACTATGTAACATTTGTTAACACCCACTGAGAGAGGGGGAGAGATAGAGAGAGAGTCAACAGAAAGACAGCAGCACTGGGGATCCCCACAGATGCTTCTGTCACCCCCGGGTTTACTACTCCTTTCGGAGGGTACCAGCCAGATGTGCCACACTAAGGCAGCTCAGCGCAGCATGCTCCACAAGATCCCAGAGGATGCTACATGGAGCAGGCAGTCCAAATCTGGGGCAGAGGCCAAATGCAGATCTGTGGACCATCTGTTGTGGAGATCCACAGTGAACCTCTGCGCCCATCAGTCCACTGCCACATTCAACACTATGAAGTTACGGGTGCCAGCCTAGAGCGTTGGGTGAGTGCCCACAACTCTGTGGTGTAGGGGGGCACCACACAGGTGGACCATGGCTCTGAGACACTGTCGGTCTGATATAGCCCCGGGCTGAGCTGGTAACTGGAGGACATGGGGGTGACTCCCTGGAGCAGCTCTGGGCTCCAGCAGACTCTCCATCTGTCTAAAAACACCCAGAGAGAAGTTGTATTTGATACTGAATATCTTTTGTTCTTTCTTACACTGAAGTGAAGTGAGGTATTGTGGCTATATTGGTAATGGAATGATATAAACAACTCTCTCATCAATTTTACCTTAAATCAGTTTTACCTTAAATTGCAATTCCATTGTACCGTCAATTAGGAAAACTTTCTCTTGCTTCCACTTCTGAGCACAGGTCTCTGCATGGATAGTAATGGCACTAGCAGTTAGCTATTCAGAAGGACCTTACACAAGCAAACCCCCGCCCCCTCTTGCATATCTAAGAGAAGCAGTTTAGGGCGCTCATGTGGAATGTGTTGTAAGCTGGGTTCATGACATCTTTGCTCGCCCCCTTCTCCGCCCCCCCCTTGCACCACACCTGGCCTGTTAGTAATCAGGAGTAGGTGGCAGGTAGATTAAGGAGCAGTTAAGTCTCCATTCTATCCCTATTTGCATAACCACCAGAAGCAGGGGGCCCTACCATCTAGCAAAATACTTTGATTACGATCTTGCTAGTCTGCCCTGAACTTCCATCGAAGTTCTGTTCTTGAAGCCAAATACTGTCCTAGAATCTGAATAGGTTATTAGCCCCACCTTAAAGTAATGGAAACCCAGTTCATGATACCTGAGCGATCTCCCACCTTGCTTCCTTTTCATACACCTCTTCACCTATAAAGCTCTTCACAACTAGGGCTGTAGCTATTTCCGCCGGAAACAGTAGGTGAAAACAGACATGACGCTAGCCACCCTTTAAACACCTTTGGTGGTTATTTATGCATGTTGCAGGGCTGTATTGGTGCCCTATGCAGCTCTGAAACATGCATAAATGACCACCAAGGGTGGTTAAAGGGTGGTTAGCATCATGTCTGTTTTCACCCAGTGTTTCCGCAATTAGTGGTACAGCATGGCAGAGGCTTTCATTCCACTTATTTAATTCCGCTACTTCCACAGGTTTCACAAATAGCGGAAACATGCCATTTTCACTACTTCCACAATTCCACCAACGCCACAAAATAGCGGAACAGCGGTTTTCTGAAAGTTTACAACAATTATGCAATTTTTCCAATAGTTTCTGAATTTGCAGAATGCTGGTGGAATTAGCGGAATGTTGGCAGAAAAGCCGCATTGTGGCGTGGGCAATTCCGAAATGGTGGAATGGAATCGCGACATGGTAAAAGTTGCTGCCGCTTCAACCTTATTCACAAACTTGCTCGCCCCTAATTAATTATTATTATTATTATTATTATTATTATTATTATTAATAATAATAATAATAATAATAATACATCCAGGAAGCTCTATCCAAACACCCATCTAGACTTTTAGCAATCTCCCACCCTGCTTTCTTGTTGGCGCATCCAGAATGAGACAAGGACAACATTGTTGGATTTAAATGGCCACACTCTTTTTGAAAATTAATTGCCTTACCAGTGATGGTGGCAGCAGCTGATCCGTCCAGCACGGTCATACTTCCTGGCCCCTCCCGATGGGGTCTCTCAGGTTGACGCAGCCGGATGATGTCATCCGGCCAGAGGATGAGTACGAGCACGCTGGAAGGAGCAGCTGCTGCTGCCATCACTAGTAAGTTAATTAATTATCTAAACTGGGAAGGGGGAGAGGGGAGGCAAGCCCTGGCAGCTGGGGAGGCTGGGGAGGGGAATCCCTGAGAGTTTGTTCATTCCCCTCCCATCGTGGAAACTCCTGCCCCAAGTCTCCACAGCGCAGGCTAGAAATTCTGCGCTGAGGTAAGCAGGGCAGGAGATTCTGCAGGGGGAGGGGAATTCTGCGGGAAATCTGCAAATCACAGAGCCGTGTTTCCCTCGAGGTCCTGACTATATTTGCTGGGTCTCCCCTGTCCCTGTCCACATGCTTGTTTACGCCCTCAAAGAATTCCAAGAGATTAGTAAGGCATGACTTCCCTTTGCTAAATCCATGCTGACTCTTTGCCATTAAGCCATGTTTATCAATATGCCCAGTGATTCTGTTCTTAATGATAGTTTCCACCATTTTGCCCGGCACAGATGTCAAGCTTACCAGTCTCTATGATCACCTCTGGAACCCTTTTTAAATATTGGGGTTACATTTGCCACCCTCCAGTCCTCAGGTACAGTGCCAGATGCCAATGTTAGGTTACAAATTACTACTAGTAGGTTTGCAATTTCACATTTGAGTTCCTTCAGAACTCTGGGGTGAATACCATCTGGCCCTGGTGATTTGTTCATATTAAGCTTGTCAATTTGCTCTAGAACCTCCTCCAGGGTCACACTGATTTGTGACAGTTCATCCAATTCATCACCTACAAAGTAAGGTTCCGGTGTGGGTATCTCCCCCACATCCTCCACAGTGAAGACGGAAGCAAAAAACTCGTTTAACTTCTCTGCAATGTCCTTGTCCTCCCTGAGTACCCCTTTTACTCCCTGGCCATCTAATGGCCCAACCGACTCCCTAACAGGCTTCTTCCAGTTTGTTTGTTTGTTTGTTTCTACCTGTATTCTACCCTATTCTGAGGTGTCAGGGCAGGTAACAGCTTATAAAATGTATAAAAGTGAGTATAAAATAAAGCACATATAATATGTTACAACATACAAATCGCCTAACACCCCCCCCTCCAGGTACCCATCCGTATTCCTGCTTGCCAAACACTTGGCCAAATAAAAGTCCTACCTTGCTTCCAGAATATGCTATAGCTTGGATGTTGACCCTGAGATAATGTATTGATCTCAAAGGAGGATTTTGTAATCTATGAACTATTTGGCAATGCTTTGTAAAGCTTCAGTCTCAAGACTACATTATTCAGAGCAGTCCCATTGAAGTCAGTGGGTGTTTTTACACACACATTTCTCCTGCATGTTTGCTGTTACATCCTGAACTTTCTGTGTGTCTAAATCAGTCACCCAGATCTTAAACATCTGGCTCTTTGAACTTCTGCATAGAGCTTCTCCCAGAACTTTTGTGTGTAAAAAGTTCTGGTAAACTGCTTTGCTCCAGGCAGCTGTGGTCACTTGGTTTCAATTACAGCCCCTCACATCTACAGCTGAAGCTACTTTAGGCTGCCTCAGAGCAGTGTTTTTGTGAAGGATGCAGACAGAAACTGCCTCAGAGTAGTGTGTGTGTGAAGAACACATCCGGAACTTACTTGTGGACTTGTAAACCAGAAGACTGAAAGACCAGCACTTTAAGGTGTGTGTAAAAATGCCCAGTGTTGCTACTCCAGAGTAAATGGTTTCAGTATTACATCCTGAATGTAATTGATAACCCAAATATTATAAAGATGACATAAAGGCTTAAACATAATTTGAGAATAGGAAAATATCAATAACAACTATATCCACTTCTATGAACATGATCTCCAAGGCTGATGGCTGTACAAAATATATAATGATTATTTTGCAAGTCACCAGCAAAAGTCAAGAAGACAACACAACATGAAAATCGATAAAATAGTAGGAAAGAATGTCTGTGAGGTGGAGTTTCTTGGAAAAAGTAAATTCTGGTCTGTCGTGGGTTTGGTATGTCAGTCAATTGGAAGTATCTTATTGTCAAAGAAGATTGATGTGGCTGACATGCCAAATTTTCAATAATATACAAGTTAGAGCTGCTGTCAATCACCCATTGTCAACTCAATTGTTCCATGATACAAAACTAGAAAAATCTATAACACACAATATATGGGAGCAGAAATGTGGCTCTATAAAGGTGAAATTGAAAATGATGAAAACAGAAATGGCAAAGTGCGGATTGTAGGTTGTTACAGAGAACTCTCATTTAGCTATTATATTTCTCTGCTCCCTGCTCTATGCATTCCCCTTTAACTTTGGTAATTTTATCTTTGCTTTTAATCTGGATGAGACACTTTTCTTTCTTGTTTCCATTGATCGTGGGACTGAGAGCCAGTGTGATCCTCAGAATAATTTAGGGCAACCTTAGGACTGCTGTATGCTATATCTTCTGCAAAGTCTTGTAGAGGCCATTTTGCAATATCAAGATTGCTGGAATGTTCTGTCCATTCCTCCAGGAGGAGAAGGGCTTGGAGACAGGTAGTGAATCACCTTGGAATTTATGTCACTCAGGAATTCTCCTATTTTTAGGAGAAGCAGCTCCCCCCCCCCCCCATACAGAGCCATGTCCTGCAGACTGTAGTTTGTTGTAAAACAATTAAAACTGCTGACAACAGAGGTAGGGGATACTGTTTTACCCTGTAATCAAATGTCACATGTATACCATCCATTAAGATGCCCAATGAATTGTTGATTAGTTATTGATGAATGCAAATTTGCGGCACAATCTAATTCCTTACCTAAGCATCCTTTTGCAGTCTGCTGTGCCAAGTGTAGAGCCTAGTGTTCTAACAATAGCAGAAAAGACAGCAAGGAAAATTAAATCATCCCTTTTTTGCTGTGAATTAAATCATGGAAATTCTGTCGGTTCTTATGCATTTCTACAACTCAACTTCAAATTAGCTGGGGCTCATTCTTGAAGTCCTCATTGTGGTCCACCTGACCTGTGGCATCAAGGCTGGCTGCTATTTGCAGTGCCCTCTGATTTTTCATTGGACTGAGTACTTTATGTTCACAACTACTCTACCTCGGTTAGTCCAAATTACAAAATCAATTTTGTTTGCTTAATATTGTGCAAGAATAGGGTTGGGCATATTTAGCTGTTACGATGCAACAGAAGTCCTTGAAACATTCATTTGTACTGACAATAGCTGAAAGAAGTATACAGTAGAAGGCTGCTTTTTCCTGGCTTCTGCTATTCCGGTTGTGCTGATTTTCTCAACCCAGAGTTTCTTCGCTTCAGTACAGCACGTTTTTTTACACTGCATAAGACCATACTCCATGGAGGAGGCTTGGAGAGGCTTACGTTTCCACATTCAGATTGGCCCTGCTGCTGCCACTGTCCTAGATGCCCCCGCCCTAACGCTCTGCCACAAGGTCCTGCTGCCACAATGGGTGTAAACAGGCAGACAGCAGCTCCACGTTTGCCCACACCAGCCCTCATGACCCTTGCATTGACCTGTCCATTTAAATAGAAAATGCCAGTTGTGCAAAATGCAGCAGGCTATGGCTGCTTTAGGGCAGCCCTGTGGGCAGTGCTCCAGAAGATCCAGCAGCACACCTTGCGGAGCAAGCCAACCAAACCTGGCACAACAGGCAAACACAGAATGCTTGTCCATCTAAACAAGCCCGCAAGCCCCGGCTGCACACATTCCTGCCCAGATCATAGATGCTGGTGAAACAAATGGCCAGAGTGGCTCCCAGAGCGAGCGTGGTCATCTTGACTCCCCACGCCTGACCCAATTCTTAAAGGAACATGTGCAAAATTCAAACAGGTGATGACCCCACACAAGAACCCTGCAAGAAGAACTCTGTAGACAGGAAACAAAAAATCTCAGCAAGTGCTGCTTTCACTAGAAGCAGGGCATTCACCAAGATTCACGTGATGAGGAAATTTACCGAGACTGGGTCTGTCTCGCTGAGTTCCCAAAGAGAAAATAAAATGTAAATTTAAAAAAAAATAATAATCACTGCATGTGTGCAAAATGGCCACTTGACCGTTTTACACATTAGTAAAATGGCTGCCACCCTTAACCAAAATAGTGGCAATAGCATCACCGCCATTTTGTTTAAGTGTGGTAAGGTAACCATTTTGCACATGCACAAAACAGCCCGGTGACCATTTTGCACATGCACAGTGATTTTTCATTATTATTATTTTATTTTCTCATGTGAGAACTCACTCCAGGAGCAAGGTCTCAGTCCCAGTTCCCTAAATAGTACGTTTTTGTAACAAAAATAAAATGTTGTTTTTTGCTGAGCCCTAGAGAACAGAGGCCATTCCTGTGGAAGCCAAGTGGGGAATAGAGGAGCAGCATTACTTGCTAGCTCCCACCCTCAATTGCCTGTTCTCTGGGTCTTTCAGCAGTGTCTTTCTATCCTCCCTTACCCATTCCCTGATCATTCTGGCTGCTTAATAAAATTTGCCTTTTGCTCCTGGACATCAGTGTTGTGTGGGTGTGTGATGGAAGTGAGGTTCTCCTTTGCTCCTTTCCAAACCAGCTGTGACTTGGGTTCCCCTTACAGTTCCCTCCAGAACTGTCCCAGCCTGTAAATGAGTCATCATTACCCTTTCACCTGTGTCACTGGAGTTTCCCAAGTCACAGAAATCTGAGAACATGTCTGCTTTCAGGCAAACTATGAATGGCTCTCTAAAGCTCTCTCCCTTGAGAGTGTTTCTGGAGTCCTGTGATCTGTCATTTAATCTCCCATTATCTCCTCATCTCCATTTCAATTGCCTTCCATTTCCCCAACTCCCCAAACCTGCTAGATTGGTTTTGGGGAATTACATTTTACTTTATAGTTCTAAACTTACTTTTCTTTACATCAACTCCATATAGAATTTCTCCCCTTTGTTAGATTCAGCATTGCATAACCATTTCAATGATACCAAATATGTCACAGATTATATAATGATGTCCAAGATTACAAGTACATTGTTCAGTCACATGAAGATCATGCATGTTACATTTATATCGTTTTCACAAACCCTGTCAGAAGGTGTCATAGGACCCCCAGAGTTGGCCATGTGCTGGCATTTGTCCACCTCACTGTAACAGAGATTGTACAAACAACATACACAGACCACATGTAACATACATGTTCCTTGTAAATACACTATATTCACGTATCCTAGGCAGGTCTAATATCAATCAATTTGTACTTAAGAGGTAAATACAATCAAGATGAAAGTGTGTATGTGAGAACAATGTCATGAAAATAAATTCAAAAGTATATTGTAAGCCCACAAAACGCAGCTAGCAAGTTTTCCGGGACAGATAGCTAGACAATTGAGATGGAGATTAAGCATTGACGGATGAGAAATGACTTTAGAGGTAGTTCCCACATAAAGCAGTGAAACTCCTGGAAAGATCGGGATGAGACCATCACAAGGTAATTAAAGAACAATCAAGAGAGAAAGGGAGATTCTTTCACCAGGAAGTAATATACCAGGAAGCAGCCACTCTCTCCCCCATCCACAAAAAGTTCACTCTGGATCCCTCTGAACCCTCTCATCCTGCCTCGCTCCTCCCTTTTGCTTCCAAGCTCCTTGAACGGGTTGTCTACTCCCGAACTCCTCTCTGCCAACTCCTCCCTTGACCCCCTCCAGTCTGGCTTCTGCCCCCTTCACTCCACTGAAACTGCTCTTGCTAAAATCACCAATGATCTTCTTGTGACTAAATCCAACCACCTTTACTCTATTCTTGTCCTCCTCGATCTCTCTGCTGCCTTGACACTGTTGACCACTCGCTCCTGCTTGAATTGCTTCACTCCCTGGGATTCCGGGACTCTGTCCTCGACTGGTTCTCCTCCTACCTTTCTGACCGCTCCTTCAATGTATCTTTTCCTAACTCCTCCGCCTCTCGGTCGGGGTTCCCCAAGGCTCTGTCCTTGACCCTCACCTCTTCTCTATCTACACCCAATCCTTAAGCAAACTCATTGCCTCCCACGGTTTCCAATACCACCTATACGCTGACAACACTCAATTCTATCTCTCCACTCCTTCCCTCTCCTCCTCTGTTCAAGCTCGTCTCACCAACTGTCTCTCTGATATCTCTGCCTGGATGACTCAACGCCAACTCAAACTGAACATGGCGAAAATTCAACTCCTGATCTTCCCTCCCAATCCTTCCTCTCCCTCTTCCATGTCAATTTCCATTGAAGGGGGTCTCCATCCTCCCTGTCCACCAAGCCCGTAGCTTGGACTTCATCTTCGACTCACACCTCACCTTCAAACCCTACATTGACTCCGTAGCCAAATCCTGCCACTTCTCCCTCCATAGCATTGCTAAGATCCACCCTTTCCTATCTGTCTCCTCTGCCAAAACTCTCATCCACGTCCTAGTCATCTCACACCTCAACTATTGTAACCTCCTTCTCGCTGGCCTTCCCTGCTCTCATCTTTCCTCCCTCATCTCTGTTCAAAACTCTGCTGCCAGGATCATCCACCTAGCCCGTCGCTATGACCATGTGCAGCCTCACCTCTCCTCCCTGCACTGGCTCACCCTTCCTGAGTGTATTCTGCACAAGCTCCTCATCTTCACTTCAAAGCCCTTCACAACCTTGCTCCCCCCTACCTCTCTGCCCTGATCTCCCTCCGAACCCCTGTTCGAGCACTCGGCTCCTCTTCCATCCCCTCCCTCACCCTCCCATGCCCCCCCCCACTCCCCCAACTGCCTTCGTTCCTTCTCCCTCGCTACCGCACATGCCTGGAACTCCCTCCCTTCCCTCATGCGCTTTTCCCCCACCCTCCACACCTTCAAGTCCCTCCCCCAAACCCACCTCTTCCGCTCCACTCTTCCTAACTCCTGCTTATCATCCCCACCCAGGATTATCCCCTACCTGTTATCTGCAAACTCTCAATTCTCTGTAACCAAGCCAAGAACATGTACCTGAGTTCTCGCACCCTCATGCATGTTGCATCCCTTGTCTCTCCCTCTGTTCCCCCTTCCCTGTCTCCCCTCCCCCTGTGTTTAGATTATAAGCTCTCGAGCAGGGACCATATCTATTTTCTTCTCTGTAAAGCCCCAGGTACATCGCTGGTGCTATATAAAAGCTTATAATAATTATTTATTTATTTATTTTTCAAATTTATACCCCGCCCCTCCTGTGAGCAGTTCATAATGAAGAATGAAGACTAATGTCCAGCCTTATTATCAGCTAAGAATTCTAGATTGGAATATGAAAACAGGTTTAGGGTAAGACTTCAGTTTAGGGATTTCATAAATAATGCATCCTTTCGTTATCTTCATATTCTTTTACTTGACTTTCACTCTTGAAGCAATTTTGCACTGTTCTTAATCAGATTTCATAAATATAAAGTTCTTTTAACAAGCTTTGGTGTGCTTGTGTAGATACTGACATTGGGTGACAGTTAAAGGGAAGTCCAGGTTAGATATTTGGGTGAACCTTAATTTAATTTCTGTGACTTGGGAAACCCCAGGGACAGAGGTGAGAGGGAAGTGGCTCATTTAAAGGCTGTTCTGGAGTGAGTTGTGGCCACTGGAGACTGTAAGTGAGAAAACTAGGTTGTGTCTGGTTGGGATAGGGGCAAAGGAGAGCTCAATTCCATCACAGCTACCCTGGGACTATGGGTGGTAAGGGGTTTACAGCTGCTGTCATATCCCATTGCCCTGGTGGCCAGAACTGGGCTCCTGCCAAGGGGCAGGGCATGGGGTACTGACTGTGGAGAAGGCCAAGCTGTGGGGAGGGGGTTGGCTTATTGTCTGTGTGTTCTTGACCTGGGGCTTTCCCAGGGCAAGGGGAAGGCATGCTTGCTGCCCACGCACTTGGTTCACCCGTGCACCGAGCTCTCTGTCTGAACGCAGCTGAATCCGTGGGTCCATGCAGCTCCTGTTTTGCTTGCTCACGCACCTGCTACAGGGCTCCAGCCCAGTTCCTGTCTCTCTAAAAACACCCAGTGATCCTCAGTGCAACAGCAGCAGTGATGGGGCCTTGGCTTGACAGATTACAATCAGAAATGGGTCCAATGCAAAAGGTCACACAATTGACACAGGTCCTCTGGGCCACCAGCCCTTGTGAATATTTGCCATGCTCACAGAGGTCTGGGACAGGGACCTCTAGATCATGAAGCAGGGCTTCCAATGACTGAAAGGGAGACACTTAGCCTCCCCCTCAGGAGAGTCAGACACCATCTATGCTACTTTGAGAGCCAGCATAATTGTGTAGAGAAGGTGTTGAATTTGAAGCTGGGGGACCAGGGTTCAAATCCTGTCCTGGTCATGAACTCAGTGTGTAGCCTTGAGTAAGTCACTGTATCAGCCTCAACTCTTAATCTGTAAAATGGGAATAGTAATGACCTGCCTCACAAGGTTGTTGGGAGGATGAACTAGATAAGGATTGTGAAACAATTTGAATTCTGAAACTACTATATAAATGATAAATAATAGTACGTTGTGCAATCCATTGCTATAGTATGGAATATAGTAGCGTGTACTTGTAAATTATACAACACAGCACTTCTGTATCCATAATCAATGTCCACAAATCTGAATGACTCTGACATCCTTCAAGCAGTTCAGATAAATGAACTTCAGTTCAGATAAATGATCTCATTTGAAAACACAGTATTAAACGGGAAGACAGAGACTCTTTAGAACTCAGTAGTATCACGCTATTGCTTATTTGCAAGAAAACATAAAATGTTATTACAGTAGCTCTCGTTTTTCACCTTTAATTGCATTTAGAGTAGATATAAAATAACTTAGTGTCAGCGGTAGAAAGGAGATGCTAGCTTTATACATCCTGTTCTTTGTGACATCCAGAGAATAGGAGCAGGAAACCCAGGTCATTTTAAATAATAAAAATAGCAGAAGTTGTTTGGGAAAACAGATTTATCTGTATAAGAGAGATTCCAGACAGGAAACTGTTAATACTCTGTGTCACTAACTAAAGCAATTGAACAAGAAGTCTTCAAGCTTGGCTTTTGTTGTTGCTTATGAACTGTATTTTTACTGCTGCCTTAGACTTTATGAACTCTGTATCTGCAATTTGTCTTTATGAGTTTTAGAGTGCTACTTATTTAGGAGATATGGTAACCTATTTGACTGCAGGATTGCTCCCTTTACACTCCCTTCAGCACATGCAAAAGGGGAGCAAAAGCCAATTCTGCGGGAGTGCTGTACCCTCGGTGGCTTACAAGAGAGGGGAAAAGGGAGAGCATGGGTCAGACTTGTGAGACGAGAAACAGCATGGGAAGAAAGCTCCCACTACTAGCTGGATGAATGGTAGGGCAGCAGCTCTGATAGGACTGCAGTGGAAGGTAGGGAGGGGTGGGCTTAACTCCTGCAGCCTTCATGTTAAATACTTGTGTCCAAACCTTAAAATAAAACAAAAATCTAAATTGGTGCTGAATAACCCCGAGATGAGTTGTGTGCTATTAATATGCCCATATGAGACATACAGAGTGCTCTCAATCGGTGCATAACAGCACTCTCATTTACTTCAGTGCATGAAAATTCTCTCTTTAGAATGCTTTTAAAGCCCCTTTGCTTTGGAAGCCCCTCCCCTAGCCCTACGTGATGCAACCTCCATTCCCTGTAGGCAAGTGCTCACACCTAGGACACCTCTCCCACAGCCAGCATACAAGGCAGCTGCCCCCCCCCAACCCCCCGGAGAAGGGTCCCCTGGAAGCAAGAGAAGCCCCTTTGGAAGCCCCTCCCGCAGCCCTGCGTGATGCAACCTCCATTCTGAAGGGCAGCGACAAAAGAGCGCTGGCTGTTTTGTGGCCATTGTGAGGCCAGAGCGAGCTGCGCAAGGACCCAGCGCCAGTGACAACAGTAGTGCAACGCAGCCTCATCTAGTAATCACTCACACTGCCACTGGCCTTCGCTCAGACTCTCCTGCACCATCCACAGGCCAAGTTATCCCCTCTGCTGCTGAAATTACCAACCACTGGAATGCCTCCCCTTTTCTACCCCACTGCCTCGCCCTCCATCTCGCCTCTCCTTCTCCCACTGCTGCTGTCTCCCCTGCTTCTCCCTCTCCCTCCAACACTCTTTCTCCAACCTCCCCACCCCTTATTTTCCCCCTTACCTATAGGAATGGGCGAACAGAATGTGGTTCAGATGTTCGGATGTTCGGTCGTTTGGTTCAAAACCTGAGTTCAGGTTCGATGGTTCGGTTCAGCTGAGTTCAGGTTAGCTGAACTTGGCCGAACAGTCAAAAATAGCACTATTGAAACCGAAACTGAAACGAAACCGAAACCTAAATTTTGGCCCTGAAAAGACGTTTTTCTTGCCCCCGAACTCATCCGAACAAGACCGAACTGTTCGGTCATTCGAGAGTTCCATTCGGACGTTCGGTTCGGCCTGCCAAACAGACCGAGTTCGGTCTGAACTCTGAACATCCAAACTGTGTTCGCCCATCCCTACTTGCCTATTCCCCCTCCTCCCCTTCACCCCCTTAACCATTCTCTGCAAGCCCCCTCCTCCCCACCACAGTCCCCGCAAGCCCCATCACTCCACATCCCCCAACCTCATCCACATTCCCTGCTTTCCCCCTGATCAACTCCCCTTCCCCTGCTCCCTCTGGAACTGCCACTCTTCCATTAACAAAGCCCCCTTCATTCACGACCTCTTCCTCTCTCACCGCTTCCAACACCTTGCACTTACTGAAACCTGGATCTCTCCCTCTGATTCTGTTACCCCTGCCACCCTCTCCTCTGGAGGTCTTTCCTTCTCTCCCCAGTCCCGCCCAGAAGGCCTGGGCGGTGGCATGGGCCTTCTCCTTGCCAACCCCTGTCGATTCCAGCCCCTCTCCCCTCCCTCTCCTTCCCCTCCTTTGAGGCTCATTCTGTATGTCTCTTCTCCCCCCTTCGCCTTCGTGTCGCTGTCATCTACCACTCCGCCGGCCCCCTTTCCTATTTTCTCCCGGACTTCGAATCCTGGCTTACCTTATTCCTTTCTGATGATACCCCCACTCTCATTCTTGCTGACTTCAACATCCATGTTGACGCACCTTCCCAGCCCTCTATCTCCCGCTTTCTCTCCCTAGCCTCCTCCTTTGATCTCCATCTCTGGACTGATTCCCCCACCCACACCGGTGGCCACTCTCTCGATCTCATCTTCTCCAGAAACTGTCCTGTTTCTGACCTCTCCTTTGACCTTTGTGCCGTATCCGACCATTACCTCACTTCCTTCAAACTCACCCATCAATCCCCATCTTCGTCCCCACCTCCATGCCCCTTCTGTGATTTTCACGCTATTAACCCTTTAGATTTTGCTTCCACCCTCTCCCCTCTCCTCCCTCTTGTCTTCTCGTCCTCTTCCCCTGACACTGCCATCTCTTCTCTCAACGCCTCTCTCACCATGACCCTCAACTCTCTTGCCCCCCTCTCCTCCCACCCTGCTCGACCCCAAAACCCCCGTCCTTGACCCACCCCTACTATCCGCTACCTCTGCTCCTGCGCCCAGGCTGCTGAATGCCTCTGGTGCAAATCCCACTCCCACCCTGACTTCATCCACTATAAATTCTCCCTCTCCTCCCTCTCTTACGCTATCGCCCTGGTGAGGCAACACTACTATGCCTCCTGGGTTGAATTCTACTCTCGTGATCCCCGCCGCCTCTTCTCCACCTTTGACTCCCTTCTCAAGTCCCCCTGCCCCCCTCCGCCATCTTCCCTTTCTGCTCAGGTTCTTGCATCATTCTTCACCTCAAAGATTTACAAGATCCGCCAAGACATTGCTTCCCACCCATCTCCTCTCCCCGCTCTCTCACTGCCCCTCCCCCTCTCTTCTCTCCTCCTTCCCTCCTGCCTCCCTTGAGTGGTATCCCAAAATTATATTTTAGGGTTTTTTATTATGTTAAATGTATGCTTGTGTCTCGATATATGTGTCGTGTTTTGAAATATGTGGTGTCAAATTAGTGTTCAAAGTTGATATGGTTACACATTTCTACGAGCATATGGAGAAGGTATCAGACGATGTATGCAGATTGCGAGATATTATTTTGTGATAGTGTGTTTATCCTGATTCTTCTTCTTTTATATGTTGGCCATGGCGAAAGCTAAAGCCTAATAAACAAATTTGATTTCATTGCCTCCCTTGAGGAAATCTCCTCTTTGCTCTCTTCCTCCAATCCCTCCACCTGCCCTCTCGACCCAATCCCCTCCCGCCTCCTGACCTCCATTACTCCCACTGTCACCGCCCCCCTTTTACATGTCATTAATCTCTCCCTCTCCACTGGCTCCTTCCCCTCCACCTGGAAGCATGCCACTGTCTCTCCCATCCTCAAAAAGTCCACCCTTGACCCTTCTGACTCTTCTAGCTACCGGCCGGTCTCCCCTCTACCCTTCGCTTCTACGCTTCTGGAACGTGTTGTCTTCTCCTGCTGCCTGGATCTCCTCTCTGCCAACACCTCCCTGAACCCTCTCCAATCTGGTTTCTGCCCTCTTCACTCCACTGAAACTGCCCTTGCCAACATCACCAATGATTTACTTGTTGCTAAATCAAAGCACCTTTACTCCATTCTTGTCCTCCTTGACCTCTCTGCTGCCTTTGACGCTGTTGACCACTACTCCTACTGGACTATCTCCGCTCCCTAGGCTTCTGCAGCTCTGTCCTAGACTGGTTCTCCTCCTACCTCTCTGACCGCTCCTTTAATGTGTCTCTTCCCAATTCCAAATCCTCCTCCCTCCCCCTCAGGTTGGGGTTCCCCAAAGCTCTGTCCTAGGCCCACTCCTCTTCTCTATCTACACCCTGTCCCTTGGCAAACTCATTGCCTCCCACGGCTTCCAATACCACATTTATGCTGATGACACTGAACTCTATCTCTCCACACCCCTCTCTCTCCCCATCTGTCCAAGCTCGCCTCACCAACTGTCTCTCTGACATCTCTGCCTGGATGTCCCAACGTCAGCTCAAGCTCAACATGGCTAAGACTGAACTCCTTATCTTTCCTCCCTACCCTTCCTCTCCCTCTTCCCTGTCCATCCTTATTCTTGGAGTCACCATCCACCCCGTTCCCCAAGCCCGTAGCTTGGGCTTCGTCTTCTATACTCACCTTTTCTTTAAACCTTACATCAATTCTATTGCCAAGTCCTGTCGCTTCGCCCTCCACAACATTGCTTGGATTTGCTCTTTTCTCTCCATCTCCTCTGCCAAAACCTTTTTCATGCCATGGTCGTCTCTCACCTTGACTACTGTAACCTCCTCCTTACTGGCCTCCCCTGCTCTCACCTGTCCCCCCTTATCTCCATCCAAAACTCCACTGCTAGGGTCATTCACTCAGCCCGTCACTTCGACCATGTACAGCCTTTCCTCTCCTCACTTCACTGGCTCCCCCTTCCAGAATGCATCCTTCACAAACTCCTGGTGTTCACGTACAAATCCCTTCACAACCTGGCTCCCTCTTACCTCTCAGCCCTAGTCTCCTTACAC
Organism: Sphenodon punctatus; assembly: GCA_003113815.1. Lineage (NCBI taxonomy): Eukaryota > Metazoa > Chordata > Lepidosauria > Sphenodontia > Sphenodontidae > Sphenodon > Sphenodon punctatus. The sequence goes on along the minus strand of QEPC01004784.1, from coordinate 1,021,028 downwards.
ACTCCTGCACACACTCCATGCTCCTCCTCTGCCCCCTCCCTCACTCTCCCTCGTCTCCCCTGCTCCCCTAACTGCCTTCGTCCCTTCTCCCTTGCTGCCCCCCATGCCTGGAACTTCCTCCCTCCTCACATCTGCCTTGCCCCCTCCCTCTGCACCTTCAAATCCCTCCTCAAAACCCACCTCTTTCTCTCTGCCGTACACGACGCCTGCTAGAACTTTCCTTCAATATTTACTGTCTGCCCTCCCCGCAGACTCCTGCCTAACTGCAACCAAGCCAAGCACGTACACCTGAGACTTTGCATCTGCTGAATGTTATTTATCCCGTGTCTCTCCCTATGTCCCCTCTCCTTATCTCCCCCCTCCATGTCTGTTAGATTGTAAGCCGGAGGCAGGGCCCACGTCTGTCTTATTGTTCTGTAAAGCACCAGGTATATAGCTGGTGCTATACAAATGCTTATAATAATAATAATTATAAGCATTTGTATAGCACCAGCTATATACCTGGTGCTTTACAGAACAATAAGACAGACGTGGGCCCTGCCTCCGGCTTACAATCTAACAGACATGGAGGGGGGAGATAAGGAGAGGGGACATAGGGAGAGACACGGGATAAATAACATTCAGCAGATGCAAAGTCTCAGGTGTACGTGCTTGGCTTGGTTGCAGTCACGTACAAATGAATTAATTTTTTTATTTATTTTTTATTTATTTATTATTATTATTATTAATAATAATAATAAATAAATAAATAAACTGCCTCTAATTTGGTCAGCAGCTTGTGCTGATAGTCTCAGTACTAAACCACTGTGTACTTCCTCGCAAATGTTTCCCTTCACTTTCAACTCCAGTAATTGTTACCTTTTTGTGTTTGAAGAGATGGAAGATACTGTAATAGACCTTCTCATCCTGAAATATTTGTCCCTTGATTTGGTTTCACAGCAAGCTATCCTGTCTCTCTGTCTCTGACAGCCTGATTATTCTTTTCTCTGTTTTGAATTAGGAAAGGATTAGTATTTGAGGCAGACTTGTGCTGACTGTCTCTGGTGTACCATGTATTTTCTATATAATTTATTTCATCTTTCCTCCCTGCTTTGCTTGCACTGTGAAAATAACATTGGAATTCCCCCTGCATTAATTGAATATACATACATTTCTACTGCCCTTCCCTGACATTAGAGAGACCAGAATATTTTTGAATTCTGCAAGGGCACTGTCTTCATTTTGTTTTCTGTGTCCTTTAAATGCAAAAGACATGTGTTGTATTTTCATAATCTTTTTTGAAAGGAAAATGAGATAAAATGTTAGGCTTACTCATGTTTTTCTCTGCCCTTAACCTCATACTAGCAAATACATCTGTTTAAACTTTGTAGGCTAGGTAACAGTATATGTCCCATGTTCTGTACTATGCAAAGCAGTCCTATCTCAATGGGGCTCTTGAAGATCCAGTTTATTCCAGATTCCAAGAGAGCACAGTGGCTGCTGAAGAGAGTGCAGCAACCATATTCCTCTCTACTGACACATTATCAAGCTCTGCTGCACTGAACCATGTTCTTCCTTGCAGTGTAGTTTGTGCCACAGCCACTCAGATATTGCCATTAGTGACAAAAAAATATCTTTTTGTTAAGGCATTGGGCAGTCAGGGATAAGGGATTGGGACTTTTGGTGGGTGTTGGAGTACAGGTGTGAGGGTGCATTCGGGTAGGGTTTTGTGGGGTTTGGGGTGGGGTTGGGGAGGGGGGAGAGGAAAGGTTGGAAGCTTGGGTTTTGATGTTGTTTTATATGTATTGTTTTTATTTGTTTTGTAAGCCGCCCTGAGCCTTTTGGGAAAAGAGGGGTAGAAATCAAAACAAAAAAACAAAAAAACAAATATTCATGCTTATCCTTAACATGGGGCATTTCAAATCTATTGGCTTATTGTTCTCCTTACCATGGTGTATGTATGTGCCACTCTCAGGAGTTCCAGGCAGCCCTGTGCGTCTCCAAAGGATCGAATTCCTAAGCAGTTGGAAGGATGGAGTTGCTTCATGAGAAAGTTGCAACACACTTCAATGACTTGAGACAACTGGAGAAGACAAGCGGCAGCCAGCAAACTCTCGATAGTATCGTCTTTTAGCTCTAAGATACCTGTGCAGTTTATGAATTTAAAAATGAGAAGTTAATTGGTTTGCCATTACTGTGCTATTATCTGCTTGCACATTTCCTCCAGTCCTCCTTCATTTAGAAATCCTGGGAGAAGGACAAGGTGTTGTAATTCAGATATCTTGGTGAACAATGATTTTAAATAGGGCTATAAAAGGGAGTCTTACTCATTTTAGCCTGCTTTGGGCTTCTTCAAATGTTCCATATTTGAAAGTTTGACTCAAGTTTTGACTTGATTTTGTTTTATTCTGCTAGTGTATGATAGAAGGAAGCATAGGTGGAAGAATTAAAGTGGTGATTCCCAAATTGCGGTCTATGGATTTCTTGAAGTTGGAAAGATCATGTGAAGAGATTCTTACTATTAGTTATATCATGCCAGCAACGTGACTGTGGCTGGTCATGATTAGACACAGGTCTCCATCCCCAGAGTCTTACCATTTGGATGGAACACTGTGTACTAGTGATGGAGCTCTGGAAAAAATTTTGATTTCAGTCAATTTCGGTTTCAGTTCTCATATAGTTCGGTTCGGTTTCGGTACTATTGGATCTTTTGCATTGATTTTTGTACCAGATTTTTAGCATTGCATTTTTTCAGTGGGGGACAAACCTCAATGTTAAAAATCCAGTACTGAAACCAAAAAAGAACAGAAATTTCCGATTACTCCGAAATGGCTATTTTTGGGTACTTTGGGTTTTATCCAAAACCAAAATTCCCATCCCTACTGTGTACTCTGTGTGAACTCTGTGTTTGGTCGGAACACTTACAGTTTGGATGGAACTCTGTGTAAGTTAGGGAACACATAGGGAGACAGAGAACGTTCATGAAGTTGAGAAGTTGCAGGTGAAAGTACTTATTTGCAAGGATTTGAGGGGGATCCTGAAGTATATAAAGAGAAAGCATATATAAAGAGAAGCATAAATAAGAAATCTATGTGTGTAAAGAGCCAAGGAACAGGGGTGTACCGAAGGTACCCCATTAGTTTTCATTTTAGTTTTCTTTTTCATTTAACAAAAACCATCCATTATTCGTTTTCATTGAAAACCTGTTCATTTTCATGAAAAAAAATAAATCTCATTTTAAAAAGTATTAAAAAATAAAATCAGTCAGTCAATCAATCAATGTGCATGCAAAAAATGGCTGCTGGGCCATTCTGCACATGTGCACCCTCTTCCAAAAATGGCAGCATTGCTGTCAGACAGCTGGTCTGCACACGCACAAAATGGCCACTGTACACGTGCAGATTGGCTGCTCTTTACCAAAATGGAGGTGACACTACCATTTTACAAGAAGCTGTGCAGAGGTCTGGTGTGCACATGGTCCACATGAGCAGTGATTTTTAAAATGTTTTTATTTTTAATAGAAATGGTCGCCAGACCATTCTTTACTAAATGGTGATGGCAGAGTTGCCGCCATTTTGGAAAAGGGTGCACATGAGCAGAATGGCCCAGCAGTCATTTTGTGCTTTCACGGTTTTTTAAACAATTATTATTATTATTATTATTATTATTATTATTATTTATTTATACAAAATCAAATGAAAGAAAACAAATATTGTTTGCTTATTCATTTGTTTTCATATCCTTAGTTACTAAAACAAATGGGACTCCATTCCTTTTAGTAACTAAACAAAATGAAACCAATTGCACACTGCTTCTAGGGAAATGCCAATGTAACAGGTAGGTTTTCAGGAGGGAGGGAGGAGAAGGCAAGTGTTCAGGATGGGAGTACCAGGCATTAGGGACAACAAGAGGGAAGGGATGGAGACAATTTATAGAGCTGGAGTCTCTGGGGAAGGTGGATATAGTAGCAAGTTCCCAGGCGGGAGGAAATGTAGCAGGAAATGAAAGCAGAAAGATAGGGGCAGAAACACAATAAGCCTTGAGGGTGAGAGCGAGAGTTTGGTGCTGCACGTGAAGTAGAAGGGGGAGGAAAGAAGTCAGTGAAGGAAGCAGAGGAGGGATGGAAAGTGATCAAAGCAGTGGGCAAAGTGGCTGATCCTGGCAGCAAAGTGTTTAATAGAAGTCAGAGGTTCAAGGTATGAGCAGGAGAATTCTGAGCCCAGATATGTGGGTCTCTACCCTATTTCTAGGCTACTCTCAAGCACTGGCAGAGTGTGCTCTGGGGAAGGAAGCAGAGCTGAGGGTATGCACACAAGGACAAGTGATGGATTAATGATATAGATTCATGATCTGGACCCTCCTCTTCTGCTTTAAGCACCTCTGCTCCCAGTTCCTACGTAGCCCATGGAGCTTGTATTAGTTTTCCAGTAGCCATGGGGAAGGAAAAGATCCTCCTGTTCTAGACAAATAAGTTATTTACTTGTTGTGTGAGTAAGAACTAGGCATTACAATAATTAAATATATGAATAATAACTGAGAAATGGTATGAACTTCAGGATTTGAATTTTTATGGGAATGTGCAACTGAAAGTTATTGTAAATTTGCGGTAGTCTTGACCCTCATTTTTCAGAATTAGGGCTGCTTGCCGACATTACACTGGGTGGGGGGTGGGGGGGAGGCTGCCATTAGGAATTACCAGCATTAGGAATTACCAGTATAGGCATAATGCACCAGAGCTTTCAGTGCATCAGGGTCCACTCCTTCCATTTTGATCTCCTCTTGCTTTGCTTCACGGACATCATTAGTAAACATTGCAGCAAAATAATCCGACACGGCACTAAGAACCAACCTTGAAAGAGAAGCATTTTAGGAGACTCTAAATTAGTTCATCATCTCAATGGAATGCATGGAATTCAGTTGATTACTTTCCTGTACAACCGCATGTGTGCTACAAGCATATCATCTACATAAAGTTAACATTACAGCTGTTTGCAGTGAAGTTAAAAGGGTAATTAAGTAAACTAAGAGCTCTTTCAGACATGAGGTAAAATGCATGTACAAGTGCTGGCGGCTTGATGCGAAGTTGAAGAATGCGCAGTCAGATGACATTGAGAAGGAGCAGCCTGCATGATTGAGCTTACTGGTACACTGACACGCATGCTCTCCATGCCTGTCAGTGCTCCGGCAAGCTCGATCATGCGTGCGGTGCCTTTCCAGACATCATCTGGGCGTGCATTCTTCACCTTCGCATCAAGCCACCAGCACTTGTAAGTGCTCTTTACCGCACATCTGAAAGAGCTCTAATTTTCTCTTAAGGGAGCTTGCTTGTACTGTTTTGCCTCACTGATGAATTTGAAGCTGGAACATAACAAAACAAAAAGAAACAGTTCTTTCTAATTTATATCTGAATTCGTGGTGAATGTGAGACTATTTTCATGTCAATTGACTCTGCTTACAACTGATAAGCTATTGTTGAAACCATTCATTCATCACTAATTAAGTAGAAAGTGAAAACATACATGATTTTAGAAATGTCAGGCCAGAGAGGTTTATAATAGCGAAGAAGCTGCTACCTGTGAGCTGGAATCTTGTGGTCTCCAGCAATGAGGAGAACATCACACAGCTGCTTCTGCTGGAGGTAGTTCTCCATTTTACGGAATGTCTGCTCTGCATGGTTTGTGGAATGGAAATATTCATCAGATCCATTGTTTTTCATTCCCGGGGATGAACAGTTGGTTATTGATAAACTGTTAAAGAAAGACAGAAATAATGCAGTTGCTGCAACATTGTAAAACCTGAATGTGCCATGCTGTGTAATTAAATCATACTTGGGCTATGGAAAATGTCAACAAAAATCTTCTATCACTCAGGTGATACTCAATTTAAAGTGTCCTTTCTGATGTATTTCTGTTAACCACACTGAAGGATTTTTGTTAAATTAATAGTGTGTTCATGTTTTGAAAATTTATAATATAGTAAAAGAAGTTTTCATGAAAGTAAAATAGGCTAATCAAAGAAGCTAAGCAATAGGGGTGAAGATATTTTCCTTGTACTATATACTATGAAGCCTGAGAGAGCCTTCTGTGTTTGGGTAGAATTATTATTGTTTGTTTTCTTCTACTACTATTCCCTACAATGGTTTTACACTCATCTGGGACATCACAACAATTTGTCAATTATTTAAAAAAGCTTTTGCACAACAGGTTTATGAGCAGGCTTGTAGCTTTCAGCAGTGGTTAGAAAGAAGTCTATCAGTGTAGTGCACTGATAAATAATCCCTTGATTAGAAGAATTATTATCTCAGAATCTGACTCTTCAGGTACATTAATGTATTCTAATTGTTACCACGAAAGTACCGCTGGTATTAATGATAGTAGGTGGTTGCAGGACAAGAACATAGAGCCTTACTGGCTCCCACTAATCAGGACTGGCCTTAGAATTTGCGGGGCCCAGTTTGAATATAAAATGCAGGGCCCCTAGTGTTCCTCCCCATAAGGTTCTAAAGGTAGTCATGTCTGGAGCCCTGCTGGGAGGGAGTGTGGCCCCCACATCCCACCCTAGTGAAGACAGGAGCCACTGCAGGGCTCCTGGAAAGAGTGGGGGGCAAGGCGGTCACCCTGAGCTGGCTCTGAGACCAATGGCTCATCAATCCTGAGCATCCTGTCTCTGACAGTATCCATTCTCAAATGCTTTGGAGAAGTACCCTATAGGTCATAGTGGAATGATCCATTCCTCTGTTCACTCCTTAACCTACCTGACTAATAACCATATATGGACCTATCCTCCAAGAACTTGTCCAATCCTTGTTTAAACCCAGCTATGCTACTGGCCATCACAATATCCTTTGGCAACAAGTCCCAAAAGTCAATTGTGTGTTAAGTGAAAAGGGACTTCCTTTTGCTTTTTTTAAATCTGCTGCCAGTTAGTTCCATAGAGTGTTCACTACTTCTAGTATTATTTGAGTGGGTAAATAAATAACAGCACCCCATTTACTTGTTCCACACTATTAATGATATTATACATTTTATTTATTTATTTATTTATTTATTTATTAAAAATTTGTATCCTGCCCCTCCTGCCCATAGGGCAGCCCGGGGCAGCAAACAGCAACAATCAATAAAACCATAAAACAGTTTAAAACAGTTAAAATACAATAATGCAGGGGGAGAAAGACCCTACCCCCAACCCTACCCTATCCCCCTCCCTCGTCAAAAGCCTGGCAGAACAGCCAGATCTTACATAAACGCCAAAATAGCAGGAGAGTAGGAGCTAATCAAGCCTCCTTTGGGAGCGAGTTTCACAGCACAGGGGCGGCCACTGAGAAAGATCTAACATCGGTGGCCACCAACCTCACCCAGGGAACCTCCAAAAAGGCTCCCACGGAGGATCTCAAGGGTTGCACAGGCACATGGGGAGTGAGGCGGACCTGCAGGTAAATAGGGCCCAGGCCATGAAGGGCTTTAAAGGTTAAAACCAGCACCTTTAACCTGGCCCGGTACTTTATACGCAGCCAGTGAAGAGCCCGGAGCACCGGTGTCATGTGATCCCTGCGACCCGCCCCCATAAGGAGATGGGCCATGGCATTCTGCACCAGCTGCAGCCTCCGGACCAGCTTCTGAATAACAGTGGCGAGTTCGGAGTCTGAGAGATACAGCCGAAGTCACCAGACAAGATGTAGCTGCCGAAATGCACTCCCCGCCACAGCCACAATCTGAGATTCCAAGCTGAGCCGTGAATCGAGGAGCACACCCAGACTCCACACTTGAGAGACCATGGGAGGGCAAACCCCCCCAACAAGAGGAGAATCAACCACCCCCAGATCCCCCAAGTCCTCTCCCACCAACATCACCTCTGTCTAGTCAGGATTTAATTGCAGATGGCTCAATCTCATCCACACCCCCACAGCTGACAGGCACTGGGAAAATAGGGAGACTGCATGACCTGGGTTGGTGGAAAAGGAAAGTTAGAGCTGAGTGGCATCAGCGCACCCAGACTCCGCACTTGAGAGACTATGGGAGGGCGAATCCCCCAACAAGAGGAGATTCAACCACCCCCAGATCCCCCAAGCCCTCTCCCACCAACATCACCTCCATCTTGTCAGGATTCAATTGCAGATGGCTCAACCTCATCCACGCCCCCACAGCTGACAGACACTGGGAAAATAGGGAGTCGGAAAATAGGGAGACTGCGTGATCTGGGTCGGTGGAAAAGGAGAGTTAGAGCTGAGTGTCATCAGCATACTGGTGATGCTGCATGGCCTGAAACCCTCTCACGATCTCACCTAGATGTTAAACAAGAGGGGGGACAGAATAGCACCCTGCGGGACTCCACATGTGAGATCCCGGGGGGAAGACGTACACTCCCCCAAGACCACCCGGTGACTCTCCCAGCCAGGAATGAAAAAAACCAGTCCAAGACCATTCCGCCAATCCCGGCACGGTCCCGCAGGTGGGTCACCAACACCTCATGACTGAAGGTATCGAATGCAGCTAAAAGATCTAGCAGGACTAGTAAGGTCTGACGACCCTGGTCCAATGCCAGACGGAGATCGTCAACCAAGGCAACCAATGCAGTCTCCATATCATACCCAGGCCAAAATCCAGACTGAGAGGAATCAAGGAAACGGGTGCGGTCCAGATGTTCCTGGAACTGCTGGGCCACTGCCCATTCAATAACCTTCCCTAAAAAGGGAAGGCTAGAGACCGGTCGATAACGGGCAGGAGCATCAGCGTCAAGAGATGGTTTCTTGAGCAGGGGCCTCCTTCAGGCAATCAGGCACCCTGCCCTCCTGAAGGGAGGCACTAACCACCCCAGCCAGCAACGGCCATAACGTCTCCTGGCTGGATTTCACCAGCCAGGACGGGCATGGATCTTTCTCACAAGTAGTGGCACAAACAGATCCCAACAAGGATTCCACACTGGCAGGTGACACCATCTGAAACCGATCCCACAAAACAGGACAGGATGGGGCATCCATAGCCCCAAGATGATCCTCTGCAATAACTGTGGTACTGAAATCGTGGCGGATGAGAGCGATCTTATCTACAAAGTACTCGATAAACCAGTCACCGTGGTCACTGGATTGCTCCAGGTCCAGGTGGAGGCAGGCAGGACTGACCAAGCCTTTCACCACCCAGGAACGCTCCGCTGGACATGATTTTGCAGATGCAATAAGGCAGCAAAGAACTGCTTCTTTGCTGCCTGCACCGCCACAGCATAGGCCTTTATACTACTCTTGTGCTGCGATTGATCATATTGGTCGCGAGTCCGGTGCCACCATTACTCTAACCGCCTGCTCTCCCACTTCAAACTCCGCAGGAGACCTGCAGTAGACTCGGGAGGGCAACGGATGCCTAGGAGCCACTCTGTCAATGGTCTCAGCCAACAAGGTGTTCCAGAAGTCATTAACAGAGTGGGTGTCAAGGTGCAGGGGAAACTCCCCCAGAGCATTCCGGAACCGATCTGGTTCCATAAGTCTCCGGGGGCAGACCGATCTAATAGGTCCTGCACCCCGTTGGGGGCTGATATGCGCCAGTATGCATGCTTTAAGAAGATAATGGTCAGACCATGACAAAGGCTCTACCCCCCTAACTTCTACTAACTGATCTCCCACCTCAAGGCCAGTGCAGAAAACCAAATCCAGTGTATGTTCCTCCTCATGTGTGGGGCCACAGATGATTTGGGACAGGCCCATGGTTGTCATGGAGGCCATGAACTCATGCCTTGCTCCTCCAAGATTGGAGTCAGTGTGGACATTAAAATCCCCCAGGACCACTAATCTAGGGGTCTGGAGGATCACATCTAACACCAGATCAGCAAGAGTATGCAGGGATGCCGCCGGGCAATTAGGTGCATGGTACACCAGCTGCACCCCTAATCTGTCCCCGGCCAAATCCAACACAAGATGGAGGCACTCAACACCTGGTGGAGCCTGCACCGGATATCTCCTAAAAGAAAATGCATCCTTGATAACAATGGCTACACCACCACACCACCACACCATCCCTCCAGCCGAAGCTGATGCTGCACAGAGAACCCAGCTGGAACAAGATCGGCCAGAATAGGTCCCGATTCATTGTCCAGCCAGGTCTCTGTAATACACACGAAGTCAGCATCCCACTCCCAGATTAACTCCTGAATGGTATATGATTTTATTGACAACCGACCTCGCATTCAGCAGCACCAAACCAAGGCCTGGGGTCTCTTGGGCCTCGACCCACAACCTACCCGTGTGGGGAGTTGAGAGGGGAATGGGGACAAGGCACCGCTCCCTCCTCACTGATGGAACACACCTCCCCTTTGGACCATACCTCCCCAGCCTGTAACAACCCCGATAGCTGTAGAACCCCTCCCCTCTTCAAAGAACCCCTGTAGACACCCACCCTCCATAGGCTGCCCCGACAGACCGGCGAGCGGGACCCCACCCCCAATCCCTCCCTACCCACCTCTGCCACCAGCGGGCACCCTCCCCCCAGGAGGGTCACCCCTGCTCACACCAGGGGTTCCCCTCCATACCATCCCCACCCTCCCTCTCCTGCCACCAGAAGGAGGCAGTTTACCCCACACCACACCCCAACCCCCACCTTCTATCCCTCCACAATCACAATTCCCCACAAAATACTTACAGGAGCCCACCCTGCTCCTCAGTCCATATCTTCACCCCCCCTACTCCCACCCACATAGGGGAAGGAGGGAGACGGCACCATCCAAGCTGCTGTCATTATACAGGGGCCACTCTGCAGAACAAGAATGCTGTCAATGGTGGCCACCTCCGCTGCCTCCATCTGCAAACGGCCTGCCAACAGTACTTCGCCCTTTGGCGGTGCCCTTCAGCTGATGCCCAGAGGGCGCTGCCCTAAGGGCAGCTCCCCTTTGTAGAAGATGGTTACCTGAAGGGGGAGGGACAGCAGAGTGGTTGCAGGTGGATTCCCAGGACCTTGGCCAGCGAGCCAACACCCCACCCTCCTTCCCAGTCCTTCCCATTTCTATCCTATCTTCTCTCAGCCATCTCTTCTCCAAGGTGAAGAGCCCTAACCAATCAAGTCTCTCCTTGTATAGAAGCCATTTCATAGCCTTGATCATTTTGGTTGCCTTCCTTCCAAAAGAGCAAAAAGACAAGGTCTTACAAAGACAAAATTGTTGAGATATAAAATTTGATCGCAAAATCTGAGACTTGAACCCCAAATATATATGACATTAGTACCTGACTAGGAAATATTTGATTTTAATAATTAGTTATTGATTTGCAGGGGGTGGGTGGGACTGGTTTGAATGTTTCTGTACATAAGTACATTTAATTAGGTGAGACACTCCAGTGACGATCAATGACCAAACATTTATTTGGACTTTTATTATGGAGGAAAATTCTACTTTGCAACATTTTGTTTTGATACTATTTACATTGAAAATGGATTAATTTGTGTACAAATGTTATTTGATTGAAACAGCAAATATAAGGTCCTACCCTAAGTACCCTATAGGCCATAGTGGGGTGGAGGTCTATGAGCAGACCTGATACAAAAAATCATGACGAGTGCTGCTTTCATTGAAAACAGGGCATTTGCGGACATGTGTGCGATGTGGAAACTTACCAGCTTCCTCACTGTTTTTGCCATTTCCCGTTATTTTTGGCAAGTTGAACAGGGCTGCCAGGCACTGGTCCCAAGCCCTGTGTGTGCCCGCCGTGTACCCTGGGGGCTGTGGAGATGAAAACGTGCTGGCTAAGCACTGGAGAAGTTCTGTAAGACTACCATAAACTGTCATCATACTCCTGGAAAGTGACGAAAAAGTCCCAGAAAGTGAGGAACAGTCCTTGAAAGTGACAAGTCCCGGAAAGTGACAAAACTTATGGGGGAAAAATGGCAGAAGCATGGAATCACCAGAAACTGATGAAGTACCAACAGACACTTGGAAGCCCTCCCAAAAGGTAGGTATTTCCCTGCAGAATAGAAACACTTGCTTTCATCTCAGCCCTACTTAAGAGTTATCACATTGGGTTATCACATTTAGATGAATGCTGAGGCTGCTTGCCCCTGGAGATTTTTCTGGGGGGCACTCCCATGTCCACCCATATCCAGACCCACCTGGGTTGACTTCAGACAGACCTGGTGGGGTCCCCAGCAAACAAGCTGCCTACGCAGCCACCCTCCTCCCTGCACCAAAGAGTTGCAGGTGATCGCCTGATGCTCTAGGCTGGTGCCCACAACTCTATGGTGTTATCTGGAGTAATGGCCAGCTGGGAGTGAAGCTGTAGCATAGGCCCACCCATCAGACAGACGACAGCTCCACATTCAGCCAGTGCCCTGGGTTTGGCCATCCCACTCTGCCGGCAGTGCTCTGGGATGTTCTAGAGCACCACCATAGGGGCTGCCCTGGAGGAGGCCTAGCCTGCTCCACTTGCACATCTGGTGGGGAGCTTTAAAATTGACCAGACAACCTGGGGGTGAAGCAGGCTGGGGTAGGCAGAACCAGAGCTACTGCTCATCTAAAAGCACCCATTGTGCAAGTGATACAACTCATGATGGACAGAGCCCTGTGGAAAATGTGCTACTGTGATTCACGGATTTAGTGTAGAATTCCCCCCCCTCCCCCACAAAAGAATCCTCACATTAATAGAGTAATTCCCCACAGATTTCCCTTTCTGTTAACATTACATGCATGCAATCCAATCACAGGCTTGTACGCCTTCACACACATGCAGTTTCCTGATCATCACAGGATGGGGAGCCTGGGCCAGGAAAATAGTGCCCCGCTCTGGTGCCTTCTTCTGGAGGGGAGGCAGTTTGTATGGGCAGGCAGGGGGGAACTGAGCAGCTGGCAGGGACGGGACTGGGCAGAAACAGAGCAGTTGGTGCTAGGCCTGTGGAGGGGGGGGGGATCTGAACAGTTGGTGCTGGGCCTGGGGAGCCAGCCAGTCTGTCTGACCTCTCCTCATAGTGCCTCCCCAGACCCCAGCCAACCTACCCCTTGCCTGCTGTGCACTCTGCATTGCCATGTGTGTTGTGGGGGGATCTGCCATATGTTTGGGGTGTGGGGTCTTCCTGCTCAGCTAGAATGCCAGTCAGGAGTTGATAGCAACTCAGAAAAAGGAGAAGTTCCATCTCTCAAAACCTGTTGCCCACCACTTAGTTTATTATGTGCTATTTTATTACTGTTTTATTAGAGTACTTATTATTTATGGTTATTATTGTTGTCTTCTTGTTGATTTTACCAATAAGCTTCTGGATGACGTGGATGGACATCCCTCCCTGCCTGTAACGTAGGCCCCAGAACCCTGATGGTGGGACCTGGGGCTGGAGTGGCTGCTTCTTGATGCCGGGTATAACACCTAAATCTATCTAATCTAATCTAAATACATGAAACTATGGAGGTAAATGTGTGGAAATGGGTGAAATAGGAGGAGGATGGCAATGGATTAGGAACACAAACTGCAGGGAGAGGGAGACTTCTGAAAACGCCTTCTGACAGGATCAGTGGCTAGCTCAGAAGGAATTGGAAGGGGGGAGGGCAATGGCTTTTGTTACTTGCTGCACCCGCCTTACCACATGACCCATTGGCTCTGTGCAGCCTAGCCCGTGGCCAATCGCAGACTGCCAAGCTAGTGGTCCAAGGAAAAGAGGAATGGTGATTGGACAGGCTGGCTGCTAGTCCAAACCTCTCCACCCCTGGTGCCAGGAAGTCTGATCCTCAGCTGCTCCCTTCCCCCAATGGGCCTGCTCATGGGAGAAGAGACAGGAAGGGATGCGAGGGCTACCCACCCCGAAACCCAGTACCCACCCTTGCACGACCAAAAATAAATAGAGCAGAGGAGCCTGAATCCATGGAGTTGGGGGCATCCTGCGGACTCCTGTCCTTGGAGGGAAAGGAAAGGCAGTAATCCACCTGGTTTTGTTTTTATCATGGAGACGCAACACATTTTGCCCAAAACTGCCCTTTGTTGCCAACCCTTCAGTGAGAGTTGGCAAATGCTCGACCCCGGGATGGACAGGGAACATCCAGGTAGGTCAAAGGCAGTCCCTCCTCCCAATGTTTGCTACACAGGACTCTGAGTCGGTCCCGTCGGGTCATGTGCGGGTCCCCTTTACCCTAGAACTCAATTCCCGACGGAGCCTTGTGGTTTGGGCCCTTCTGGATTCTGGGGCATCCGGGAACATCATAGGCAGGGGTCTTGTTACTAAATATATGATTCCCACTCAAGAATGGGCCCACCCCTAGTTGGTACATTCCATTGATGGATCGCCCTTGATTTCTGGCTTCATAACATGGCAGACTCAAACATTAGAAAGTAGCATAGGTAACCATAGAGAAACACTTTGCTTTCATGTGGTCTGTGCTCCTGTCTTTTCTGTTATCTTGGGAATTCCCTGGCTGCAACGTCATAATTCCCATTTCAATTGGCAAGACAGAGTGGTCTCCTTTCCCTCCCCTGGGTGCAAATCACATTGCATAGTAGCCCCACCACCACACCTTTGTACAGCTCGCAACATACACTTGGCACAACTACAACTTCATTGTTACGCTCCATTTATCAGTCCTTTGCCGATGTGTTCAGTAAAATGGCGGTGGCAAGACTTCCACCGCATCGGTCCTATGATTGTCCCATCGACTTACTTCCTGGCTCGGAACCACCCTATGGACGCATCTACGCCCTGTCAAAACCAGGACTACAAGCTCTTCAGGAGTATATTGACGAGCACCTCCGACAGGGATTCATCCGGCATTCTTCTTCCCCTGCAGGAGCTCCCCTGTTCTTTGTGCCAAAAAGAGATGGAGGACTTCGTCCATGAATTGATTATAGGGGCCTGAATGCTATAACCATCAAAAATAGGTACGCACTACCCCTCATTCCAGAACTCTTAGACTACAAAGTGCAATGGTGTTCACGAAATTGGACTTACATAGGGCATATAATTTGTTGCGTGTGTGAGCAGGTGATGAATGGAAGACCGTCTTTAGGACCAGATATGGTCACTTCGAATACCGTGTAATGCCGTTTGGTTTGGCCAACTCTCCAGCTTCTTTCCAGCATCTTATCAATGTCATTTTTAGGGACATCCTCAATATCTTTGTCATAGCGTATCTATATGACATTTTTATATTCTCCCCCTCGAACGAAGAGCACGTTCGCCATGTATGTATCGTTCTACAAAGATTGCAAGACAACCATCTATACTGCAAGCTAGAAAAGTGTGCATTTACAAAGAGTAGAATTTTGGGGGTTTGTAATTACTTCCCATGGGATTAGCATGGAGACTAGGAAGGTACAAGGCATACAAGACTGGCCTCCACAGCAATTGGCAATAGCACTGCTGCGATTCTTAGGTTATGCAAACTATTACCACCTATATATCCCGGAGTACACCCAGATCACCAAACCTCTCACATGCTTGTTAAAAAAGGTGCATCCCTACGTGTGGGCTGCAGAGCAACAAACAGCCTTTGAGGTATTAAAATGTGCCTTCATGCGAGCTCCTGTCTTGCAATACCTGGATTTTGAAAAACCCTTCACCCTTGAAACTGGCACTTTGGAATCAGCGATAGGCACAGTTTTGTTGCAACCAGCGAATACTGGAGAGAACCTCCTCCCATGTGCCTTCTACTCATGATAGCTGACGAGCGCCAAAAGGAATTATATGATCCTGGATCGGGAACTATTGGCTATCAAGACTGCTTTTGAAGCTTGGTGGCACTATTTGGAAGGCGCCCAACATCTTGTTACCGTCATCACGGACCATAAAAATTTAACATTTTTGCAAAGGACCCGGATTACAAATGCTCGGCATGCCAGGTGGGCACTCTTCTTCACCTGCTTCCACTTCCATATTGCTTATCGCCCAGGTCATCAAAATATATTAGCGGATGCCCTGTCCAGATGCTACAAACAATGAAACATGCATCCCAATCAAGGCACCCTGCTATTAAAGTGCAAGGTATTTGCAACTGCATGTGTATCTCTTCCCCGCTTTCAACATTTATCTCAACAAGATGCAGAGTTGACAGAGAACCCGGTGTATGTGGCCAGAGAAGGGGTATATCTGTTTAAAGATAAAATAGTCGTGCCCCGTGCAGGATGTCAGTCCATTCTTTGGGCTCACCATGACACTCCCTTGGCTGGTCATCCTGGACAGCAATGGACCTTGGAGCTAATACGATGCAAATATTGGTGGCCCTCCATTGTACATGATGTCAAGAGTTATGTACTTGACTGCACCATCTGTGCTAGCACAAAGATTCTGCAACAGCATGGGATTGTTGCAACTGAACCCCCTCGAGCAAGGACCCTGGCAACACATTGGAATGTATTTCATTGTTGAACTTCCTAAATCACAGGGGTTCTATACAATTTTGGTTGTCATCGACCATTTTACCAAACTTGCACACTTTATTGCTTGTCAGGGCCTCTCCTCTGCACCGCAGACAGCACTGTTGGTTCTGCAACACATTATCAAGTTACATGGACTCCCTATGGACATTATCACCGATAGAGGAATGCAGTTCATCTCCCGGTTTTGGAGGGCATTATTCTCCACACTTCAGGTGCACCTGAAACTCACGACAGCCTACCACTCACAAGCTAACGGCCAAGTGGAACAGGTCAGCCAAACCCTTGAACAGTACCTGCACTGCTACACCAACTATCTTCAATCAGACTGGTATACCCTGTTGCCTATAGCTGAACTTGCTTATAACAAAGCCCTGAATGCATCCTTAGGATCCTCCCTCTTCTTCATTACGTATAGATAGCACCCTCGAATCTGCTTCCCTCAACTAGCACCCATTTCCGTTCCTGCCACAGGCACCCTGGCTGGACAGTTACAGCAAGCACACACTCACGCCCGTGCCATGCTCCAAGAAGCTAGACAACAATATAAGAAACATGCAGATTGCACACGATGAGAAGCTCTATCATTCCACTCTGGGAATTTAGTGTGGGTAGATAAACGGCACTACCCTTCCTCCAGACCTTCTGCAAAATTAGACCACAGATTCATGGGACCCTTTCCAGTCCTCCGTCATCTTAACACTGTTACCTATAACTTACAATTGCCAACCCATCTCCATATTCACCCAACCTTCCATGTTTCCCTACTGAAACCATACCACTCCCTGTTGTTTCTGTCTCATGCTCCTCCTCCCCTGTGCTCCATAGAAGCCCCATCTCCCACCTATGAAGTGCATGCCATTCTAGATTCTTGAATTCTATGAGGTACCCTGCAGTACCTCATTGATTGGAAAGGGTATGGCCACGCTGACCACTTGTGGGAACCCGCAGGCAATGTCCATTGCCCACAGCTCAATTACAGTTCCCACGCTTGCCACCCAGAGAAACCGGGACCCCAGATTTCCTGGATCTGACAGTCTTGGCTGGGGGGTACTTTCAGGGCTCAGTTAGCCCTTCCTGACCTGACTCAACCCCATGGGGGGGGTGCCGAGGGGGTCCGCTGGGGCTGAGGGGAAGGCCTCCATGGCCTCTCCGTGTGCTGCCAGCGCCACCTCACATCCCCATTGCCACAGCAGCAGACATGGGTGGCAAAGCAGCGCCGCAGGAGCCGAAGGGGCATGTTGACATTTGCGGGGGTGGGGCCACGCCACCGGCTCCACTACAGCACTCAGAGCACCTGCGTGGGCAGCTCCTGCATACGTAAGGGTGGTGTGGCCCCCTCCTCCTCGCTGGTAATCAGAGCTTCAGCCTGAGAGACTGACTGGCCCTGGTGTGGGGCAAGATGTTGTGGGTCATGTGTGAGGGTACCATGAGTAAAGTGAGAGAGAAGGGCATGTGGTGGTGTGAATGCTTGTGCAAATCGGAGAGTGGGTGTGTGAGTGATTCGAAGAGTGCTTGGTGTGGGTGATACTGCTTGGTGGAGGGTAGAAGAGGATACAGGAAACTGGGTCACTGTTAGGATCTTGTGTGTGTTTCACTTCCAGGGCCCTCCTTGTGTGTGTATTCCTGTCCTAAGCCCCTGTTCCTGGGTGCACTTCCTTCCCCTGGTACTCACTGTTGCATCCCCTTCCTGAGAGTATCTGTACAATAGTTCAGGGTGATTGTGGGTGGCTGCGGATGAGTGAGTGTGAGAGAGGCAGAGAGAGAGAGAGAGAGAGAGAGAGAGAGAGAGAGAGAGAGAGAGAGGTGTTGCATCTGGTACCACTCCCAATGATGATCTTCAGCTAGGGTTACACCCAACAGCCTCTATAAGACCCTGAGGGACCTTAACAGGTGTGCTTCCTGCATAGCGCATCCAGAGTGGGTGAGATTCCTTCCATTTTCCCATCCCGTCCTCACATACCCTTGCATCTGCTTCCCAGACTTACCAGCAGTCACCGTCCCCGCCACAAGTGCTCTAGCACTACAACTACATAAAGCTCATGCCCATGCACGAGTGATGCTCACTGAAGCCAGACAAAGTTACAAGAAACATACGGATCGGACATGACACATAGCTCCCTCGTTTCAGCAAGATCTTGTCTAGGTCAATCATAGATACTATCCCTCCTTACGACCCTCAGCCA
Source organism: Sphenodon punctatus (assembly GCA_003113815.1). Classification (NCBI taxonomy): domain Eukaryota; kingdom Metazoa; phylum Chordata; class Lepidosauria; order Sphenodontia; family Sphenodontidae; genus Sphenodon; species Sphenodon punctatus. The sequence continues at coordinate 1,002,542 of QEPC01004784.1, read as the reverse complement.
AACTAGATAATCGATACATGGGGCCTTTTCCCATCCAACAACAAATCAATGAGGTCACATACAAGGTGCAGCTTCCACCCCACCTCCACATTCATCCAACCTTTTATGTATCCTTATTGAAGGCAGCTCATGCTTCCCTCTTCCCACAAAGAAGTCCTCCAGGGGCGATATCCTCCGTTGAACTTGCAGCACCAGAATACAAGGTGCATGCCATCTTAGATTCCCATTTCCGATGGGGTCATTTGTACTATTTGTTAGATTGGAATGGTTATGGACCCGCCGATAGTTCTTGGGAACCTGCGTTCGAAGTCCATGCCCCGACATTGCATCACCAGTTCCATATCTGCCATCCAACCAAGCCAGGGGCCTGCCTTTTCTGCCATTGGTAGTCCTTTTTTGTGTGTGTGTGGGGGGGGGGGAGGGGGGTGCTGTCAGGGCTCTCTGTGGATGCAGGGGAAGGGAATGGGGAATTCCCACCGATGGTGCTGATTACCTCTTCTGAGTCCCGCACTGCCTCCGGCTCCTGCCACTCCGGTGGAGGATTCAGGTGGTGGCTCAGCTGAAAAGCTGATGCCCTGTACCAGTGGATAGTGCAGCTCTCCCAGCCCCGTCCCCATGCTCACTGCAATCACCAGGGGACATGGTGCAGCTGACAGCCCTGCCTAGGCATTGGGAGTGCCTGCGGGGGCGGGCGCTGGCCATATAAGACAGGGCTGGCACTGGGAGCATTGCCGGTGATCAGAGCTTGTTCCCTGTGAGACTGGCCCCCCTGTGTCTTTGAAAGTGTGAGTTGTAAGTGTAGTATTGTTTGTGTGTCTGCGTGCATGTGTGGGTGTGGGGGTGTTACATCGGAAAGAACTGTGTGGTGACTCCATGTGTGTGTGTGTGTTCCAAAACCCCCTACCTCTCCTGGGACTCCCTCCTGAATGCTAGCCCTGCCCTGTCCTGTCCCCCTTTACCTTGGGACCCTATTATTATTATTATTATTAAACATTAAACCCTACCCTGCTATTCTCCACACCCCACAACATCTCTGCCCTCTACGGTGTACAAGAGTGCATACTTGTGTGTACTGAAAGTAAAGGGCCTTGTCCAGTAGGCACTTCCCTGTGATGAGCTTTGGCTGGGTAACAGCCCATTAGCCACTATAAGACCCTGAGGGAATCCTAAGCTACTACCCCCACGTGTGTGCCTGGTACGAGTGTGCGAGTGGGTGGAGAGTTCTCGTCTAGTTCCCCGATCCTTCTCATTGGGCCTCACAACACGAGGTCTCGGTGTGATGAAAAATAATCACTGAGTACCACTCACTGAGTGCTTCTGGCCAGGAAGGAGCGGAACCAGTCAAGAACCGTACTGCCTACCCCTGCACGGTCCCACAGGCGCGTCACCAACATCTCATGATCAATGGTATCAAACACCACTGACAGATCTAATAGAATCAGCAGGTCCGAACGGCTGTGGTCTAATTCTCGGTGAAGATCATCAACCAACATCACAAGCACAGTCTCAGTGCCATATCCTGGGTGAAACCCTGACTGTGAGGGATCAAGAAAACTGACACAATCCAGATGCTCCTCCAACTGCTGGGCCACCACCCGCTCAATAACCTTTCATAAAAAGGGAAGGTTAGTGACCGGCTGATAACTGGCAAGGGAGTCAATGTCAAGCGATGGTTTCTTGACCAGGGGTTGCACTATTGCCTCTTTAAGGCAGTCCGGCACCCTGCCCTCCCTAAGGAAGGCATTGACCACGCCCGCCACCAACGGCCCCATCGTCTCCCAGCAGGCCTTAACTAGCCAGGACAGACAAGGGTCCAGTTCACAACAGATGGCCCTAACAGCCCCTAGAACATCCTCCACATTGGCAGGGGTCATCAGCTGAAACTGATCCCACAAGCAAGGACAAGGTGGGGGGCCTCCATAATCTCCAATTGCCCTACTGCAGAAAAGCAGCATCAAAACCATGGTGAATCCAAGCGATTTTATCCACAAAATAATCTACAAACAAGTCACCGCGGGCACTAGATGACTCCACTCCAAGGTGGAGGGAGTCCGGACTGACCATCCCCCAACAGGCAGATGGAATGTGCAAAAGGGTGCTCCTGAAAATCAGAGGATGTGCATGTGCAGAGGGTACTCCTGGCAGACACAGAGGCTGTGGTGGGACATGAGGGGGGAAATGTTATTTCATTTATGTGGGGTCAAGGTAGAGCTGCATCGCATACTAAAATTAGTACCCATGGGTAATGCCAACATTTTTGGCCACCCCTTCAGGCACCTGACAGGCTATCCAAGGACCAATTGAGTGCCTGATGCCCAAAATGAGAGCATTACCGAGAGAAACTGACAAGCCCCAGCAAGGAGTGCTGCAGCGGGGGTTTCCCCAACACAGCACTTAGATAGACTCTATGGGAGGGAAGCTGTTTTTGAAACTGACACATGCTGGCTGAGCGCACTGTGGAGTTTGGCTGTCAGGGCCTGTCAGTTTCAAAGGCTGACCAGCATTCCCCCTGCCCCCAGCCACCCCAAGTGCCTCGTTGCGGGGAAGAAGCTGCCTTTGAAACTTACAAGTCCCAGTCGGGATAGCTGTGGAGCTGGGCTCTGCAGTGGTCCCAACCAGGGCCTATCACTTTCAAAGGCCAGTCAGCACTCCACCCCTGCCCCAAACCCCACAGGGGAGATCCTAAGAGGATAATGATCAGCTGCCCATCATCCCCCTCTAGGACCTCCCTGACAGTAATGAACAGAATTACTCAAGAGTAGTTCTATGAACCCCTCTCAGGTGAGAGGCGCTGGGGTGGGGGGGAGTGGCCTTTGAGACTTATCAAGTCTATCACTTTCAAAGGCCGGCCAGCATATTGATGGCACCTCTCTCCAAATCTCCATACAATCTCACCCAGTGGCTTCATATACACATTGAACAGGAGTGGGGACAAGATAAAATCCTTCCAAACCTCACAAGGGCGATCCTAAGAGGACAATGATCAGCTGCCCATCATCACCCTCTAGGACCTCCTTGACAGTAATGAACAGAATTACTCAAGAGTAGTTCTATGAACCCCTCCCAGGTCATATATTCATGTTAAAAACACCTCATTGTCAACTATACCAAAAGTTGCTGAAAATCTAACAACATCAACAGGGTACAATTTCCTCTGTCAATTTCGATGCATAGATTGTTGACCAAGGTCACAAGTGCAGTCTCAGTATGCTCAAGTTGAAAGTCAGACTGACATGAGTCTAGGAAAGTGATGGCATCGAGGTGTGCCTGAAGCTGCAAGGTGACCACCCGCTCAATAAGTTGCATTCCCTTAGAAAGGAGGGTTAGAGACAGCGAGGTAATTGGCAGGGGAACAAACATCAAGGGATGGTTTCTTGGATAGAGGCTGGTCAACCACAATTTTGAGGCCAGCAGGCACCCTGCCATCCCAAGGAGAGGCATTGACAACCTCAGCCAGCAACAGTCACAGAGCACACAAATGATTACTGGCATTGCTCCAAGCACATACCCCGCATCAGTGGGTGACACTAATTGAAGCTGATTCAAATAAGCTGGACAAGACTGAGTCTCCCCAAACCCTACCTCTGGATCCAAACAAGTGGTTCCCAAGTCATGCTGAATATGAGCAACTTTGTCTGCAAAGTAGGTGGCAAACTCATCACAGCAGCCAAATATGGTTCTAACTCAGTGTGGACTGGAGACAACTGGAATTCACCAATCCATCCAAATCATGGAACAGCTCTTCTGGATGGCACTTCACAGATGCAATAGCAACAGAGAATAAAGCTTTCTTTCCTGCTGCAACAGTCATGGCATAGTCCTTTTAAAAAGATCTATTTATGGCATGAGTTGATCACAACTTGCACGGTAACCACCTAACCTTCCACTTTAACAGCTTCGGGTCCTGTGGGGGATCTGCATTTCGATGGCCTGGATCAACAAACCATTCTAAAAATTGACCAGGCCATCAACAGGTCAGTGGATAAATCCCCCAGAGATTCCTGCAATTCAACTGGATCCATTAGTCTCCATGGGCAGACAAACCTAATTGGTTCAACACCTGCTGGAGGCATATGAGGGCAGAGATATGGGCCTTAAGAAGATACTAATCCAACCATGACAAAAGTGTTGTAACAACACTCCCTATAATTGAAACCCCTGCTTCCAGGCTGGTGCAAAACAATGTGTGCCCAGCCTCATGTGTCAGGCTCATTATCACTTGTGATAGATGCATAATTGCTATGGAGGCCATGAATTCCCACTCAACACACTAACAAAAGTGACCATTATGGTGACCCCAGAGGAATTTGAGCTCATACACCTCTGCTAAGGATGAAGCAAGTATTATATAAAAAAAATTGAACTGAGCATATTCACCATATTCCTCTCTTTAAATTAGACAAATAGGTCTCTTCCCACTTTGTTTAATAGCCTAAATATTTTGGTTACTTCAGTTAGCTCATTGACTTCAATTTTTTTTTAGGTTATTTTGGTTATTCTGTACTTCGTTAGTGCTATTCGATATTAAACTGTGCTACCAAAGTTAATGCAGTACTAAATAACAAACAGTCAAAATGCTAAATAGTACGACCGAAGTTATCAAAACACCAAATAACTGAAATGAAATAACTAAATTAAATAATCAAAATGAAATAACTAACAAATATGCAAACTTTGCATATTTATAATTTGGATACCAGGTCCTATGGCCAAATATCCAAATTATATTCATGACTATGCAAAGGCATATTTATTCCAGCCCTAGTCTCTCCTGGAGAGATAGCAGGGGGAGGTCCAGGTCCAAGCATGACTGACAGCCAGTATGACTCATTCCCTGAAGGATTTGCCATAGTTGATTAGGAATAAATTCCTACCACTTCCACTTTACTATTTTCAAATCCATTGCAAAACGAGTTATCCCCAATGGCAATCACTGGCTGTGCGTTTGAGTCAGTCTCATTTTACAGCTTTGATTGAATGCCCATACGTTGCAAAATATTGCAACCAACTAGGCTGAATCTTGAAGATAAAAGAGCCTGAGCTACAAAAGACCCTATCAGATAAACAGTGTTTCAAATTGATGCCATTGCAGTTCAAGCAAAAGGAAAAAAACAAAGGACATGCTAGCAGCAATTTTTAGGCACCTTCTTTAAGTCTTTTAAGCTATTTCTCCGCAGATGTGTGACTGTTTCAGAAATGGAATGGAAACCAAGACAGTTCATATACACACTTTTTTTTCTTTGGATTTGCACTCTGCTGTCTTTGGAAATTTGTTTGAATAATTCCTCCTGGCCATATATAGCCTAACTTTGAAACTTCTATTTGGCCATAATATGGTGTACACATCACCCTCCAGTAAATCTGCCTGACTTAGGCCACTTTCACAGGGGAAACTTCCACTTTCACCTGGGAGGCAGGGGAAACTTCCGTTGGAGCAATTGTGGCTCTCTTATGATGGAAATTAGCACATGTGAAAATGCACTATTCCGCTTTTATGCTGTGAGAACACCCAGCATGGTACTATTTGGGGACCCTGTCATGCATGAGTGTTCTCGCAGCATAAAAGCAGAATAGTCCATTCTCACTTGTGCTAGTACTGAATTGAATTCCTACCAATTCCCATCATAAGAGAGCCGCAATTGCTCTGGACTTTTCCCCCCTCAGGTAATGTGTAAAAGTGGCCTTAGTCTTAAGTATGGCACGTGGACAAACTCCTGTTTCCAATCAGACTTGAGCGGAAATGAATATGCTATTTGTTTTTCTGGAGATTATCCATATATTTGTTTAAATGATCAGATCTTTGCTATTGATGTAAATATTGTTTATTCAGCAACTTTGCTTTGTTATTTCATTTATACAGTAACTTTGCATCGGTATTTTGGTTACTTCGGCAATAGAACTGTTGTGCAACAGTATGGTACACCTTCATGCTAAATAGTACTGCTGAAGTAACCAAATACTAAAATGAAGTTTCTGAAATAAATTAAGGAACTGAAATGAACCCAAACAAATTTTTGTTCCTGAAAACTGTGAAATGAATAGTGATTCATAGTTGCTTTATCAAAGTGGATATCAATATGCCAAATTCATTGAATTTGTATTTGAAACAAATTTTCATTTCAGCTCAAACTCACCATCTTCCTGGGCTTATTTTTCTCTATAACTTCATGATTCTTCCTTTGAATCATTGCTCTATATCAAGGGCAGGCCAGAAATGAAATTCCAGTTTATATTTCATTTTTGATGGATATGGCCATTCCAATCAATCTGGCAAAACACGTACTGGAATATGGACTGATCTGCATTTTATCAGAATGATCAGACTGATTCCGCCCCATACTGCCGGTGTGTAAAATGGCGGTGTAGTGTAGGATGCTGCTGTTTTGGACACACACAGTAGGGCCACCATTATTTTGCACATGTGCATCAGGAAGCAAATTCATTCCATCAGAACTTTGATCAGAAGTATCCATCAGAACTTAAATTTGTGAAGGAATTCTGACCGACATTCCAAAAATGCAGAAAAACTCCACTAAGATGAATGGGCTGCTTCAGTTCAGCTCTAATCAAAGAGCTTGCACTCTTTCCCATACTTACATATCCAACTACATACAGACTTCCTTTTTGATAAAGTCTCCTTCTCTCTAGTCACTTTCCTTTGCACCAAGCTTTTCTAACTATTCTAGCACTTTCCTGTGACAACACCTGCTGGATCAAGTTTTTCCCAACCAATTGTCTTCCTCTTTTGAACCATGATTGCTGATCCCAGGCCAGCCCAGCCTCATATCTTGCATATTCAGAACCTGCCTTGTCTTCCTAGAGTTAATTTTCCTAAGCTCTCCTCCCATTTCCTTTCCTTCCTGTGCATCCTTCAGAACATAACCAGTCCCTTTTATCCAATAGTTTCAGCTCAGGTTGACTGCTCTATCTAGTGTCCCTAACTAAGCCAGCCTACTTTACTTTGTAGGCCGTTTTAAGGGGGTGGAGGAGCATTCCAGGCCGGTGTGTGGTGGGTTGAGCACTGCTGCAGGGGTGATGTGTGGGGGGAGGGTGCAGACGGGTGCACACCCATCTCCACCCACCTCTATCCATTTACAATCAGACATGGAGCAACCTGCCTTTTCACTGGTTGATCCATGCATGAGTGATGGGTAGAGATGGGTGGGTCAAGGGAGCACTCACACACACACGCCCACCTGCCACAGTGTGTAGATGAGTGGCACACACACATGCACACACAGCAGACCTGAGTGTGTATGCATGGATCCGTCTTGTGTAAAAAGGGCCATGGTCAGCTATTCTCTGGCTTGCCATAATAATATAATAATAATAATTTATTTGTTCAGGCATAACCAAAGGTCATAGCCGTTTAAAACCAATTTAAAACAACATTAAATACGACATATACACATAAAGCTGATTACAACAAGGATATCACCGGCCCCAGTTCGTACTATTTTAAGTACTATCATCTGAAGCCTTCATCCTGCCCCACAAGAAATTAGTCCGTATGACAAAAGCTTGGCATAGAAACCTTGCCACTGAGATTTCAGGGGAGACATCTTCTAACAGATATTCCACATATTTGGAAATAGTTCTCCCTGGATGTTTCCCCAGCAGCTGGCCGAAAAAATGATTTCTTGCAAGCTCCATACTGGAGAGCCACATGTAAAATCAGCTGCTTTTCTTATCTGGCAGCCATTCTCCATTGGCAGGAATGGAGAAACCACACTGATCATGGATTTGCACTTTAGGGATCTTTGCAATTGTTCTTTTATGCTAGATATTCTGAACTGCAAAAAGAGCAAGGATAGGTCTGCTTCCACCAAAATAACAAAATAGATCTCGGTGAATGTTGTATTGTGGTTCAAAGATATTTACACAGCTGGTATCTATGCTCTGATGTCAGTCTTTATTGGTTTCGAAATCAAGCCTGACTGGTTTTTTAGCACACGCTTGACTTCTGCATTTAATTTCTTTGGTTTTTCTATATGCTGTCTATCTGACTGCACTTTACTCTGCATTTGACTTAGAGTTACATTACTGAACAGGAGCAGATCAAAACCAATCAGACAAGGACCATATCATTCCAGACAAATTACAAAACTGACTGCCTATGAAACCAAAGAAATGCAATATCTATAGAATTTGAATGAAATACTAAATCCAGAATAATTTATATGGCTTTTTACAGGCATGCACAATATAAATCTCACCCTACAGCACCTGAATTCATCTGGTTAGACAGTGACAGGGGTGTATAAAACTCACATTAAGCTTATTCCTTGTAGGTCATTGTGTTATTAGTTGCATTATTTTTGTGTAGATGGTTTAAATTTCAGATAACATCTTTTGTCTGATTTGTCTGATTCTCTTTTTAGTTTAGTCAGAGCAACAATAAATAACTTATTTTCCTATATAGTGTTTGTATTTAACTCAGGAAATAATATTTCATATTTACTATTCATATTATGTATTTGTTTGTTGATTCACATTTTCATCCCAGGCTCAGGGCAGATATACAAAAATATATTTATTTATTTATTTATTTTATTTATTTTAATAGATTTCTATCCCGCCCCTCCTGCCATGCAGCCTGGGGCGGCTTACAACACAAATATACACAAATACTCAAATAAAACCAAATAAAATTTCCTAACCCCCTAATAATAAATTATAATAAGGAAAACAGAGTAAATTAAGTAACCTCCCCCTAACCCACAGATGCCCATGTTCATCTTTGGTGATTATTTCATGGTCTGCTGAGATTCGTTGTATACTCATAGGAACAATTCTATATGACTCAAACCTGGATCCCTAGCCCTGTTTAGATATTGGGTAAAAACAGATGTGCAGATGGCACAGGGGCTCCCTGACCCGTCTTGGGGAAACCCCAGCTGCCACAGCCCGGATTGGGGAGGGACACTAAACAAATGTGTGTGTTGCCAGAGTGCTGTCCTAGAGCCCACACAGCCTGGGTAGGGTTGGGAGCTAAACAAACATGCAACCTCCCTTGCCCCCATCCCACTCCCAATGCCCAGCCCCCTGCCATGATGACCAGCCATGGTGGCCCCTGCCCCAAGGGGCTGGACCCACGTGCTAGCCCACGTTGCCCCAGACTGCATTCCCGGAGATTTTCTGAGGATGCAGTCTGTAATAGCCACCTACCCACCATGGAGCAGTTCTGAGTCAACATCTGGTGGCACATAAAACGTGCCACTGGGTCCAGGGCCACAGCGGGACAAAGCATCACATCAGTTTTTACCCATTGATATCTGCAACTGAGACGTCGGTGTAGAACAGAATATTTTACGGATTTAGACAGCAAACATTTCAGAAAAGACAATGACTATTTTGCCCATCATAACTTGCTTGATTAAGTCTTTATGTTCCAGCATCCATGGATATAGAAAGGGATGGATTACATTTTCTTATGCTCAATTTAGTGTTGATCCTTCATTCAGAAGAAGACATTTTGGAAACACTATATTCATGTAAAATCATTTCCTTTTTTAGGAATTGAAGGGTCAGGATGTTAATTTATGTTTGTTACAATATACAGTTAGAGTTTATCTTATTTGACTTTGTAACATATGAATGACAGGAGCCTAATAATCATTTTGGCTTTATCAAAATTTGTGAATTGGCATTATTTATTTACTTAAATCGGGGAGATGCAACTCCCTGCTAAATTCTGCCTGGTGTCACAATTATCTTGTCACAATCATATCCTCACTGGAGTTGTGGGGGTTATAAAGTTAAAACATACTCCCTGTTGCCTAAGTTCATTGTTAGTTGCTTGTAATTTTTTTATTCAGATACTAAGGCAATAGGAACTTATTACAAATATGATGTTTGGGGCTCTCTGGGCTAAAAAGAGCTTCAAGTAGTGCCTGGTCCAGCTGCCTCTCCTGGTAGACAAGTATATGTTTTTGATTGTTGATTTACTTCTAAAAAAGCATGAAAAGGATTTTCTTATTACTATGCTATATTGCCCTAATGTATGTTTTTCCCTTCTCTGTTATACCCATCCTATTCATCTTATTTGTCTCATTTCCTTGTTTTTTCCTTATATTCTTTCTCAGCTGGGATCATCTTCTTCCTTCTCTATAATATCCCTTGGGAAACATCATCTCACCTCACATTTTTATAACTGCAGCTGTAGCTGGTCAGACAAATAAGTACATTGTGTTGAATAGAAATCATTAGAACCTTACATTTGGATGTAATAGGGACAGACTGTCTGGAAGAGCCTGGCCCTTTAAGAGGTGGTAGTGCCAGCATGAACGTGGCAGGTGCTCCTTGTAGGTCATCGCACCACAGTAAACCCTATGGAAAGGTACAGGAACCAGGTCAAAGGAGAACAGCACCTAAGAGGTCACAGGCACTGATCGCTGGAAGCTGGGAGCCTGAGTGGTTATTGGTTAACTGGGGCCAGCCGAGCTAGGCATAGCTAGACCCACCCTGGGCCTCAGTGAGATAAGAAGGAACTCACCAGAGAAACAGAAGAGAGATAGAAGAGAAGTAGGAGGCAGGAGGCAGCAGCCAGGGAAGACTCTGCCTCATACTTGGCTGCCGAAGGGATTGTGTCTGGCCAGAAGGACCTTGGGAGCAGATGCGCACCTAAGAAGAACTGGTTGCAGGAGGGACTGTGCCTGGCCTGAGTTAAAGGATTGTGTGTGGGGTGGTGCCTGGGTCCAGGAGGGATTGTTCCAACCCAGAGGGACAGAGTCTGAGAGCACTTTCCCACGTTACAAAATGCCCCATATTTTCCTCCAGGAGAATCTCCGGGAGACAAATCAGGGATGGGTGCTTGGTTGTAATATGGAATTGTTAACCTGCATATTTGTGGCAGCAGTCCTGCGGGGAATGCAAAGTTGGATTTATAAGCTTTGCACCAGTTCTGTGTCCCCCCGCAGGATTGCTGCCAAAAAAAGTGCGAGTTAACATTTCCACGTTACAAACCCCACACCTGATTTGCCTCCCAGAGTTTTTCCCAGAGGCAGATCAGGACAGTGCTTAAGAAAGAAAGGAGACATTACTAACTGCTTTAGGAGGCACACTTAACCGAAACTGAAGCCAAGCCACCAAAATGGAAAGAGATTGGGTTGGTTATTCTATGTATAGCTGCTTCAGCTCTAAGGCAAGGAGAGTTGCAATGTTGATGCATAAAAATCTGAATGTTAACATCCCGAATACTAACAGTGAGGGTAGGTTTGTCATCCTCGAAACTGAAAGTGTTAACTATAATTATTTTTGTTAATCTCTATGGGCCCAATCGGGATGATTCGATCTTTTTCCATGAGCTTTTCAGGAATGCGAGTGATGTGGGTCAACATCCTGTAATTGTGGGAAGAGATTTCAATGAGACTCTTGAACAGTGGTTGACAGATCCTCTCCACACCCACAGGAAAAAAAATAACACCTGACCGGTTCTTTATTCATATGTGACAGATTTAGGTTTACAGGATGCATGGAGATACTATAGTGTCCTTTCATTTTACATATTTGCAATTGGATTACTTTTTGGTATCTCAGGTTTTAATTAACTCAGTTTCAGAATGCAATATTGGCACTATTTCAAGATCGGATCATGCTCCAGTATATATGTCTTTGGCACTGTCAGTTTACGTGCCCCCTACCAGGATATGGAGATTAAATGACTCCCTACTGTCTGATAATTTGCTAATTTTGTGCAGAAGGAGAAAGAGAGGTATTCTTTCAAACAAATACTCCTACTGCTACAACACTCTGGGAAATTTCTGAGGTTTTCATTATGGAGTGTATCATTTCTTATGCTTCCTTTAAAAAAAAGAAAGGATTGAGAGAACTGAAAATCATGAGAAGGGGATCAGGGTCCCGGGATGAGGACTATGTTCTATCCCCTCTCCAGATAAATTTAGAACTCTTACGAACCTGAGATATGAAATTAATAAGCTATTTTCTCAGAAAGCTGTTTGTTTCGTTATTGAGAATCTGGTGAGAGAACAGGCAAGCTGTTGGCATACAGGCTCAAACAAAAGGCTAACAGAAGTTAGCTGCTATTCAAAGTATCAGCAACAAATTGTATGCAAAGCAGATAGACAACATTAGTAAGTAGTTTCAGGAGTTTTATTCTTAGCGCTATTCAAATGATCAAGAAGTTAGGCTCTTTTCACATGAGACGCCCCCTCCCTGCCCACTTGTGTGACTGGGTGGGCAGTGGGGTATCCATGTGACATCCAGTGGGGGTGGGTGGGGGTGCATGTATACTCCCGCGCTCCACCCATCTTTACCAATCCCCCACGCACGGAGGCATTGGACAAAACGGTGATGCCTCAATGCGTGGAGATTGGTGGGGATGAGTGTGCGTCCACGTGACAGGCTGCACACACACTGCACACCTGCTGCAGCACACACCCATCCCACTCCCCGCACCCCGGCTCCTCTGAGTTCGTTTGAAAAGGGACTCAGCAAAGATGGTCTGAATGGTCTTTTGTTTTTGTTTTTTTTAAAAAGAATTAACATTGCCACAGCTCTCTGACTCTCAAAAAGCATCCCGATACCCTTTGGAAATTTCTGAATTGACCAAGACAATTAAACAAATGAAGTCTGACAAGGCTCTTGGATCAGATGGGTTTCCAATTGAATTTTATTCAAAATTCTCAAAAATTTTAACAACTAGCTTGTTGAATTTGTTCCACGAAGCCAGGAGAAACCATATCCTTCCATCTACTTTGAGAGAAGTCATCACTTCAGTTATCTTCAAATTGGGAAAAATCCTGGACTTTGCAGTAACTATAGGCCAATATCTTTAATTACGACACCAAATGTTTAGGTAGACCCTTTGCCAAATGACTGGAAATAGTTATCTTTCTCAAAATATTCGTGTCAATCAAATGGACTTTATTCACAATTGGCATGGCTCAGATAATTTGGAACAACGGGTTGATATTATTGCTGCTTTAAGGGATGCTAAACCCTCTGGTTATTGTTTCTTTAGATGAAGAAAAGGACTTTGATTGGACAGCCTGGAAGCATCTTTTTATGTACTGGATAAATTTGGATATAGCAGTTTATATGATTTCTCTATTCTAATCCAACTACCAGAGCTGTTGGGAACAATACTATATCTGCTCTATTCCCATTGCACAGAGGTACAAGACAAGGGTGTCCTCACTCTTCACTTCTTTTTGATCTATCTCTAGAGCCTTTAGCAACTGCAGTTTGAGAAAAACAATATATTCATGGCATTAGAGTGGGTCAAACAGAGCATAAAATGATGCTGTATGTAGATGCTACTCTTGTACTCATAAATTTGGTGACCTCTCAGGTTATAAAATTAACTGACATAAATCAGAAATTTTAGGAATCGGTAAATATGCATATAAAAGTCTCTTTTCAAATTGGACTATAGGTGGCATCCCACATGTTTGATGTACTTGGGAATATTAATTTCAGATAATATTAGGGATATTATCAGAACTAATATTGAGCTAATTATAGCACAAGTGGTTAATGATTTGGGAAGATGGAGATCATTAATCCTCAGATTATGGGGTAAAATAAACATAATAAAAAATAATACACTTCCAAGAATTTTATATGTTCTGAGATTCATATATATGAATTATATATGTTATATATTCCCCCCAAATACTTAAAAAAAATTAAACAGTCACTTTAAGATTCTTCTTTGAGGTGAAGGCAAGGGGCCTAGAATTGCTTTGCATAAACTGCAGCTCCCCCTATCTATGGGAGGATTTTGCTTTCCCAATCTAGGACACTGCCACATTTCTTTTCTGTTAAGCCAGGCATCCCTGTGGCTCTCAGATGTGACCACACAAACACCATCTTCGGTTAAAACAGGACCAGGGGGTCCTGCCTTGCCCAATGGGGGAAGCCCTGTGCATGGGCTGGGCTGGAGGAGTCCTGGGTGCAGGGCACCCCAACATCATGAGGGTGTCCCCATCCCTCACCTGCCTCTGCCTGCTAGTAGTGCCGCTGCTGCTGCTGCTGCAGCAGCAGCAGCAGGAGCAGCAGCAGAGGGACACCTGATTGGACTGGGAGATAAAGCTGTTTGTTTACAAACAACTCCTCCCCATGTGAGTGATCAGAAGGCTGTTCCCTTCTAAAGAAGGTTGACCCCAGCAGCCATTGCTCCCAGAGCCCATCCCCCTCCTGAGACAGCTTCTCCCTTCTCCAATTGCTCCAGGTGAGAGAGGCTCCACCCCCGGGGAGGGATCAGCCAAGGCAGCCTGCCCGCCCTCAGCAGGCGGCAGCCCTTGGGCGGCGCCCGCAGGTTGACGACAAAAGGGCGTTGGCTGCTTTGTGGCCGTTGTGAGGCCGGAGCGAGGACAGCGAGGAGCCACCCCCCTGACAGCGCCCACTCTACACAGCCGCCACCAACCATCGCTGCCCGACATCATTCACTCGTTTCCCCCTGATGCCCGGACTGTTACCACCTATGATGCCTCCCCATACCTCCCTCGCCTCCTCACCCTCTATCTCCTCCCTCCTTCTCGCCCTTCTCATGGCCCCCCTCCTTCTCTCTCTCCCGCCTCCAGTGGCCTTTCTCCAACCAACCTACCCCTTATTCTCACCCATGCCCATCCCCCCTCCCCATCCTCATCCCCCCTTGCCCATTCCCTGTAGGCCCACCCCC
>QEPC01004784.1:963862-985039 GCA_003113815.1 Sphenodon punctatus | reverse complement strand
GACCCTTCTCCCTCGCTGCCCCCCATGCCTGGAACTCCCTCCCTGCCCACATCCGCCTTGCCTCCTCCCTCCGCTCCTTCAAATCCCTCCTCAAGACCCACCTTTTCCTTGCTGCCTTTCCCAATGCCTGCTAGTCTTTCCCCTTACTCTTACTGTCTGCCCTCCTCTGATGACTGCTGCTACCAACCTGTTTGTAACCATTCCAAGCATACGCACCTGAGATTTTGCATTCGCTTGAATGTTTGTTTGTCTTCTCCCATGTCTCTCCCACTGTCCCCTCTCCCTGTCTCCCCCCCTTTTGTCTTTTAGATTGTAAGCCACAGGCAGGGACCGCTTCTAGTTCTGTGTTCTGTACAGCACCAGGTCATATGACTGGCGCTATATAAATGTCTAATAATAATAATAATAATAATCCTAACATTTTCACAACTGGGTTGGGCATGCTCACCATATTCAATTAATAGACCATGCGATGGTCTTGAGCTCCTCCTCTCCCCCTCAGAATGACAGTTCCTTCCAACCCTTTCTAGGAATATAAGAAAAAAATTCCATATGGGGCTGTAAGGGTGGGTGTTGTGAGAAATTGTTCTGAGCCATCTTGAAGAACCTTGTTTACAAGGCAAAAACCATCTGTTCTTCTTTGAGTGGCTCCTCACAGGCCAATTTTACACAGCTCCGCCGGGTGGAGGAATCCATGGGCGCGCTGGTGCATGGGCGGGGCATGCACACAGCTGCACACGCATCCCCACAAACCCCCCACTCATTTGCACCCACGGAGCAACTGCATTTCCCCAGTTGCTCTGTGTGTGGGGACAAGTGGGGGGGTGAGTGGGGATGCATGTTAGGCGGGGGTGCACATGCACCCCCAGTTACCACAGGCGCATGCACTGCATCATTCACATGGGACTCCCCCACCCATGAACATGCAGAAATCTTATAATAATAATAATAATAATAATAATAATAATTAATAATGTTCATGGGTGGGAGAGGCCTGTGTTAGAAAGGCCAGATTCTCACAACTGTCTTACTTATACTATCTTAGGTAGGAATTTAGAATGGTAAGCAGTATCTATTCTGCCTTGGAAAATCTGCAAATATGGTTCTGAGATTATTATGGCTGCTATTTCACAAACTCTTCTTAATGAAGTTATTCCTAACAGGAATACTGTCTTTAAACCCCCACTCCATAACTAGTTCATTTGCGCCCCCCATATAATCAATTCATGCTGCCACAGGGGCACAAATGAAATGGTTATGGGTGGGGGGCAGCATGAATTGATTTTATGGGGGGCAGGAGCACAAATGAACTGGTTATGGGGTGCGGGCAGCATGAAATCCATGCTGGATTTGAGCGATCTTATCTGCGAAGTAGTTTACAAACTCTTCACAGCAGATTTGGGAAACTTCCCCCTCCAGGAGGAGGGAGGCTGAGCTGACCAGCCCCCTCACCACCCATAAAAAGCTCTGCTGGATGTGACTTCACAGCAGTTATGAGGGGGGCAAAGAATTCATTCTTTGCCATCCTCATGGCCATAGCTTAGTACCACAAATGGGTCAGATGCTGCAATTGATTGAATTCAGCAGGAGAGCAGCACCAGCATCACACTAACTGCCACACTTCCTGCTTCAGACACCACAGCTCCTCAGTAAACCAAGGAGCTCTACGGTGATGAAGCGGCGGGAGCGGACGCCTCATGGCCATCCGATCGATGACCTTACCCAGCAAGGTATTCCAAGCTAAAACAAGATCATCAACTGAGTGGCCTTCAAGGTCAAAGGACACCTCTCCCAGGACTTCCTGGAACTGCTGTGGTTCCATCAGCCTCTGGGGGCGGACCAACCTAATAGGTCCCACCTCTTTCTCGGGGCTGCCATGTGCTAAGAACCTGGTCTGCAGAAGGTATTGATCCATCCATGACAAGGGCATAGAACTAACTTCCCCCAATACCGAATCACCCACCTCAAGGCCGGAACAGAACACCACCCCTCTCCTTCACCCACCCAGTTGCCCACATGGCCAAGGGGTGAGAGTGTCTTGTGTTAAGGTGGAAAAGTCAGCTTACTCCATCCATAGACAACTGGCTTAATGGTATGGCAGAGCTAACTGCCAATGAGCAGATGACATTCCATAGAAGGGGGACCCCAGAGAAACATAAAGATATTTGGTCTGATTTTCTGGAGACTTTTAGCTAAACTGTCCATTAGGGGCGGGAAACCGGTAGAATCCGGTATCTGATAATGCCGGTACTGGGCGTACCGGCATTATCGGATTTGACCCGGTAATCCGGACCGGGTACCGGATTCTGGGGTACCGGATTTTTTTTGCATTGCAGCCATTTAAAAATGGCTGCAATGTAAAAAAAACTGCCCCAGCAAAAAAGTTTTTTTAAAAAAAAACCCTCCCCGAGTCCAGGCTGCGCGGGTGGAAGGGGGGACACCCCCCACCCACCCTGGATTTTTGTTTTAAAAAAGAGTAAAGAAAAGACCCAGAGGCGAGGCGAGGCGAGCCCACCCCCCAGCACCAGCGGCCGCGGCGTCCCCGCAGCCGCCGGTAAGTATGACCCGATCCCTGGGGGGGGTTTTTTTACTCTCTCCTTTTTTTATCTCTTCTATTTTTTTTTTTTTCGCTTACCTTTGGGAGCTCCGGCGGCGGCGGGCGGTCCGGCGGCCTCAGCGCCGGCTGTGGCTGCCGGCGTCAGGACGCTCTAGGCCTTCCGGGGAACTTCCGGGTTTCCCCGGAAGGCCTAGAGCGTCACTGACGCCGGCAGCCACAGCCGGCGCTGAGGCCGCCGGACCGCCCGCCGCCGCCGGAGCTCCCAAAGGTAAGCACACTGACCTTTAGTAGGGGTGATCCCTGGGGGGTGGGGGTGTTAAACACCCCCCCCAGGGATCGGGTCATACTTACCGGCGGCTGCGGGGATGCCGCGGCCGCTGGTGCTGGGGGGTGGGCTCGCCTCTGGGTCTTACTCTTTTTTAAAACAAAAATCCAGGCTGGGCAGGGTGGGTGGGGGGTGTCCCCACCCGCACAGCCTGGGAGGGGGAGGGGGAGGGAATTAATTTATTTCATTGGTTTCAATGGGGACACAGCGCCCCATTGAAACCAATGAAATAAATCCGGTACCGGCATACAGGATTTAATCCGGGAATTTGGTTTTCCTAGAACCGGTAACCGGTAAATCCGGTAGCTGGTAATGGGCCCCGGGGTCCCACCACTACTGTCCATGGCAGAGCTGTTCCCCCCTCTCCCAACCCCAACATTTTTTCTTTTCCCCCTCAGCTTATTTCCTTTATTTTGTCTTTACGATTAATAGTTAGAATGTATTTAAATATTTACCATGTATATATTGTTTCTAATTCTGTTCAATGCCCTTTGTAATCCTGATTTAGAAAAACCAGTGAAATATAAATATTGAAAAAGAAATGGAATTAGCTGTATTACAAAACTGTTTTTAATCCATTCTATCTTTTCTAGTGGATGATTAAATTTATTTCTTTATTATTTCTTTATTATTAAAATTTATAAGCCACCCCTTCCTGCTACAAGCATCTCGGGGCAGCTAACAACATTTTAAAAACACATAACTAAAACAATTAAAATAACCTAAAAACCCCAGATTAAAATAACCCATACCCAAACCCTCCCTAACCCAACCCAACCAGGGTTGCTATAGGCAACCAGTGCAGAGCTTGGAGAACCAGTGCAGTGCAGAGCTTGGAGAACTGGTGTTATGTGCTTCCTATGGCCCGTCCCTGTCAAAAGACAAGCCGCATGTTGCACCAGTTGCAGCTCCCGAACCGTCACCAGGGGCAGCCCCATGTAGAGCGTGTTACAGTAATCCTCTTTGCACTCTTGTTCAGTGATCCCATTGTGGATCACTCAGAGCAAGGGGAAGCTAAAGAAAAAGAAAAATGTTGTCGTCCCAAAGCCAACCGTATTTGGGATAATTGGACAGCAGCGTACACAGTCTATATGGGCATAATGATGCAAGCTGACCTGGGGCAGGGATTGGAGATGCACAAATATGCAGACATTGTCCATAGGGCACATGGGACTGGACCACCTGGCACATGGTTGCACTATGACGAAGGATTTTGCCATAGGGCAGCAAATACCCCTGGGCTCCCATGGGACAAGCATGCACCAGATTTGTGGCTCGAATGTATGATCAACGCCACAAATGCACCCCGTGCTGATAGTGGACATCTCTTAGTGCATGGGGGTGTAGCATCTGCAAATGACCCATTTTGAGGTGACAGTCGTAGGGGGGGACAGGGTTTACTGGACCCGTGCTGGGAATACAACAAAGTGGGCCGGTGCAAAAGAAACAACTGCAGGTTTTGACACATGAGTTCCAATTGTGGGGGAGGACACACGGCAATTACCTGTTTTCGCCCTAAGCAAAATAATAACAGGGGCAGATTTAACCCGGGGTCAGGAAATGGAAAAGGCAACCAGGGAGTATCACCAGGGCCTCGTCAAGGAAAGGGGACTGACACCAGTACAAATTAACAACCTAGAAAGGGCATTAGGATCCCACCCCAACAGGTTAGAGGTACATTATGTTGTGGGAGGTTTTAGGAACGGATTCCTTATTCTCGCCGGCCCAGTCCTCCAGCACAGCCCAGTTTGGAACTTGAAATCAAGAGAAGGGCATGAATATTTGGTGAGGGAAAAAATTGGGAAAGAAGTAAGGGAAGGGCGTGTAGCTGGCCCTTTTGATTACCCCCCCTATCAAGAACATGGTGATATCACCATTAGGGATTGTTCCCAAGAAGGCGCCGGGGGAATTTAGGATGATACATCATCTGTCTTACCCCCGGGGCTTTTCTGTAAATGACTCCATACCAAAGGCCCTTTCAACCATTAAGTACGCTTCATTTGATGATGCAGTAGAGAAGGCTCGGGCAATGGGGTCGGGTGCACTTATGGGGAAGTGCGATGTCAAATCAGCATTCCGCCTGGTACCAGTGCACCCTAGTAGTTTCCATCTCCTGGGTTTCTATTTTGAGGGCAAATACTATTATGATCGAGCCATGCCCATGGACTGCTCCATATCCTGCTCCGCGTTTAAATGCTTTAGTTCGCTCGTGGAATGGATATTCAGCCAAAGTTTACAAGAGGGCGAGATAACAAAATATCTGGATGATTTCTTAATAATATGCCTGCCCAAGGAAGGAGTGTGCGCAGCCGCCCTGAGCCAATTTCAGGAAATGGCAGCGGAACTCGGTGTGCCGCTGGCACCTGAAAAGATGGAAGGACCAGCCACGTCAATTACATACCTGGGGATAGAATTAGATACCAAATTGAATCAGTCTAGATTGCCCGTACAAAAAATTGGGAATATGAAACAGAAGATCAAAGAATGCATGGGGGCTCGAAAGTTACAGTGCATGCCTTGCAGTCATTGATAGGGAGACTCAACTTTGCATGCCATGTCGTTGCACCAGGTAGAGCGTTCTTGTCAAGGTTGTACAGCAAGCTACAAGGTCACATACAGCCCCATTATAGAATTAGGGTCACCATCGAGATGAAGCAAGACTTAGGGACATGGCTGGACTTCTTAGAAGGGTATTACGGTGTGAGTTTTTGGAGGGACCAAATGTTAATAAAGGCTGAACTACAAGTCCATTCTGACACTGCCGGTGGGGTGGGATTTGGCATATATTTCCAGACATGCTGGTGCGTGGCGCCATGGCCCACGAGGTGACAAGAAATGGGGGTAGTCAGGGATTTAACATTTCTGGAGCTATTCCCAATAGTGGTCTCTATCCTCCTCTGGGCGCGGCACTTTGCCAACAGGACCATACTATTCTGGTGCGATAACATGGCTGTAGTACATGTAGTTAACACCCTTTCATCCCGCTCTCCAAGGGTTATGTCCCTGGTGCGGTCATTAGTCCGGGCATGTCTGAAATATAACATCTTGTTTACTTCACGGCACATACAAGGCATTGATAATGGCATAGTCAATGCCCTTTCTTGGTTTCAGATCGACCGATTCCTGGAAATGGCACCAGAAGCCAGAGAACAACCAGACCCCCTACCACCGGGGGTGTGGAACCTTGGGAGTTAGAGATGCAGTCTATCGTACAGGGATCACTGGCACCTAGAACTCAAGCCATGTACGGTAGGACCTTCAAAGAATTCCAGCAATTCAGGGTTACCAGAGGATGGTGGAACGGTTTCCCTATAAGGGAATCCAAAGTAATTCAGTTCGCAATGCATCTTCACAAAAAAGGGCTCACCGGGGGTACCATAGCAGGAAAGGTGGCAGCCCTATCCTTTGTCAGCAGACTCAAAGGTTTTCCATCTCCCGACAAAGGCTTCTATTTGAAGCGTATGTACGAAAACTGGGCTAGGGCAAAACCAGCCACTCCCATACTCAGAGCATCAATAACCACCCCTGTCCTGGTCCAGATAAGTCAAGAACTAACAACAGTATGCCACTCTGCCTTTGAGATGCAATTGTTTACTTCAGTTTACGTCGTAACGCATTTTGGAGGGTTTCGAATTAGCGAAGTGGTCCCCCGATCGCACGATGATAAAACGCAGCGGGCATTCCAACTACAGGATATGGAATTCACACAGAAAGGGGTGAAGTTTAGAATACAGCAATCCAAAAACAGATCAGTGGAGTAGAGGATAAAATGTTGACCTATACCAATGTGGAATTAAGGCCATATGCCCGGTGGAACAGATGAGGCGATACCTGGCCATTCGCCCACAACTCCAGGGATATTTATTTGTCCATAGTTCAGGTACCCCGCTCACAAATCATCAATTTACCGCTGTACTCAAGACCTCTCTTCACAAGGCAGGATTGAATTTGGGTCCCACTCATTTAGGATCGGCGCTGTTACAACAGCTGCAGCAGCAGGTTTACCTGAGGAGGCAATCAAGTCTGTGGGAAGATGGCGGTCAGGGACATATAAAAAGTATGTTTGACATTCTGAATAAACAATGGTGTTTTTTCTGTTTCCAGTAGGATCTAGGCACCCAAGGACCGAAAGACACATGGTATGGATTGTGGGCCACAGTTTGGTGCGATGGGCAAATAGAGCTGCTAGGACAAACAACTGGGGAGTACAGCTAGGACTGGGAAACAAATTTATTATAAAGTGGGTTGGCAAGGGAGGAATGAGATGGAACCAACTGCTACCACTCTTAAAAACCATGGGGTAATCAGCTACGCCACACATATTGGTAATCCACCTAGGGAAAAACGACCTCCCAGATAGAAAAGGGGTCAATTTAATAATAAAAATTAATCAAGATTTACTTGTAATTAAAAGTTTATTTGTAGATGTCCACATAGTGTGGACTAGTTTCATACCTCGCATTAAGTGGCAAACAGCACTTAAACCCAACAGAGTAGACAAGGCCAGAAGAAACATTAGCCGGGAGATAGCAAAATGGGTGGCTAGTTTAGGTGGAACTACTATTAAACATCCCGATATAGTCAGGGGAAGGGTTGACTTGTTCCGCAATGATGGGGTACACCTCTCATCAGCAGGAAACGAACTATATTTGGCTGCATTGGCGGAACATTTGGGAGGATTATAATTTTGAGAGACGGTAGGGGCCGTGGGGAATACAGTTGTTCCCCCCCCCCCTTATGGCAGGGATCCAGTATGCTATAGTAGGCTAAATAGGATAGGAATATCATAGGAAGAGCCATCTCCTTAAGAGATGGGGGCGTGACAACCAGAGTGATGCGGGCACAGCACACACTGGGGTCATGACCCTGGGAGGCATGTCGAGTGGCATCAGAAAGGACATGCACTGTCCTCTGCCCTGCGAGCACCAACTTTCTTACTCACGCCCAAAGTTGGGCATATTCCCTTTTTCGGCCAGAGCCAGGGTGCTGTCGAAAAGGTTGACAGTTGACAATTCTGACGCTGGAAGGCACATCCACGTCTGCATCAAAGTTAATAAGTTTGTTAGCGTAGCATACTGGATCCAAAATTGCATGTGCAATTACTAGGGGTGGGACATCAGGTCAAATACCAGCTACCGGATTTACCGGTTACCGGATTTTAAAAAACCGGATTGCCGAATCTGTGTACCGGTTTACCTGTACCGGATTTGTTCCATTGATTTCAATGGGGAACTGTCCCCATTGAAATCAATGGGAAAAAAACACAAAAAACCCTCCCCCCTCCCCCTCCCAGACTGTGCGGGTGGAAGGGGGACACCCCCTACCCACCCTGCCCAGCCTGGCTTTAAAAAAAATAATTTCCCCCCGAAGTCCCTGCTAGTGTGGGCTCCGGGCCGCCGCCAGTAACCCGGAGCCTGCACCAGTAGGTACTAGGGTGATCCCTGGGGTGGTGGGTGGTTTAACACACACCCCACCCCAGGGATCACCCTACCTCCCCACCCAGGGATTGCCTACCTTGCGCTCCGGGCAGCGGCGGCGGCAGTCCGACTCCGGCGGCTTCAGCGTTGACTGTGGCTGCCAGCTTCAGCGCTACTAGACCTTCCAGTGAACTTCCATGTTTCCCTGGAATGCTGAAGCCGGCAGCCACAGCCAGCGCTGAAGCCGCTGGAGTTGGACCGCCGCCACTGCCGCCCGGAGCGCAAGGTAGGTGATCCCTGGGTGGGAAGGTAGGACTAGGTAGGGTGATCTGATCCCTGGGGTGGGGTGTGTGTTAAACCACCCCCCACCCAAGGGATCGTACCTGCTGGTGCGGGCTCCAGGTCGCTAGCGGTGACCCGGAGCCCGCACTAGCAGGGACTTCGGGGGAAATTTTTAAAAAAAACAAAACAGGCTGGGCAGGGTGGGCGGGGGTGTCCCCCCTTCCACCTGCACAGCCGGGACTGGTAAGGGAAAGTAAAGTGGGGGGTTTTTTTGGTGTTTTTTTTTTACATTACGGCCATTCATTTGAATGGCCGCAATGTAAAAAATCCGGTACGGGGGAATCCGATAAATGTGCCGGATTAGTGGGTTTAATCCAATACTGCCAGTACACCAAATACTGGCAGTATCGGATACCGAATGATCCGGTAGTCCCACCCCTAGCAATTACCCACCAGCCTCTTTGAATGTTGAATGAATAAATAAATTTTGAAACCAGCGTAGGTCTCTGTGTCTCATCGGGGTGCGTCGACAATGGGGCTTGTGGTAAGGCAGACACAGCAATTAACAAAAGTAATTGCCCTGCCCCATTCCATATCGTTCTGAGCTATACACTGATCCTGTCAGCAGGCATTTTCAGAACCTCCCTCTCCCAGCACTTTGTGTTCCTCCGAATCCATTGCCATCCTCCTTCTATTTAACCCATTTCCACACATTTCCCTCCATAGTTTCATTTATTTAGATTAGATGAGATAGATTTAAGTGTTATTTTTATTTTTTACCCCTCCCTGTGTTCTTTCTCCTTCCCCTCCATTGAATCCTTCCCTCCTTCCTGTATATATTCCATCCCTGATTCCCTTCCCCTGTTTTTGGACTTATTTAGAGTAGTATTAGATTGATTGAGGTTTCATTTCAGTTTTGTACCCCTTCCTGTGTTGTTTGTTGTGAGCTGTCTGTGTCGCCCCACCCCCCCATCCCTGTGGGTAGATGATAGATAGATAGATAGATAGATAGATAGATAGATAGATGTAGGAGTTAGCTTAGTTATAGAGATAGATACAGATAATGTATACTGGATCAGTTTTAATATTTTATAGTGTGTTTGTAGGACTAGGCCTTTGTAGATATTAGATAATATTCCATTCAGTTCAATAGGTTTTAAAATAGTTAATAGAAGTTAGAGTTAATGTAGATATATATAATATTATATTCCAAATTTGAATAAATATATTAAAAAATTATAAAATCTTCCTGTGCATTCTTTGGGTGGGAGAAATGGAGCAGGGAAGCAGGAGAGGCTGGTCTGCTGCCCGTAAGGCGGGAAATGGGGCATGTGGCTGAGATGGCAGGGGCCGTACCAGCGGACTGGCAGGCATCAGCAGCAGCCAGAGCCCATCACCATGCCTCAAACTGCACAGGCCTGATTTTGGCATACAGGGTTCAGAGGCTCCCAGCAGTGGCACTAGGAGAATGTTTTTTGTCAGCATCATCCACTGCAATGCAGAGCACTGGAAGGTCTGCAGTCCAGGAAGCTGCGGCTGTCTCTGCTGTGGCTGCAGGAGCAGGTGCAGGTGCTTCTGGGTCAGATGTTGATCATGGGTCACCATTGTCCCCCACTATTGATGTGATCACCAGAAGTCCAAGGCTGGTGGATTCCACCATGACTGCGAGAGGCAGGGCCCAATCCCCGGGCAATGGCAGCAGGGAGAGCAGCAGCAGCAGCCGCTATAGGCGGCACAGGGAGAGTGGCAGCAGCATGGGCAGTCGATCAGCCTCAGGGTCCCAGTAGTCCCCTTCATGGGGCATATCTCAGATTGAGGACAGCGAGGCAGATTCTAGTCCTGTGGAGGAGATGCTGGTGCTGAGGTGATGGCTGTCCCTCCGAGAGCTGTGTCACCATCATGTTCTTCCCCTCCCAGCAGCGCTGTCAATGGTGCATCACCCGGTGTGGACCAGAAGGCAGAAGGGGGCAAAACATCCTCCGTATGGGCGCATTTTAAGTTGGTATGGGAGGATGATCCCAGGGAGATGCAGTGCAGTTTGTGCCAGAAGATGGTGAAGCGTGGGCAGGTGCTCACCAACCTTGGCACAACTGCCATGGCAAGGCACCTGAAGGCATGCCACAGTCCTGTGCTGCTAAGCGGGCAGGGAGGGGCAGTGGGGTTTCCCAACTGCAGCTGCCAATCATCTGCCTCCATCAGCGGGCAAGTGTCCTCGAGTAGCTACCTCTAGCAGCAGGAGCGGTATTGCTGCTAGGGAGAACAGCAGCAGCAGGAGCAGCATCAGTGTACCATGGAGGAGTTGGGGTGGGGGAAGCTGCCAAGTCCATCGGCAGCTGCAGGACGTGGAGGGCGGCGTGACTTTCAAATGAAAGCCATGTGCATGTTGGGGGAAATTATAGCACTAGATGGGCAGCCCTTCTCACTGGTCAGGGACATAGGGTTTAGGTGCCTGATTGGCTTCCCGGCCCCCCAGTTTAAGCTTCCCTCATGCACCACCCTGAGTCGGCAGGTGATGCCAGCCTTTTTCCAGGCTTTAAAGGAGCGAGTTAGAGAGCAGCTAGCAGGGGCTGGGGTGCCACTTCACCACTGACCTGTGGTCGAGCAGGAACGTGAAGCACGCCTACCTGACAGGACCTGGAGGAAGCATTTGGCAGTGGCAGGAGGGGTCCGGAAGCAGGGTAAAGGTGGGTCCTACTTCAAGTGGAAGTAATGGATGGCCCCCACACCACTCAGAACATCGAGGCAGCCCTGACCACCATGGTGAGGGAGTGGGTTAAACCAGGTGCACCCTTCACCAAGGGGTAGTGACCGACAACATAGAAAACATATTGAGGGCAGTCCACAAGGGGGGCTTCACCAGCATCCCTTGTGCTGCACACACCCTTCACCTGGTGGTCAGGAACACTCTGGGATTTGAGGAGAAGGGGATTGGGGCAGGCACCCTTATCTCACTGATCGAGCGGGGGAGGAAGTTGGCTGGTTTAACTGGAGCGTGAAGGGCAGCGACCTCCTCCAAGCGAAGCAGGCAGAGCAAAGCTCCCCCCAGCGCACCAGCTGATGCAGGATGTGTCCACCAGATGGAATTCAATGTTCTTGATTCTCGAGCGGCTTCTTGAGCAGAAAGCCGCTTTTCATCAGGTTCAATTGGTGATGGACAGCGTGGCACCTCCAAGGTACAATGGGGCAGAATGGGAGATACTGGCTCGCATCGTCTTCATGCTGAGACCGTTCCTGGCCATGACTGAGACCATCAGCTCCTCCACGGCCACCATCAGCCAGGTGACCCCTCTGGTCCAGAGTGTCCTGTGGAGGCTGGAGGAGGTTCTCCAGGGGCGGGATTGTAGACCTCAGGGAGGGAAACTGGCGGATGAGGCGGTTGCCCTGGTGCGGCAGATGAAGGCAGGGTGGAAGGTGTAGTTCGATGAGCTCCTGCAGTGGGAGGAATATGTCTTGACAACCATGCTGGACTGCAGGGTCAAGGGCAGCGTGGCACACCAACCACAGCTCTATGGCCACTGGAAGGGTGAGCTGGTGGAGAGGGTCCAGCAGGCAGAGAGGACTCTGGAGAATGCACGTCAGCAGCAGCAAGAGACCCCTGGGGATGGTGGGAGTGGGAACATCCACCCCTTTCAGTTGGCGTGGTCTATCCCTGCCCCCAGCCCTAGCAGTAGCAGCACCAGCAGCAGGCTGAGCAACAGCAGAACCCTTATTGCGAGCAGCAGCTGCACCTATGTTCAGGCCAGTCTGGCAAGCATGGGCCCGTGCACAGTAGGGGAGGCAGTGTGGCTGAGGGCAGTGGTGGAGATGGTGTCCAAGTAGAGCTACTTGAGGGAGTGTGACAGCACCTCAGAAACAGTGGAGAGCTACCTGGAGGGGAGCTGTGCATTGATCCCAGCAGCGATCCCTACTGGTCCAGCAAGACCAATGTGCGCCTGGCCCTGTCCAAAGTGGCCAAGGGTCTGTTGTCCTGACCACCAACGAGTGTCCCCAGCGAGTGGGTGTTCTCTATGGTGGGGGACATTTGCTCGCCGCACCGCCTGAGACTGGGGGCGAAGTTGGTGGAGCAGTTGCTTTTCATTAAGGTCAAATGTCCGCTGCTGGGATTCCCCAAGCTGCCCCTGGACATAGATTGATGGTGCAGTGGCACACGCCATCCCATGCCACGGACAGTCTTGGGATGGGGCTCCTCCTCTATCTAGGCTGCTGCTGCTGAGGTGCTGTCTCTTCCTCCTAATGCCCGGTGCCCACCCTGCCTCTTTCTCTCTCTCACTTGGTGGTCTTCACTCCTGGCTAAATATTTCTCTCAGATTAACACAACAATGAAGATACCGAAGGACTGGGGGCTATCAATTATTGTCCCAATATTTAAAAAGGGGAATCCAAGAGATCCTAGTTGCTATCGTCCCATCAGTCTCCTCCCTGTTATAGGAAAGGTCTATATGAAACTGCTCCTAGGACATCTTGAAGCTTGGGCCATAGTCAAAAGGCGATTCCACAGGGGCAATTTGCTTTTCAAAAAAATCTTTCTACTATAGATAATTGTTATATTATTTTGCATGTTATCACCAAATATGTTAAGATCAGGAAAGGGTCGCTATTTCTTGCCTTTATTGATTTCCAAAAGGCATTCGACTCTGTTCCACGGTTAAAGCTTTGGCACAAACTGCATCAGCTTGGTATTGATGATCATTTACTTGCCCTACTTATTTTTGTACACTCAGAAAATTATGCCAGAATTAAATTAGGGGAGGGGGGATCTCTTTCAAAGCCAATACAAATACAGAAAGGTGTCAGGCAAGACTGTGTCCTTTCCCCACTGCTTTTCATGCTGTATCTCGGTGATCTTGTAGGCAAATTAACTTCACCTTTATGCCATCCACCTAAGATTAAAGACAAACCTTTGACTGCCCTGATGTATGCAGATGATATTGTACTGCTGTTGCAAATAGAAAAGGGGCTTCGTAAAGCATTAGATCATCTGGTTAATTACTGTACAGCAAATGAGCTGAAGATCAACCCACATAAATCTCAGATTATGGTTCGGGGGGGGAAAAAGGCCTGAAAGCATAAATGGTTTATTAATGGTGAGCAGCTCTTACAAGTTAACTCATATATATATCTGGGCATTGCTATCTCTGATAACACCTTATGGGGTTGTCATCACACGCTGATAGAACTTAAATCTAGGGCAGCCTCAAAGGGAATTTTGAGGCTAGCTGAGCATTCAGAGGGAATAGTCACCTCAACCATTCTGGATGTATTCCGAGCACAGGTGCAATCTTTACTGACCTTTGGCTCAGGAATTACTTTAGGGTCTGATCTACAAACCCTCGAAGTAGTCCAGAATATCTTTTTAAGGAAGATCTTAAGAGTGCCACAAGGTGTCCTGGCTGCAGTAGTTCGAGCTGAGACCTGTATGTTATCTATTGGCTGTTTATATGGACAAGCGGTGCTCAATTATTGGCTTAAATTAACTAATCAAGCTGAATGTTCCCTGCCGGCTCTGTGTTTGAAAGAGGAGCTGGAATATGATGGGATGCCAGCCTACTCCTGGTTGTCTGAAATAGCACTTTACTTAAAGCATGCAGGTCTTTCTTTTTGATGTTTCTGGGGAAAGGATACAACTACACAAACATTCTTAATGAAACAAAGATTATGTGACATTTCAAGGCAGGAGGACATGGCCGCACTGGCTTCTTGGAGGGTTGCCCCTTGGTTAGGCTTCTTTAAGAAGTCTCATAAGCTGGAATTATATCTTGATGCCCTCATTAATTTCAAGTTGCGCAGAGCTTTTAGACAATTGTGCTTCCAGTTGTTCTCCTCAGCTATTACACAGGGGTGCTATAGTAAAATACCTTATAGGGATAGACTCTGCCCCTGTACGAACTGTAAGGTAGAGGACTTGCCACATTTTCTATTTAAGTGCCCTTGTTTTGAGAACTTAAGACAACCCTGGTTAAACTCGTTATGAGATGGGAGGGAGCATTTGCCGGAAAGTCAGAAAACTGATATTTTTTTGTCTACAAATGATGTGAACATTATGCTGGCACTTGCTTCTTTTGTTTTGGTAGCTGGCAGGCAACGAGACAAGGAGTAGATGTTAATTGAAGCTGGGAGATGTATGAGCACTGGTTACAAGATTTTGTATTTTGCCTATTTGGGTGATTTCAGACATTACGTTTTTGGGATTCACCACAGTCAACCTCAGTCAAACACGGGGGGTGGTGAAAGAGCCTTGCACGTCTGTTTGCTCGCATCCAGATGTTCACCACAGTCGAACACGGCCCGGGTGAATCTAACCAAGCTTCGTGAGGTTAGGGCAGGAGGAGGTCCAGAAGTGTGGTGAATGTCCACCACAGCAGGGGTGAATGAAAAGTAACTTCTGAAGGGAAACCCCCGGCTGCGGTGACCAGAAATGAACATGGGCCGTAGTGATGGCATGCAGCATCGTTCCTAGGCTACCTACAACAAGTGGAACACGGAGGGAGATTTAAAGGGCAGGAAGCAGCAGGTGAACATGGCAGTGTAGGAGATGGAGAGGACGGTGGAGGAAATGGAGCAGAGGATGGAGAGAGAGGGTGAGGAGGAGGAGGCGCAGCAGCAACAGCAACAGCAGCAGCTGCAAGAGCAGGAGGGCGAACCCGGAGCAGCGGAGGAAACCCAGCAGCCTGTGGGGCCTCCCAGGAAGATGGTAAGGGGTGCATCAGGGGATGGGTGGATCAGAGAGGGGGACAGGAGGGGCACACGAGGAAGGGAGGGAGGGAGGGAAAGTAGATGACAGGAGCATAACCAGCAGCCCCCACTGTACCCCCAAACAGACCAGCAAGAGGCATGCGTCCAGGAAGACTAGGAGGCCGGAACGAGCCAGGGGCAGGTGGAGGCAGGTGCTCATGAGGCGGAGAAGGAGGAAGAGGAGGCGGTAGCAGTGGGGCCAGCACCCAGGCACCGAACCAAAGGAGGGGTCAGTGACCCATGATCTCATTGCTATCTGGGCGACATCAGAAATGCAGGCAGAGTTGGCAGTCAATGCCAGAAATGAGTAGGTGTTCACCTAGATAGCCACTGAGATGGGGGAGGCAGGATATGACTGCACGCCCACACAGTGCTGGACAAAGATCAAGGAGCTCAAAATGGGCTTCAAAGACATCATGGACAACAACCGGCGCTCAGGGCGGGCGACACGTGCCTCCCCCTTCATGGATGCTCTAAGCTGGGTGCTACACCAGAAGGGCTCAATAATTTCCCTGGGCCCAGTAGGAGGGGCGCCCGGGAGGAGCGGCCCACCCAGGATGACCCCCCCTTTCAGCCACAGGTAGTGACCCCGGACCAGCTCCCGGTCACATACAACAGGGACGAGATGCCCAGCACCTCCAGCACATGCCCCCGACACCCCCCAGCCCTACATCGGGGGGACCTGCACACGGTCCAGAGAACTCCGATGAGGTGGAAGGGGAGGACGAGACGGTAACCCTGACCTTTGCGTCCTGCAGACCAGGGGACCGGGCGGACACCAGCCACAGTGACCGGCCAGTGTCAGAGGGGACAGACACCAAGGGAGCAGGTAAGGGCAGTGCTGCGCAGTCACGCAGAGCACCTAGACAGGAGGGGGGTGGGGCAAGACCGTTTCTCACCCTTGTGACTGATCTCTACCCCTCTCCACAGAGCCACAAAGAGCATGGGAGGTCAGAGGCTGCTGGCCGCCCGTACCACCAGCCCAACAAATGAGGGAGCAACGGGCATGGGCATGCAGGCAGAGGTAGGATCTCGCATAGGAGTTCGTCCATACCAGCACCCGGCAGACGGAGGAGATGCTGGTGGCTGCGGACCGACTGGAGGATGGGACGACGAGGGCACTCCAACAGGTGGAGGGGAGGACAGGGCGCTGGTAGCTGAGATGAGAAAAGACAGGTGGCTGCTGCGCAGAGACGTAAATCGGCAGATGGAGGCACTCCAGGCCCATTTGGACTGGCAGGACCGCCGGTCTGAGGAGCTGTCCAGGAATATGGACTTCTCGATGGAGTAGGGCACGTCCCTGCTCCTGCAAGCTGGGGCCTTGAGTGCCTTCATTCTGGGAGCAGCCTTGCTGCGGACCATCCCAGGGCCCGGACATCCGCCCCCCACCTCACCTGATGCCCAGTTTGCCCCGGCAGCGCCGCAACACCCTCCTCCACCACAGCACCAGGGACCGCGGGTCCGGGGACCCATTCCACCACAGCACGGCCACTAGCACACGGACAGCCTGGGGCACAGAAGGCTCACGACAACACATGGGGGGCGAGGGGGTTCCAGGGGCACCGGCAGCCAGTGCTGGATCACTGGCCCTGTCACCTGGAAGCACATCCCCCTCCACATCCGACGTGGGGGGCTTCTTTGCCACAGCGAGCTCTGTAGGCAGGGGGAGGGGCAGGCCAAGGGGATCCAGGGGACGTGGCCGGGCCAGGGGTAGGGCAGCCTAGGTAACTGATGCCGTAGGGGACACCCCATCCCATGGGGGGGGTGGATGGGGGGTTGGCGGGGTTGCGGTGGGGTCGTGTGGTTGATGGTTGGTGGGTGGACGGTATGGGAGGAGGGGGTTGAGGGAGGGGCACAGGGGTGTGGGGGGGATGTGGGCAGTAGGGGAGGGAGGGGGCATGGGAGGGGTACCAGGGGAGTTTGGGAGGTTGTTGGGGATGGAGGGTACATGGGCACACTGGTGTTAGGGATATGTTTGTGGTTATGGGGGAGCACATTAATAAATATGCAGCACAGCTGTTTAGTGTCCGTTGCTTTATTCAATGTAGGCAAGGTGCCACATCATCAGCTGTGTGGCTGCATGCACTGTGTGGTCGACAGGATGAGGGTCCAAGGTGACGAAGGCATCAGGGACAGGGCATGCACTTTGAGTGACGTGCCAGCGCTGACCCGAGGCCCTGCGCAAAGTGGTAATCGCGGGGGTTCGACGCCAACTGCATGGTGGTGTATGTTCCTGGTACTGTTGGTATCCATGTGTGTGCCCTTGATTGCTTGCCTATCTCATCTGGCATGTGTGTATGTGTGGGGCTGTCTTGCCTTGGAAGCCGGCAGCTGTGCATGATCCACTCGCTTCACCTCACTCCACAGCGGGCCCATTGTTCACTGGCTACTGTTATTGGTTGGCCTTGATGGCCCCCGTCTGACTGTGCAGCTCCCCTGCCCCACATCCCATGTAGCCCCTACGGCTGCTGCGGCTCAGACCCTCCGTGATCTGATCAATGGCAGCAGCATCTCAGCCAGGGGTCCTGCTCAGCGGCTCCAGGGGCTCTGTCTGGGCCTGGAGCGCCCATGAGAGCATGGCCCTATGCGATCTGTGGTGGCTGCCCATCGTCCAGCGCTGCCTTCACTCCTTGCCCACCCAGTCTGATGCCTATCGTTGCTTGAGTTATGGAATGCTTCGCTTCGGCTATGTTGTGACTGGTGATGAATGCTGCGTGAATTGTGAGGAGCTGGGGCTCCTCCCCTTTCCTGAGGGACGGCTACCATCCAAACTGGGGGGCCTTGCAGCGTGGAGTCCCGCCGAGACAGCCTCCACCCTGTGCATGTGTGCCTTCCCGGGATATGCGACCTGCCTGGAGGAGGGTGGTCCAGTAGTGGCCGTGTCCTACTTCATCAGCTTTCAGGGTGCGCGTGGGTACCCATGCTCCCGCAGGGCTGCCTACTACCATCTGCTGGAGCTGTCCCACCTGCCCTGGCCTCCAGCTGAGGATTATGGCATGCCTCCCCCCTTTGGCCTGGAGTTGGCGGCCCTGTCGGAGGTTTGAAGTCGCTCTGATGTACAACTTGGAATGAGCTGTGCGGATCCCTTTGAGTCCTTCTACCTAATCTGCTTCCACATGGCCACCCAGGACTTCTTCCGGGGTCTATGGCAATGGCCCCGCTATGTGCACCTGCTGACTTAACAGCCACCAGCATCCAATGGTAGCCCCAGCAGCAGTGTGTAGGGAGCGACAGCCACTTCTGGATGCCGTGTGCATCCTCTACACTTGCCTTCTGCATGGGACTTGTGTGTTGTGTCACCTTGTGGACTGCTGGACTCCATGACCCGGCTCCGCTTGGCTTTCGCCCTCACCCCTTGACCTTGTGTCCTCCGCTCCGGGACCCTTCGAATGGCATTTTGTGGACTGGTCGCTGTGAGCCCCACGTCTCCGGGATCGGCCTCCCCCTTCCCGGCGCCCAGCACCTGGACCTGTTTGACACGGCACTTTACCACCTGGACCTGTTTGACACGGCCTGGGGGGATGGGGATGCTCTCTCACCTTGGTGACACCCCCCCTTCCTTCTAAGTGCCTGCGCCCCCCTTGCAGTGTCCCTGCTCGTTTATCCTTTCACTCCGGCGCTATATACTTTATTGCTGGCCCATTGGGGTTTGTGCACACAATAAATGCCTGCTGTACTTCACTGTGCCTGTGCTGGCTCTGTGCTGTTGTGACTGCCTGGGTCCCCCTTCCACTTGTCCTTGTACCCCAGTTCCCTCTCCCCCTGGTGATGGTCTGACCATGCCAGCCCCCCCCCTCCAGTGCGCCCTGGTGGTCGGGGGTTTTCCTACATGCCTCAGGTATGTGCCTCCCTCCACCCCCTTGCTCCTCTCCCCTTTGTCTTGTGGATGTGCAGCCTCTGATTGCGAGGTGCACGTGCCTCCTGTGTGGTCGCTATTTGGAAGCACAACTCACGCAGCTTCACCCGCCGGCCCCTCCCTTTGTGTTTCCCTTCTCGGGGCTGGGCCCTCCTCTGTCTTCAGCTTCATTTGCCCTCAATCGGCCATGTTTGCGTTTGCATGACCCCGTTGCATTGTGGGGCCCTCACCGCGGGTCTCGCCACCGCGTCACTTCTGTTGGGTTACCCCGGGCCGTGGACTCTCCGGGTCACCCCAGGCAGTGGTGCCGCCCCTGTCACGTCTTTTGGGGCTGCGTGGCTCATCACGGCCCGCGGTGACTCAATTGACACTGGGGTGGGATTCACTGTGGTGAATTTCACCACGTCACATCTGAAATCACCCTTTGTCTTCTCTGATGTATGCCACCAGTTGTTATATGTGTTGAAATGTTAAAATTGCTAAAATTGTTTTAGTTTTGTTTTCTTTGACCATGGCGTAAGCTGGTGCCTTTAATAAATGTACTTACTTACTCTCTCACTAGATGGCCTCGGTCGGCCTATCTGACTGACTTCATGATGCCAAATGGCATTGGGAAGCTGTAAGTCTGCCAGCCAGCCTCTGGCTAGAGGATCTCAGCCCTCCTATCTGACTGGCTCGCTCTCTCACACGCTGCATAGTCTTCGCCAGCCTATCTGAGTGCCCTGCCAAGGTCACAGCCTGCCTTTCCTACTGCCTCTCATGCCACACTGCCTATCTGCCCGCCCCGGTTGCCAACCTTGAACCCTGCCTCAGCCTGTCTTCTGCTGCTCATGCCACGCTGCCTGTCTGCTGCTACTGCCGCTGCTACCTCTGCTGTGCCATGGGTTCTGTGCCCCAGACAATCCAATGTCCGTTTCTGCTGCCTCTGCTGTGCCATGGGTTCTGTGCCCTGGCAATCCAATGTCTGCTTCTGCTGCCTCTTCTGTGCCATGGGTTCTGTGCCTCAGCAATACAATGTCTGCTGCTGATGCCGCTGCCACCTCTGCTGTGCCATGGGTTCTGCTACCAAGAAATCCAATGTCTGCTGCTGCTGCTGCTGCCTCTGCTGTGCCATAGGTTCTGCTACTGGGCAATCCAATGTCTGCCACTGCTGCTGCCTCTGCTGTACCATGCTTTCTCCTACTGGGCAATCCAATGTCTGCTGCTGTTCCACCAATGCCTGGCAGACTGCAATGCCCGGCCAAGTAGGGGTGCCAGGCCAGCCACCAAGCCCCAAGCCTTCCTGGCCTCTGCTGCTGCCCCTGGCTCTCAGACAGCCAACCATGGCACCACAGGCACCCCCAGGGGCCAAGCATCGAGCCTGCCTGCCCGGGCAACCCAGGGTGCCAAGCCCCAAGCCTTCCTGTTCTCTGCTGCTGCTGATGTGTCTCAGACGGCCTGCCATGCCCCCATGGGCACCCCTGGCGCGCCCTAAGCCTCCATGCAGCTGAACGTTTGGGGGGGTCCGAACTCCACGGGACCGAACCCACGAATTCGAACTAAGTTTTTGGATCGAACGGCTGAACATCCGAATCCCATTCTGGTTGCACATCCATATGCTTCCATCCCCTTGATCATTTTTTTGTCCTTCTCTGTACCTTTTCTAATTCAGCTATGTCTTTTTTGAGATGGGACGACAAGAACTGCACACAATATTCAAGGTGCGGTCACACCATTGATTTGTATAGAGGCATTATGACCTCCTTAGTTTTATTCTCTATCCCCTTCCAACTAATTCCTAACATTCTGTTTGCTTTTTTTACTGCTGCTGCGCACTGTGCTGTGGATTTCATTTTACTGTCCACAACCACCCCCAGATCCTTTTCCTGGTAACTCCTAGCTTGACTGGTAACTCCTAGCTTAGTACCCAGCATTGTGTACTCATAATTTGGATTATTTTTCCCAATGTGCATCACTTTGCACTTGTCCACATTAAATCTCATCTGCCATTTAGATGCCCAGGCACCCA
>QEPC01004784.1:882064-922820 GCA_003113815.1 Sphenodon punctatus | reverse complement strand
GCAGGTCCGGAGTCTGGGGGTGATATTGGATGCGGATCCCTGCCTGGAGCAGCAGGTGGAGGCAGTCACAAAGGCTGCTTTCTGCCAGTTGCATCTGGGGTGGAGGCTGCGTCCGTTCATCTCCAGCCTGGACCTGGCGTCCCTCATCCATGCCTTCGTTACCTCGAGGCTGGACTACTGCAATGCGCTCTACGTGGGGCTTCCCTTGTTCCTGGTTCGGAGGCTGCAGCTAGTGCAGAATGTGGCGGCCTGGCTCCTTTTGGGGACGGGTCGTTGGGAGCACATAACACCTGTGCTCCGGACTCTGCACTAGTGGCCAATAGCATGCCGATCTAGGTTCAAGGTTTTGTTGTTGACCTATAAGGCCCTTCACGGTCTGGGCCCCTCGTACCTCAGGGACCGCCTCACCCTCCATGCCCCAGAGCAGCTCCTTCAGTCTGCTGAGGGTGCCTTCCTGGAGGTCCCCCGTGTTAAGCGGGGGGCCACAATGGAGAGGGCATTCTCAGTGGCCAGGCTGTGCCTTTGGAACTCCCTTCCAGAGGAAGCTCGCCTGGCCCAAAGTCTCTTGACATTCCGGCGAAGTTGTAAAACCTGGCTATTCACCCAGGCCTTTGGGGAGGGGGGGGAGGGGGGTTAATGGGTTTTCTCCCCTACCCTACTTTTTGTTTTAATGTTCCTGGGCCCTCTTTAATACTTTATAGTGTATGTTTATGTTTTACATTTTTATATGTATTTTATATGGTTTTATTGTTGGAAGCCGCCCCGAGCTGTTCTCAGGAGGGGCGGGGTAGAAATTTAGAAAATAAATAAAAATAAATAAATTAATGGCTGGGAGGCTGAAGGCCCAACCCTGCCAGTCAGTGCCTGACTGTGAAGAAGAGAGGGTTCTGATGTAGGGCTGAGGAGTCCTCTCCATGGTACTGACGCCCAGGCTGGGCAGCTAAGGAAAGCCTGGTGCCTGTGTTGTGGGACTTGGGCTGAGGAATAGCCTAGCACTCTACCCTGTCCAAGGTCCTGAAGAGACTAGCCAGTGAGTGTTGCGGAGCCCTGGAGAATCTTCATGGACTTCAGGGGCTTGTGGTATCGTGTGAGAGGCTGCATAGTTATCAGGAAACTGTGTCTGACCCAGAGACCCTGAACTGTGACTAACAGTCAAGGGAATGCTACCTAGCTATAGTAAGGGAGTGGGGTGCTAGAGGACTGTTTCCTGGCAATATTGACAGGCTATAGAGAACTGTATTTAACTTTATGGTTAAGAGTACTAATGGTGGAGAACTTTGTATTGTAGTGAATTAATAGACTGATTGAAGCACTAACCAAGAGAATATTGTACACATCTGTAACTATTGAAAGTGTGCTATGAGTTTCCTATATGCTTTATTTGCTTGCTGTATGCTTTATAGTAACTTTAGTTTAGGAATATTGAAAATGCATATTATAAGGAAAACAGGCTGACAAAGAGGAGAAGGAGATGAGAGAAATATGCTGACAGGGATATATTCTTGTCATCTAGTAAGAACAGAACTAGCGAAAATTGTCCATGCCCAGAACATGGCTGTACATAAACAAGAGAGAAGGTTACAGGAACAGATAAGTACTAAGCAATGCAATGAGAAGAGATGGTCTAGTCAGACAGTGAGATGCCTCAGAGAAAAAGGGGCATGGGCAGCCATGGCCAAGGATCAGGCCTCCCATCTGGAGGGAGGGGTAGCCAGGATGTAACTGGTCAGGACATCCCATAATGACGATGACTAAGCAGAAAGTACCCCAAATCTGAACAGCCAATGGGAAAATTTTCTAGGCTTAGCACTGACAACCCCTCACTCTGGATAATCATAAGGCAGTCACTGGATAAAAAGGCCAGCCCTAGACAGGAAAGATGCCTTGCATGGTACTCTTTGACCAGTTACTTAGGTGACTGCCGGTTGATCGATGCTTGGCTCTTTCCAGCAATCTCAAAGGCTGTGAAAAGCCAAGACTCCAGCAGCTAGGTTCCTAGAAAGACCTCGATTGGGCCCCCACCCTGCCTCTCCTCTCGAGACCAGACCTGATGCGTAAGAACTCATATGTATGTACTTATGTGTGTGTGCTTGCTGTTAGAGTAGGTGAGGACTATTGCTAGATGCAGGTGTATTGGTGCTATATTCTCAGTTCTTTCTATAATAAATTCATGTCTATTTAAAGGGCTTGTGATCTGTTTCATAGTGCCTCTGCCAAGATCCCAGAATTGGAAACTGCCTACTAGGTGTTTAAGTCCTGCTCCTTGTCAGGAAACATAGATAATGGTTCCTATTCATTACAGTATATACCCAATAGACTATTAGAAGCAAGAAGGTTAATACCTGGCCAGAGGCTGTACTGGTGGAGACTGACTCCAGTGAGAGATTAACTGGATATAGAAATAAAGGACACTATGATTAGCTGATTTCTTAAGGAGACAGTGATTGTACAACTAATTTCCTAAAGAAAGTGACTCGCCGGGGTTTGATCCTGCGAGGACTTACCCTGTTTGCACCCTGTTACAGTATCCCCTTTATGAAAGTTTGGTTTAGCTTGTGATAGCATTTTTTATGAGAAAAGGCAGAGACTGGTATAAGCTGAAAATAGTGTTGCACTTGATCATTTGATTTTATTTAGTGATATTGCACCTGATGCCAAAAATACATTTTTGAGATATTTTTTATTGTGACAAATCAAACCAGGTGGAAGGCATTTGTATCAAAAGTTAAAGTTGAGCATTAAGATTAGGAAATACCTAAAATAGTCGTGTTTTAATCATGATTGCTAAAAATAAAGTTATATGTTGAGCTACTGGAAAAAGTTGATACATTCCCAAGACTGCAAACGCTTAGGTACATAATTGATTTTACTTGCTTTCTGTTGCACTGATAGTGCTGTAGAATTAGGACATGTAAGTGGTCTAAAAGTTGCAACCTAGTTGAGACCCAAAAAAATGAAATAGCAAAACAATTGACAAACTTCACATGTTTCCAAATTATTTTGACTTATAATATAGTTGTTTCTGTACCTGCCATAATAGACTTTTTGCCTAAAAGTCCCCATTGTTTCTAATTACCAAGTAATTGTGATTTCAGTTAAACAGGGTTTCATTTTATCTTCCCATAGTAAAATGTAAGTTATGTGCTGGTTTTTGCTTTATTTGCTAATCCTCCTTCCGTTTTTTTAAAAAAGAAGCTCTTCTCCAAATGTTACAAATCACAGAGTAAGAAGGAAAAATGGAAGTGTCATACAAATATTGTGATTCAGTAATAAGAATACAGATAAAAAGGCAGGGAACCACACATTGAGAATATGTAAGAAGCTTTTTTAATATTTGCCCATATCCTAGCACACTGTGGGCCACCTTATACCACAAGAGATTAACTGAGTATATTTGCCATCAGATTTTCTCACATACTCCCACTTGACTGTGAGAGATTTGTTAAGGAAGTATTTTTTATGTCTCCTTTCTCATAAAATGTTTGCAATAAACCAAAGGAGAAATAAAACAGTTGAATGGAAGTCAGGGGAACTGCAACCAATGTCCCACTTAAAAGAGATAAGAAAGACTCTTCTTCACTAGCTTCTTTTTTCCATTTAAAACAAACTATATTGCCAATAAGCAACACTTTCTTTTATATTTTCAATCTTTTCCCCAATTATGATGCTTCATTTTTACCTTTCCATCACATTTACAGAATAGCCTATTATACAAATGTCACTGTCCACTTGGAAATACAATAAAAATTTCAATAACGCCTAAGTGTAAATGTCCTAGGACCTAAATCCTTTTTTAAAATGAGATTTAAATGTCTAAGGCCACAATCCTCAAACAATAGTCCCATTGATACCAATTCTCAAGTCAATTACTCTGAAGTAGTCCCATTAAAAACCATACGAATATTTCAGAGTATGTGGGTAGTGGATTGCAGCCAGAGCTAGACCCAGATTAGAACAATGCAGACTGTGCCACCACACAGGTCCCCTTGTGTTAGATGACAAAATCAGGGTGAGAAATACTGGCATAAACTCGGTGCGGTTTCTAGGCACTCTGTGGGAGTTACCCTCTGACCTTGATGACCGCCTTATCGATGACCTCATCAAGCTATGGAATATCTTGCTAACGGAGGCAATTGATCAAACGGCCCCCAGGCATCTGTTGCCCAGGCGGCGGCCCCGCAGACCTCCTTGGTTCTCTGAGGAACTGCAGGTCCTGAAGC
The DNA here is from genome assembly GCA_003113815.1 of Sphenodon punctatus. Taxonomy (NCBI): domain Eukaryota; kingdom Metazoa; phylum Chordata; class Lepidosauria; order Sphenodontia; family Sphenodontidae; genus Sphenodon; species Sphenodon punctatus. The sequence goes on along the minus strand of QEPC01004784.1, from coordinate 918,600 downwards.
AAGAGGGGCGACGGTTGGAGCTCGTGCTGAAGCCAACAGATTGCGACATAGAGCTAGTTTATGAGCCTATGCCATGGCTATGCGGATATCAAAGAGGGAGTTCTTTGTTGCCCTCATAGCAGCCATCAAATCCTGTCCAGCGGAGCTGTTCCAGGTGGTGTGGGGGCTGGTCAGTCCGGCCTCCCTCAATCCCGGGGTTGAGTCATCTTCTGCCCACTGTGACCTTTTTGCAGATTATTTTGCGGATAAAATCACTCGTATTCACTAAGACCTCAATGCTGCATTAAATGCAGTGGAGGAGGTAGAGGGTGTAGAAGCCCCAGCTTGTCTGATTTTATGGGATCACTTTCAGTTCATGATGCCCGCTGATGAGGTGGGGGTGCTTGAGGCTGTTCGAGCCAACTCTTGTGAACTAGATCTATTCCTGTCCTGGCTGGTTAAGAATTGCCAGGAGACATTGGGGCCGGTGCTGGCTGGGGTGGTCAACGCCTCCCTGTGGGAGGGCAGAATGCCAAGCTGTCTGAAAGAGGCAGTGGTGCGACCTTTGCTCAAGAAACCATCACTTGATGCTGACTCCCCTGCCAGCTATCAGCCTGTCTCTAACCTTCCCTTTTTAAGGAAGGTTACTGAACAGGTAGTGGCTCAGCAGCTACAGGGACATCTTGACTGTGTCGGTTAGCTTGATCCTTTGCAGTCTGGCTTTCGTCCAGGGCATGGCACTGAGACAGCACTTGTGGCCTTGGTGAATGATCTTCACCGAGAAAAGGAAAGGAGTTGATCGACCCTACTGGTCCTTTTAGATTTGTCGGCTACATTTGATACCGTTGACCACGAGATGTTGGTGACGCGCCTGCGGGACAGTGCGGAAGTGGGTGGGATCATTCTTGAATGGTTCCACTCATTCCTGACTGGAAGAACTCAGCGGGTGGTACTCGGTGATTCTTTTTCATCTTACCGAGACCTCCCATGTGGGGTCCCGCAGGGTTCAGTTCTGGCCCCTCTCCTGTTCAACATGTATATGCAGCCACTTGGTGAGGTGATAAGAGAGTTTGAGGTGAGTTGTCATCAGTATGTGGATGACACCCAACTGTATCTCTCATTTTTGACCGACCCAAGCCCGGCTGTCTCGGTGCTTACCCAGTGTTTGGCAGCTGTGGTGGACTGGATGAGGGCTAGCCAACTGAGACTGAATCCTGACAAGACGGAGGTGATGCTAGAGGGTAGGTCAGTGGAGTTGACAGCTCCATCGATTGATGGAGTCTGCCCTCCTCTGACGTCCCAGGTGTGGAACCTGGGGGTGCTCCTTGACGCGCAGCTCCGCCTGGATCTCCAGGTGCAGGCTGTGGTGAGGAATTCCTTCTGCCAGTTACATCTGGTGCGGCGGCTTCAGCTGCTGGTTTTGGCTCCAGACCTGGCCACGGTCATCCATGCTTTTATTACCTCTCGGTTAGACTACTGCAACACATTCTACACGGAGCTACCTATGGTGACGGCTCAGAAGCTGCAGCTGATGCAGAATGCGGAGGCCCGACACCTGGTGGGGTTGGGCCACCAGGAGTACATTACACCAGTGCTCCGATCTCTGTACTGGCTGCCAATAGTCTTCCGGGCCCAATTCAAAGTGTTAGTTTTAACCTATAAAGCCTTAGACGGCCTGGGCTCTGCTTATTTGCGAGACTGCCCCACCCCCCGGGTTCTGGATCGGCCCCTGCGATCGTCTGCTGGCACATTTCTGGAGGTCCCCCGGGTTTCTCGGGGGTCCACGCAGAATAGAGCGTTCTCAGTGGCTGCACCGTGCCTCTGGAATTCCCTTCCAATGGGGGCACGTCTGGCCCTGGACTTTCCAGCCTTCCACAAGAACTGCAAAACCTAGATGTTCCATCAGGCATTTGGCGAGGGAGAGGGGTAGGGTTGGGTGGGGTTGGGGAGGGGAGAGGGGGTGTTTTGGCTTTTATGACTGACTATATTTTACAATGTTTAAAATTGTTTTATATTTTTATATACTGTTGTTAGCCGCTCTGGGCCACCTGTGGCTGGAAGAGCGAGATACAAATCTTGGTGGGTGGGGTGCTGGGGAAAGGGACAGCTTTCTAGGGATGTGCAAACATTGGGGGGTTTGGTGTTCGGCACATTTGGGGTTCATCCGAACCTGAAACCATTCAGTTCAGCCTGTTTGGGCCAAAGGGGTTCAGGGGGGGAGAACCCCATTTGGACAGGGGCGGTTTTCCTGCCCCTCTCTTGGCTGCATGGGTGGAAGGGGTGCCAGGGAGCACCTCCCCCCCCGCCCAGCCTCATAAAAAACATTAACCCCCCCACACCAAAAATCGCCCTACCTGGTGGTGTCGAGGCTCCGGCCCTGAGTTCTGCAGTGGCAGGTCCGGTGGCGGGTCCAGTGGCGGTGGTGCTCCAGAGCGCTTCAGGCCACTACTAGGCCTTCAAGGTCAAACCGGAAGGTCTAGTAGCGGCCTGAAGTGCTCCAGAGCGCCACCGCTGCTGAACCCACTGCCGCTGCCTCTGCCGCCACCAGACCCAGGGCCAGAGCTCTGGCAACACCAGGTAGGTCGGGCTCAGGGTCTGGCAGCGCCAGCGGGTCTGGTGGGTCCAGTGGAGGCAGCACTCCGGAGCACTTCAGCCCGCTACTAAGGGTATTTTCAGACGTTACGAGATCATGGTGAACCACGGTGAATACCCACCTGTGGTCACCGTGTCTCGAACGTCTGTATGGAGGCCGCCAGATGTTCGCCATGGTGAATCCCCACATGGGGTCAATTTGAACCACGCTTCCCGGGCTAGCCGGGGGAATGTCCTGGGAAGCGTGGTCAAACGGACCCCCGGCAGGGACCAACAAAAAGTAACGTCTGGCCGGTTGCCACAGCCCAGGATCCCCGGCGGGATCCCGGGCCATGGCGCATCCGGCCCGCCGCGGCGGCTGCAGTGGCCCCACCGCCCGCCCGTCTCCCTGGAGGACGGGCGGCGGGGTGCGTGGAGGGGGCAGGGCCATGCGGCTGCACGTTGCGCCGCACGGCCCCGCCCCCTCCCACATTCCCCACCGGGATCCCCCTGGCACGTCTGTTGTGGCGTTACGGGGTGACCCCAGCGGGGAATGAATAGGGTGATTTCGGTATGGGGCCAATGGGCCCCGTAACGTCTGAAATCACCCATAGTCTTCCAGTTTGACCAGGAAGGCCTGGTAGCAGCCTGAAGCGCTCCAGAGCACCACCACCTCCGGACCCGTCACCACCAGACCTGCTGCCACTGGACCTGGGGCCGGAGTCCCTGGGGTGGGGCTGGACAGGGTGGGGGAGGTGCTCCCCTGCGCCCCTTCCACCCATGCAGCCTGGAGGGGGGAGGGAAAACTGGGTTCCTCCCTGCCCCCTGCACCCCTGCCCGAACTGGTTCGGAACCTGAACTTGGTTCGGCCAGTTTGGGTGGGGGGCGGTTCTGTTTTGGGGTGTTCATGAATGGTCCGAACACCCCAAGTTCAGCCTGAACCCCAAACTGCATTTGCACATCTCTACATCTTTCCACCTGCCCGTTTGTTGAGCTTCCAGCCCTACCTGGGCTGTACAGGTGGCAGGATGACTCTCCGGCTGTGAGCACATTTGTCTGGTGCCCATGCCATGTTGATTTCAGTTTCCTACCCTGGGCCAGGAGGGGAGTCATCGTGCCAGCCACATGTCTGTTTTTACCCTTTGTGCCCAGCTTTCCACTCTTCATTGTGCTTCACTCTTCATATGTGCCCACTACCTCCATCTTCTCCTTTTCTAACTTTAAAATTCAAGTCAAGTCATATTTATTTTGTGTGGCCAAAGGCCATTGCTCATCAAACTAAAAATCACAAGCCAACCCAGGCTAATATATAAAAAGACAAAATCACACATTCTAAACTTACAAAGTTCTGAAAATCAAGGGGGTACATACCAATACAACTCGTAGGGCAAATAAATACCTTGAACAAAAAAGAAAACTAAAACTCATAACAAAATACAGCGTACAGTCACAATAAAACAGAGCAAAACAAAAATCAGGACAGAGCAGAATCTTAACTTTAAAATTTTATTATACAGTGTGCTCATCTTTTATTCTCTTCCATGTATTTGGACTAGCTCCTAGAAGAGCTTACTCTAAAATTTTAAATAACATTCCCACCTGAGTAAATTCATTAAAGGAAAAAACCAGAGGGTAATGTTAATATCTGTAAAAAGTGTGTTCTGTACTTGGCTAACAAACTGCTGAGGCAAGGAACACTTTCTGTGGAAAAAAAAAACAAGCTGAAATTAAGAAAGTATGTTTTTGTTCTTTTCCCTTTGTGAATACATACTTTTGTTTGGGGAAGAAATCATTTCTCTCTCTTTTTGTGATATATTCTGGATTGGGAGTATTTGGTGTTCAGTGTTGTGTCTCGGTATAATAGGAACTTCAGATTTAGATTAAAATTGACAGCCAAGTTTGTTCTTGCTGCTAACAACACACCACTCTCTCTAAATTGCTCCCTATCTCCCAATCCAATGTAAAACTTGGGATGGATTAGTCTGGATCTGTTATTAACAAAGTGTGCATTTGCAAACGGGCTAGCATGATGAAATGGATCCTTCATATACACTACAATCACCTTGGGGACAGTCTGTAGGGATGAGCGAACGCGGTTCGGATGTTCGGAGTTTGGACTGAACTTGGCCTGTTCGAACATCCAAACCAAATGTCCAAACCGAACTCAAACACGGCCAAACAGTTTGGTCATGTTTGGGTGAGTTTGGATGAGTTTGGGGGCGGGGAAAACATGACTTCAGGCAGGGAAAACATGACTGGAAGGGGGAGGCACCTGAGGAGCAGACTTCCTGACACCAGGGGTGGAGACCAGGGGTCATTTCAGGGTCAAATGATACCGATACTGGGGGAAAAATTGAATTCGGTATCAGTATCGGTATCAATAGCGCTATTTTTGAATGTTCGGCCAACTTCGGCCAAACTGAACTCCACCGAACCAAACAACCGAACCCAAACTCAGGTTTCGAACTGAACAACCAAACATCCGAACCGCGTTCTGTTCACCCATCCCTAATTTCAGTCTGTATTATTCTTAGTATATTTGGCAAGAAGAAACCCAGTGTATTCTGGGTAAGGGGGACAGGTTGAAAGTAATTCCATAGGAGTTTTTGGTTATAAATGGGGCCATATTTCCCCTTAAGATGCACCTATTGTTATGAAACTTTGTAACCATACTTACTGTTTGGTAGTCTAATCTGCCCCTCTACCATGTTTGGCTGATAATGCCTGTGGGAGCCAAAGTTATTAATCGGTGAAGCATACATACATACATGCAAGTCATCTTTCCATAGGAAATGAGGCTAAAAAGCTCCAAATTTAGACCAGTTCTAACACTGAGTTTCTTATTAAGAAACCTCATTAGATAAACAGGTTTTTTTTAATGATTTTGTGACACAACTCTGGGAAATGTTAGCTCTTTTGTCTATTGTCAAGGACTTACATTCAATGCATTTTCCCCATTTAACACAGGTTCCTGCCTATTCCCTAGCCCTATTTCCCCCCATATTGTTTGAGTGTTAAGCTTTCCTGTGCTTAACTGCCGTGTCATCTAATTCTTTTTCTTTTTTCCTTTTTTTTTCCATTTTCTATATTGTATTGGCCAACATAATGGAATAATAAGGAAATGTGCTGGGAATCCTATTCACAAGTAAATGAAGAATGTCTCCTTGCATTAGGATTGTGATGATATGCCTGCTGGTTATATAATAGGCACATCCATGCTCCGATCCTTTCTACACTTTATCAAATTCACCTTAGACAAAGAAGTACTGGAGAACAAATACAATGAATATATTGTAAGCAGGGTATAGGGAAATTATACTGCAGGAAATCTCTGTAGTTCTGCTATTTTGTCATGTCTGCACCTGCCAGATTTACTCAGCAATTGACTCTTGCCTGTTCCATTGCTATGAATGCAGATGAAGGCTGCAGAGATATCCTTTTGAGTGATATGTATTTCTGATACAGTGGGAGAATCAGGCCCAAGCAATGAAGGCCTGATAGCGTAAAGAGGGGGCAGCAGAGGGGACACGGAGAGGTCATAGAACCCAAGTCCATTTTGTTCTGTCCCCCTCCCCTAACCCCCAGCAATGTAACCACAATTTTTTTTCTGGTGTTAATTCTCCACCCCGGTGATGTAACTATGTATTTATTTCTGTTCTCATTTCTCCACCCCGATGATCTAACTGCCCTTGTATCGTTCTTTCCCCTGCTATTGCATCCCATAATAAAAACAGTTTATTTTCCTAACATTGATGCTCTGGCATTATTTGGGGTTGGTGGGAGCTCACCTCTCAAGCCCTGATGCCTCAAATAAGGTACAGGGATTCCCACAGTGAGGGACAATGTGGGACGTACTATCCGTTGTATGTGCAAATATACCTCTAGACATACACATTCTATGCAGTCCATAGCTGAACTATAAGGCTGGGGCTTAGGTGTAACAGACAACATCATAAAGACAACATCACCAAGCAGTAATGGTTCTTGTGGAAGCAACAGGAACATGCCCCTTGATCCCCAGCTCACTGCTCCACCATAGCCTTCCCAGTCCCCCAGTAGGTGGTGGCCACGATTCAAGTCCAAGAAGCCATTTTGCATACGTGCTGTGGTTTTTAAAAATTCTTTACTGTGATGTGGCCACTCCCTCAGCCAACTCACCTCCTCACCTGCCCCCACAGAGAAGCACTGCAGGCAGCAAGGAGTCCTGGAGCAGGCCCAGACACAGAGAGAAGCAACTTTGTGAATACATTTTTTTTAAAAAACAAGTGCAGGGCGAGGTTCTTGCTTTTCTTGGTGAGAGTCAAGGCAATTCTCGGCTTGTTCTAGTTCTCAAGAATGAGTCAAGAAGCCTGATTCTTGTTGAGAAAAGCAATAATCTGAGAAATGAGCTACAGCCCTAATTCAGACTGAACAGAGTGGTCACAAAATTAATAAAACATGTGTCCTCTCACCTGGCACATGTGATTTCTGATTAATACTTTCAATATGTAGGATAATAGCTGTGTATCATCCTGATATCATTATTTCTTTTTAATTGATTTATGTTTCTGTTTTTGAATTTTCCCAATATTTATGTGATTGTAGCAAGGTCATTATTTCCTATGATAAATTTGCTGAAGAATATGACAGTCTCAAACATGTCTTCTGATTAATACTTTCAATATGTATAATAATAGCTGTGTATCATCATGATATCAGTATTTCTTTTTAATTGATTTATGTTTCTGTTTTTAAATATTTCCAATATTTCTATGTGTTTGTAGAAAGGTCACTATTTCCTATGATAAATTTGCTGAAGAATGTGACAATCTCAAACACGGTCTGTCTACTTTTGTGATAAAAGTCTATTATATCACAATTGTCAGTGACCCTCTCTCTGACTGCAAGGAGTATATTGAACAAATTGTTTGATATAAACTTGGAAATAAGCTAGTGCTGAAACTCGGGCCTCAGTTTTCCCTGGAAAACATAGAGAACAAGGGCATTTGACTCGATTTTCCACGTTCTGAAGTTTCAAGGCAGATCCCCCCAAAACTCTGTAACTTGGAAAATCCTTGGCCGAATGCAGAGAAGGGGGCCAGAGGCCAAGCACTAGGTCTCTGCTCCCCCTTTCCTGGCCCCCACTGGCTGGGGGAGCGAATAGGGCAGCATGGGCCCTTCCATCTCTCTGCCCACACTTTGGACAACCCACACTGCTATTTTGTTTAGAAAAGCACTTTCATACAAGAAATGATCAAATCACTATAAAAGTTCTACTCTGTAGAGATGACCTCATTTGGCCTAGGATAGCCCACCTGGTGGCTGCCTCCTAAGCAGGCTTAAGACTCCAGCCGACTGAGCTAGGGAGAAACTTTTTCAGAGATGGTGCAGTACACTGTCGGGGAATAATTTGAACCCTATAGGCTAACTCCATTTTGAATAGCCATATTGCCTTAGACAGAGTAGAGAGCCACTTTAACATGGCTTACAGAGATGTATGCTGGGTAAAATCATACCAGACCTCTGTTCCAGAGACAGAAATGCTAGCTGTTTGCTTTACTTCTCTCTCATAATAAAGTTATCCTTAGAATATAGGCCCTGAGACACTAGGACGCCTTTCCTCCTTCTCTCTCATAGATAACACAGTTATAACCTTGTAGTGATAAAGCAGGTGCAACCTTCTAGTTAGAACAGAATGAATAGTTCTCAGACACTCTTAAATGTAAACATGGTTGGCTCATGTTTGGTTGTATTCTTTTGGGAACGTGTACTCTTTAAGTATGTAAACATCTTGCTAACTCTTGAGTTTTCTGTAATTTTCTATTGTTGTACCATGTCACTTGAGTGACACCTTTGTTTATACAAAGAACCTATAACCATCTTGGTGTAATGGGAGGGGTCAGAGAACTCTCTGCTGGACCCTGTGTGGTGATGCGTGGTTCTCTCCCTCTCAACTGAAAAGTAAACAAACAATAAAGAAGCTCTATCAGATTTCAACCATTGGTGCAAGTATAAGTTTTTCCACAATAACACCCATTTGTAGTTGATTGATCCCTACCTACCAAGGCTGTGATCCACAAAATGTGAGGGGCAGGCAACAGATACATTGGACACATGGAATCAGCTGCTTGTCAGGGACCGAGCTTTTTATACCTGTTCTGACCAGGTATAAAATTATCAGGTTCTTGCCCATTCTGCCTTCAGGCAATGCAAAGTGGATGAGGCTTTCCCCTGAATTGAGATCTTTTCACACATTGCTATCATGTCTCCCTGCCCCACATCCTGTGATTGCCTGCACCTGGGTATTTTGTGGATTACTGCCCAAATGTTGTACTTTGGCCACAATGAAGGTTGACCACCCCCTGGGCAAATAGGTAGAAAACTGTTAGTGTTAGACATTTTTAAGGTGTTTGTTAGGATAATACTATATTAAAATAACCTAATATCCATCAGCATATGAATTCAACCCTCTGGCAATCCTTGTATTTCTGATTTTTATTTTAAGAATTATGCCTGAGGGGAAAGGATAAATGTCTGATTCTCACTATTATTTTAAGCATTCAAATATATCCATGATGTGGTATTAGAGTGTGTTGGTTTTAAAGCACTCGCTCTGCTCCTGCTTCATTGGACCATATGTCAGTGGTCGCCCACTAAATGTGGTACACTCATTATACAAAACAATGCATCTGTAGGTACTTTACTTGGACTCTGGACTTGTGGACTTTAGCAAGGCATGCAAAAAGGAAAACAAAAACCTGCCTCCGTTTCAGTTTTGTGATCTTAACATTTGCATAATATTTGAGGGAAATTTACTAATAATATTTGTTTTTGCAAAAGGTCTCTGCTTTGCTCCCCCCCTCCCCAAAGATTAGAAACTACAGACTTTGTAATTTTGTCACTCCATGATCACAGCTACACAAATCAATTTATCTTTTTCTGCAAAGGCAGCAAACCTGCAATCTTTGTTAATCAGGTAGTTGGAAAGATTAGAGCTTTAATAAGCTGTGAATGAATGTTTAGTAATTTTTTCCTTCTTCATTTACTCAAGTGTAGGTACAGGCTGAAACACGTCCCCACAAACTATTTATTTGCTGTGCTTAATGTTAAATCCAGTGAAATCTTCAGGAACCTATTTACTTTTCTTTTGTTAGGTAACAAAGAGACTTCTTCTGATCAACAGATGTTGGTACAATATCTGAGAGGTCTAAGCCAAAATACAATATCTGAAGTTTGAACCTTATAGGGTGAAATCCCCCAGCACTGAAGTCAATTAACACTTACTGTATCCAGAGCCATAACTTGCCAAAGTAGTACTCAATGCAGGAAGATCCCCCATCTCTGACTGCAGGTAGGTGGCATGGTACAGTGAAGCTCTTCTGGTGAGAGCACAACTCAAGCCCAGAGATTTTTTTATTGTCCAGGCATCATTGTGGACTAATCTGGGGCCTGGAGACTTCCAGGCTAGATTTTTGCTCCACCATATTTCCACCCAGGGTGGTTGACAATAGTAAACCAGCTATAGTTGAGTTATAGGGTGGAGAAAAAACTCGAATTAGGGAGTGAGCAGAAGCCCTTCAGCAGATCACACTGTGGGTGATCTTGGGTAAGTCTCTCTCTTAGGCCCTTTTCAAACGGGCGCAGGTGCATGGGGGAGATGGGTGGCAGCTCAGTGGGTGGGCTCATGCCCACAGACCCCTTCCCACCTCCACCCATCTCCACACATGGAGCATCTGGCATTGGCGCCCATTGCTCTGTGCGTGGGTGATGAGTGGAAGTGAGTGGAGCGTGGGAGCATGCACGCACCCCCATCCACCGGCCATGGCATTAGCACAGGCATCCACTTATCCCTCTGCACCCACCATTCAAATAGCCCCACCCACACACGTGGGTGAGGGGTGGGGGGCTCCGTTTGAAAAAGGCCTTAGCCTCAGTTGCCCATCTGTAAAATGGGAATAATAATGACCTAACTCAAAAGGTTTATGTAACGCTTCCTGTTACAATCTATCTTTTCAGCAGGATTCTGAAGAAACTCATTACACTCAGACACTGACACTGATAAAATGGGTGCTACATTTTATTATACATGTTGCAGGGCACCCATAGAGCACACCCATAGAGCACAGCCCTGAAACATGTATAATAAAATGTAACACCCATTTAATCAGTTTTAGAGTGTCTGTGTGAAAAGGGCCAATGACAAAGCTGTCACTGAGTTTATTTGGTGAGGATTGCTCCCTTTCATCCTAGGGGGGCTGTAACAAATGCTGGATTTGCATGGTTACAAAAGGAGGGGAAACATTTAGTTAGTTAGTTAGTTAGTTAGTTAGTTGCATTTATATGCTGCCCCCTCATGCCTACGGCATCTCGGGGCGGCTTCCATACAAAACATGACATGATAATATATTATTTTTATTACCACCAATTCAGGATGCACCAAAACCAATGGGAGATAAGTCATTGACATTAATAGATGGAGGCATTCACCCTCAGTCTCATTAACAGATAACTTTGGATCCACAGATAACTTCACACTGAACAGCCTGTGGTTGTTCAGACTGAGACTGCATTCAAACGAGCTTTTTCTCCTGGCTCTTTATTTACCTGCACGAGAAAGCTGTTGCGCTTTATCAGCTTTAATCACCCTTCAAATGTGCCGCTAAATCTCCCTCATTGCCCCTACAAGCTGTGAATGATCACATGACTCTCAGCAGGGTGCTTTCATCATAAGCAGGGCAGTGTTAGGCAGGCATTTCTTCCCTGCCTTTCTAGCCATTGGAAGCCTTTTCAGTGATTGAAAGCTACAATGGGAACGGAGAGAGGTGCTTTTCATTAGAATGGGAGAACAGAACGGAGTTCAGAAATTCGGTTCGGTTCAGTTTGAAATTCGAGTTTGGTTTTGAAGTTCGGTTCGGTCAACCGAACAGACCGAATTCGGTCTGAACTCCGAACTTCCGAACCACGTTCGTCCATCCCTACTTTTCATGTCTCCTGGTGTTATCAACAATGCGCAGGAAGGGCTTAAGATCCTTCACACATTATGAGTAATATGCATGAGCAACTTAACTCTATTGTTAACCCTCGGTTTTCAGTTTGACAGATGCGGGCAATTAACAGCTAGCTTTCACAGGATCTTGGAAGCGAATTACTTTATGCAAGCAATACAAATGCGAGAGAAGCAGTTTAACTCGGGAGAAAAGGCTCGTTTGAATGCAGCCTAAGCTGCTCCAATAAAGTTGCAGCTGAATCCCTGTTTGTTAAACTTTTGACCTCAGGGTCTGTATGTATGGGTAAAAACAAATGAGACATTAGCCCACTGCAGTTTGGGTTCAGCCCGTGCAGCCCCCCTATCACATGTTTAACATGTCCAATCTAATAAATGAGCAGACTCCAGTGTGTCTTTCATAAGATTTAGGCAGCCCGCATTGGCAACACTAGCAAGAGTGAGAACGGAGAGAGGGGCAGGAAGTGGTCACTACTCCAAAGCTCTAGATTTCCACCTACAACTCTATGGTGCTAGCAGACCTGTACGTGCTGAGGAGCTGCCTCCAACCTGATTGCAGTGGTGCTGCCAGGGCCAGACCTGGGGGCTTAAGTTCTGGGCCCACAAGACTGTCAGGGCCCCCCTCATGGGCGATGTGTAGGGGGTGCTGGGGGGCACATGGCCCTCCAGTTTTCATGGGCCCAACACATCCACATCATCAGCATGTCACCACCACCACCACCCAGTGGCACCAGGACTCCACCCATCCTCCGGCTTCTGCTCCCCGAGTGCACATGCCGGAAGGAGAGGGGCTGGATCCATTGGCACTGCCTCACACCAAAACAGCAGCCAGCACATGTGAACACGGCTGGTGGTGTGGGCATAAGGAGAGGACTGATTCAGAGTGGAGGATCAGTGGCAGTGGACCTAGGCAGTGGCGAAGCATGGAACCAGAGAGACAGCAGCAGATGTGAACCTGACCTGGAACGTATGGGAGGAGGACAGTTGGTCCCCATGCTATCTTGAGTGCCAGCTGGGAAGACAAGCAGGTTCCTTCAGGCTGCTCAGTGGGGGAAACAAGCTATGGGGAAGGGGGGACTCTAGGACATGCTGCCTGCCTTCCCCCCATCTGTCCTAGCACCTTCCCCTCTCCATGCTCTCTCCGGACTGGAAGCCAGGCTCCCCGCCTCCCCTGGCTGGCCAACTCAGTCAGTGCCATGCAGCACTCCCCCCACCCACGTGCAGCTGGGTTTCCATGCTCCAAACTATACAGATTTGAAAGAGAGTGGAGGAGGACTAGGACCGGAGACAGTGGGGGATGGGGCTATGGTGGGAGGAATAGGTGAGGAGAACTGGGAGATGTTGTGGAATGGGGCTGTGGTGGGGGGAGTGAGGGAGAAGGACTGGGAGACACTGGGTAATAGGGCTGTGGGGGGGGGGAGTGATTGATTGATTGCTAGGCTCCACCCCTGCCCTCCTAGGCTCCGCTCCCTATAGATATACCGGAGTGCACGTACACTCACCTAGGGGCCCCGCTCCACTCCCTATAGATATACTGGAGTGCACGTACATGCACCTAGGGGCCCCACAAGACCATTAAGTCCAGTATCTAAAATTACCTAACTGCATCACTGCCTGATTGATGGAGTGTAGGCGCACATTCGCCTGCATGGCGGGCTCCACATTCTTCAAGACCCCACTGTGAGTGGGGTTGTGGGGCTGGTGGGTGGTGGCCCTGTGTCTGGTGGGGGTGAACACCAAATAAATGTGCAGGTGAACACCCATCCAATGGGGGCTATAGCGGACTAACGTCTCTTTTCTTATCACCCTATATAGTTGACACATTAAGCCATTAATTCCCTTCCAAGCAGGCTGCGTCTGTGCGAGTTCCTGATTAGGCCTGAACATGAGCTGGCCTAATCCTGGGAAAAAGGAGGGATAAAAATTTAAATAACTAAATAACTTTGGCAAGTTGTAGCAAGCTGAGCTGTCCCTCTGACCTAGAGGCAGCAAACATCCCAGCTGTGAGGAATTACTAACAGGGCTAGGAGAGGGTTTGCCTCCCTCAGAGAGTAAAGCTCTTTTACAGGGAGTTTACCACATTTCTTAAAGCTCCCTTGTTGGGAGATTCCTTACCTCTCCAACTGCACATATAGTGGATCCTCCTCCACTTCAATCCCTCTCAGTTGGTGTCCCATAGGGCTCAGTCCTGGAACCTCTTCTCTTTTCTCTCTACACCCGCTCCCTTGGGGATCTGATCTCCTCCCATGACTTTCAATACCATCTTTATGCTGTTAATTTTCAAATCTACTCTCTCTGCACCACAACTCTCCATCAGTATCCAGACTCAAATCTCAGCATGCCTGTCTGACATCGCTGTATGGATGTCTTGTTGCTACCTTAAACTTAATATGGCCAAGACAAAAATTCTCTTCATTCCTCCTAAACCCACTTTTCCTCTCCCTTTATTCCCTATTGCTGTAGAAAACACTGTCATCTTTCCTGTCCCCTCAGCCCATAACCTTAGGGTCATCTTTGACTCCACTCTCTTCATTGGTCACATCCAAAACACTGCTAAAACGTGTTGCTTCTTTCTTTATAGCATTACTAAAATCCATCCCTTCCTTTCTGAACACACAACCAAAATGCATATCCATCATCTCATCACCTCCTGCTTAGACTATTATAACCTGCTTCCTGCAGGTCTCCCACAGAATAATCTATCTCCACTTTGGTCTATTCAAAATTCAGCCGCAAGAGTCACCTGCTTTGCATGCTGTTATGACCATGTAACCCCCCTCCTCAAGACACAACATTGGCTCTCACTGGGATAGAGAATAAAACTGAAAATATTATAATGCCGCTATATAGATCTATGGTACAAATATTGTGTGTAGGTCTTGTTGCTGCATCTCAAAAACACATAGTAGAACTAGAAAAGGTACAGAGAATGGCAAAAAAATTATCAAGGGAATGGAACAGCTCCCATATGAAGAGAGGCTTGATAAGTTGGGGCTCTTCAGCTTGGAGGAGAGACAACTGAGAGGGGATATCATAGATGTTTATAAAATCATGAGTGGTGTGGAACTCGTAAACAGGGAATGGTTATTTACCTTAAGAGTACTAGAACAAGGGGACACTCCATGAAATTAACTGGATACAGATTTAAATTAGCTAAGAGAACGGGGGGGGGGGGTTTCCCACTCAGCACACAATTAACTTGTGGAACTTGCTGTCAGAGGAAGTGGTCACAGCCAGTAGTGTGGCTAGTTTTAAAAAGAGATTGCATAAATTTTTGGAGGATTAATGGCTATTAGTCAAGTAGGTTTTGGGAATGTAGCCTCTTACTGTTGGGGCCTGGAACAACCCGGAATGAATTGCCCATTGTGACCTGTTGGGTACTTCTCCCAAGATAAAGAGATTGGCCACTGTCAAAAACAGAATGCAGGGCTTGATGGACTGTTGGTCTGACCCAGTACGGCACTACTTATGTTCTTATGTCCCATCCATGTCCATATACGGTTCAAGCATCTCCTATTTACCTATAAGGCCTTTTTTACACGGACGTCACCCACCCACGAACACCCATAAACACCCATAGAATGGGTGTGAGAGTGTCTGTGTAAATGTTCATGAGTGTGTGGATGCGTATTCACGACCCACCCACCGACACCCACGGAGTCGGCAGGAAGGAGCCAGCATGCTCCTTGGGGTGGAGATGGGTGTTTAACACCCAACTGTCCATATAAATACCATAACACCCACACCCACGGGAATGGGTCCACCGAGACCACAGAGAGATGGCTAGAGCCACGCAGGGGCCCCCCATGCAGACACACCCACCTGGGGAGACGCTGAACACCCACCCAGGATCCCGTAAAAGGGATCCAAAACAGGACATGAGTGCGCCGGCTCCCAGAATGTCAGAATGGAAAGCCGCCGATAAGATGAAGGGAGCCAGCGCTGCTACATGCAGAGGAAGGACCAGCATAAGCAGAGGGACCCCGGGACTGTCAGGGGAGGGGTGGCGGCCCAATGGACTGGAGGTGAGAGGTGGGAAGGATGGCTAAACAGAGCACACCTGTCCTGCCACAGGGCCAAGGGCACACCGCTGCGGCCGCGCCACCCACAGCACCCCACGCCACCACAACCATGGAGCACGGGACAGGGAGTGCCAGCGACAGTGAAGTAAGAGTGAGGGCACCCCAGGAACCCAGGGAGGGGGGTCCCGCATGCCTGGAGTGGACACCAACCCAAGGGAGGCCAGGGCGGGCAGTGGACAGCTAGCGGTTTGCACCTCCACCCCCAGAGAGCACCCAGACTGAGGAGCAATGCACTACAGGGGGAGATGGCCAAGGATGGCCCCTGTGACAGTCAAGTAAGCCGCCCAGGGCCCCCGGGGGCTGGGGGGTAGGGAACCCCCACACAAGGGTGCACAGGTGGGCAGTGGGGCAGATGCTAACCCCTCTGCAATATCCCCCCACAGGAGATGACCAGCTCTGCTGTCACCACAGCTACTGGGTGGGTCCCATGCGGCCCAGCTGGAGACCCCCACATGTGGAACCCAAAAGAGGGAGCCCTGGTTGAGGTAAGAGACCAGGGACTTCATACGTGTGTGGGGGGTCAAAAAGGTACAGCACGAACTAGTGCGCAGCTACAAGACCAGACAGATCTATGAAGTCATCACCCAGGAAATACAGCGGCAGGGGTACAATTGGGACGGCACCCAGTGTATGCATCAGGCAAAGGACTTAAGGTCTGGATATAAACATATCAAGGACAACAATCTGAAGTCCAGCCATGCCATGCTCACAATGGAGTTCCAGGATGAGCTGGTCCAGTTCCTCTGCGTGGACAGGGACATAGTTACCTCCCGCATACATGGCACCACCTTTGCCCGGGGCAGATGAAGGGCACTCACGACACCCCCACTGCCTGACCCCCAGAGTAGGGGGAGGCCAGTGCCCCAGGTCAGGCCAACCAGGATGCGGGAGGGGACAGTCCCGTCACATTTCATTTCATTCATTTATTAGATTTCTATACCGCCCCATCCTGCACAGCAGCTCGGGGCGGTTAACAACAATAAAAAACATTTAAAAACATTTAAAATACAATCATAAAACATATCAATAAAGCTGGTGGTATAAAAATAAATATACAGGTGGGGGATTAAAAATCACCCCCCCCCCCCCCCCCAAAGGCCTGGGCAAACAGCCAGGTCTTACAGTTCCGCCGAAAAGTCAAAAGGCTTGGGGCCAGGCGAGCTTCCTCCGGAAGGGAGTTCCACAGCCGCGGCCCTACCACCGAGAATGCCCGCTCCATCGTGGCCCCCCGCTTAACACGGGGGACCTCCAGGAGGGCACCCCCGGCAGACCGCAGGAGTCGTTCCGGGGCGCGAAGGGCGAGGCGGTCCCTAAGGTAAGAGGGGCCAAGGCCGTATAGGGCTTTATAGATCATTACTAGGACCTTGAACCTGGCCCGGCACACTATCGGCAGCCAGTGCAGCGCTCGGAGCACCGGTGTAATGTGCTCCCGGCGACCCGTCCCCGTAAGAAGACGGGCCGCCGCATTCTGCACCAGCTGCAGCCTCCGGGCCAGGAACAAGGGAAGCCCCACGTAGAGCGCGTTACAGTAGTCGAGTCGCGAGGTGACGAAGGCATGGATGAGGGAGGCCAGGTCCGGGCCAGAGACATACGGACGCAGCCTACGTACCAGATAAAGCTGGCGGAAGGCAGCCTTCGCGGCTGCCTCCACCTGCTGCTCCAGCCGCAGGCCTGCGTCCAAAATGACCCCCAGACTCCGGACCTGCTGAGCTACAGGGGGGCAAACCCCCCCAATCAGGGGGGCCACCACCCCCTTCGCCCTCCCCACCACCATTACCTCCGTCTTATCTGGGTTGAGTTTCAGTCTGCTCTGTCGCATCCAATCCGCCACGGCCTCCAAACATTGGGATAGCACCGAGACAGCAGGGTCTGGGTCGGTAGAAAACGAGAGGTACAGCTGAGTATCATCAGCATACTGGTGACATCGCACCCCGAACCCTCTCACGACCTCCCCCAAGGGCTGCATATAGATGTTAAATAATAATGGAGACAAGATCGATCCCTGCGGAACGCCACACGGTAAGGCGCGGGGGCTCGATGTTTCTTCCCCCAACACCACCCGTTGGCTCCTCCCCGAGAGGAATGAACGGAACCATTCAAGAACAGTTCCGTCCAGACCCCCCCGGTCACGCAGTCGTCTCAACAGCAGCCCATGGTCCACGGTGTCAAAAGCGGCCGAGAGATCGAGCAGGATGAGAAATGTCGAACATCCCGCATCCATCTCCCGGCGGAGGTCGTCCACCAAGGCCACCAACGCCGTCTCGGTGCCATAGCCGGGGCGGAACCCAGATTGAAACGGGTCAAGGAGCCCGATATTATCTAGATGACCCTGGAGCTGGAGCGCCACTGCCCGCTCAATAACCTTCCCTAAAAAGGGAAGGTTAGAGACAGGTCGGTAGCTGGCGAGCGCGTCTACGTCCAACGATGGTTTTTTCAGCAGGGGGCGCACCACAGCCTCTTTTAAGCAAGGCGACAACCTCCCCTGCCGAAGGGACGCATTCACCACCCTCGCCAGCACCGTCCCCAATGTCTCCCCGGAAGCTTTTACCAACCAGGACGGGCATGGATCTAGTTGACAACACGTGGCCCTCACAGACCCCAGGACATCCACCACATCGGCTGACGTCACTTCCTGAAACTCGCCCCATAAAGATGGAACAGACGGACCCTCCGTCCCCCCGCTCTCTTCCCCTACTGCTGTTAACCCAGCGTCGAAATCGGCCTGAATCCGAGCGATCTTGTCTGCGAAGTAGTTGACAAACTCCTCACAGCGGGCCCGGGACAAGTCCCCATCCAGGCGGAGGGAGGCCGGACTCACCAGCCCCCGCACCACCCGAAAGAGCTCCGCTGGACGCGACTTCGCAGACGCTATGAGGACGGCGAGGAATTCCTTCCTCGCCGTCCTCACAGCCTCCACATAGGACCGCAAATGGGCCCTGTGGAGAAGACGATCGGAGACAGACCGAGTCCGACGCCAGCGTCGCTCTAGCCTCCTGCCCATACGCTTCATACACCGCAGGCCCTCAGTAAACCAAGGAGTCCTGCGGTGACGAGACCCAGGCAGAAGGCGCCTCGGAGCCACCCTGTCAATGGCCTCCTCCAGCAAGATGTTCCAATGCCGGACCAGCTCATCCACAGAGTGACCGTCCGCATCCAGGGTAAGTTCCCTCAGGACCTCCTGGAACCGCTGGGGTTCCATCAGCCTCCGAGGGCGGACCATCCTAACTGGTCCCTTCCCCTTCTGGAGGGGGCGCGCTAAAAGACCGGCCTGAAGGAGGTAATGGTCCGTCCACGACAAGGGCACCGCTGTCACCTCCCCCACAACCGGACCCCCCGCCTCAAGGCCAGAGCCGAAGATCAGGTCGAGGATATGTCCCCCCACGTGGGTCGGGCAGATCACCTC
The DNA here is from genome assembly GCA_003113815.1 of Sphenodon punctatus. NCBI lineage: Eukaryota > Metazoa > Chordata > Lepidosauria > Sphenodontia > Sphenodontidae > Sphenodon > Sphenodon punctatus. Next base: position 899,582 of record QEPC01004784.1, on the reverse strand, counting down.
CTGGGACAAGTTCATAGTTGCCATGGCGGCCATGAACTCCCGCTCCGCCCCAACAAGGCCGGCATCGGCGTGGACGTTGAAGTCCCCCAGAACCAAAGTCCTGGGGGAGCCCAACACCACCTCCGAGGCCAGCTCCGCTAGAGCGGTAAGGGATGCCGCCGGGCATGAAGGGGCCCGGTACACCAGCAGCACCCCTAGCTTGCCCCCAGCCAAATCGATCACCACGTGCAGAGCCTCTACACCCACAATCTCCGGCACTGGATACCTCCTAACAGGCCAGTCTTCCCTAAAAACAATAGCTACGCCTCCTCCCCGGCCGCTCATGCGGGGCTGATGCTGCACGGCATACCCAGCTGGAACCAGATCCGCCAAAGTTGGACCGGCCAGATCATCCAGCCAGGTCTCCGTGATGCATGCGAGGTCCACGGCCCCATCCACGATCAAATCGTGGATAATCGGGGCCTTGTTGACCACGGACCTCGCATTCATCAGCACCAGCCCCCCACGCGCGGACCCTGGACCCGGCACCTCCCTCCCCCTTAGTGGGGGGGTGATGACCTCCACCTCCCTCAGGCACCGTGGACCCCTAGGGGCCCGTGCCTTCCCACCCCATGGACCATACCGTCCGCGCCCCATCACGACCCCAATGGCCATGCCCTCCCCTCCGTCCACCCAATCCCGGCCCTTCAGACCCGGCTGCTTGCCCCCCGGCCCTCCCTCCCCCCCTCCCCCCCATAACCCTCCCCCCCCCAACCATACCCTCCCCATTCTCCCTCGGTCTCCCCCTCTCACGGGGAGACCGAACCACCCCCTCCCCCCCAACCCTCCCGGTCCTCCCCCTGCTCTCACCAGGGGGAGTCCCTGGGTCCACCCCCCACATTACCCCCCGTGTCAATACCCCCACCCTACCACCCTAGCCCTGAAAGATAAAAAGCCTGCCCAATAAAAAACACAAAAACCCCCCTGCCCCCCCGCAGTCCCCCAGAAGTGCCCCCGAAGTGCCGCGCCCTTTGGCCGCGGCCCTTCGGCCGCGAGCCTGCGGCCGCAGCCTGCGGCTCCAGCCGCTGCCTCTGGGCTTTTAGCCCCTGCTACTTCCGGGTGGGGGGGGAGGGGACAGGACAGCCCACGTGGCTGCCCTCTGCGTTCCCCCCCCTGCCCCCAACTCACAGTTTTTTTGTTCTTCTTGTCCCCGCAGGTATCCTGCGGGGACGAAGCAGCAGCGGCGGCAGACCCAGCAGCGGCAGGGATGAAGGCGGCAGCGGCGGCGATGACAACGCCGGCAGCGATGGCAAGGAGACCAGCCCCCCCCAGCACTACCCGCAAGCAGGTAAGTCCAAGTGGGGGGGGAGATGGGAAGGAGGTGGCCCAGGAAACTGCTCACACACACAGCTCCCTCTGCGTGCACCCACAAAACCCACAGGATGATGGCCCATGGGGACAGGGGGTGCACACAGAACGGACGAAGACCTAGGATGCCTCCCAGGAAGTGGAAGAAGATGATCCAGGTAGGAACACAACCGGGGCCTGTGGGGGGGGGACTGGTCCAGAGGGAGGGGGGATGGGACCCGGCCACAATGACTGGAGCCACAGCCAGGCAGCAGGGACCAACTGATGGATCCACATTCCCATTACAACTCAAGGCACCTTGGAGGTACATGAGGAGAAGGTAGCAGAGGAGGAGGTGGTAGTGGAGGAACCAGCGGCATCCCTGGAAGCCAGGCGCCAGGACCATGATGGTAGCCAACATTGCACAAGGGATGGGTCCCAGCATGCGCTGGGGAGGTGGGTTGTCAGGACACCCACAGAGACAGCCCCTGCAAGCCCCTGTTTTATATGTTTTATATGGTATATTTTATATTTAATATTATAAAATGAATTTTAAATGTTTTAAAATTGATTGTTGGAAGCCGCCCCAAGCTGCATTGCAGGAGGGGGCGGGGTATAAATTTGCTAAATAAATAAATAAATAAATAAAACAACCCCCCATGCATGACAGGTAAGGGCCTGTGCCACTCGCAGCTGCAAATCGAGCCACACAGGTTACCGGCCCCCGAGGGGACTGCAGAGGGGGCCATGGGGTGGGACCATGGGACATGCCCACAGGGAGCATGGTGACAGCACAGGTGCCGGTGGCAGAGCCAGCAGAGGGGCCCAGCAAAGTGGTACAACAGAGGGGACAGGGATAATGGGACCCCGCCCGACCGGTAGGGAACACCATAGGGACAGACAAGGTAGTGGGGCCAGCACCCTCTGTGGCAACAGGGATGCACCAATATGGGCACAGGGTACAGGCATGTCATGGAACACACCTCAATCCGTTCTCATCCCTTCCACAGATGGGTGTCTCAGTCTGGTGAGGGGAGTCCCTGCCGGCAGCGCACAAAGGAATCGGGAGATGCAAGCCCAGAACCGGCAGAGGAGAGAGGACCTCAGGAGGGAACTGCTGGAGGAAACTAGAAGGTTAGTCGAGGTGCACGCCCATGAGCTCTCCCTCATGAGGGAGGTGCAAAGAGGGGAGGGGGAGAGTGACCGGGACATATTGGTAGCCATGCTAACCCAGACCCGCACCGAGCACCTGTGGGACAGGTGCCAGACCACCACCTTCCACCATGAGATGCGGCTTCACAGAACCAAGAGGATGAGGGGACATGTTGCACTGGAGGGAACCTCCGCACAGGCCTTCGACCTCATTGGGGTGGCGTGGGGCTCCTGCGGAGGGAACCCCAGCAGGACGCACCTCCTCCAGGTCTGGGTAGAGGGATGGCAGCCAACCATCACTGGGGTGCCCCCCCACAGGTGCTGGTGCCCCCACCTGCACTTCGGCCAACCTTGGTTTCCCCAGAAGTACCCCTTCCCTGGGCTGGTGGATGGGATCCCTCTCCCCCACATAGCCTCTCAACAACAGCACATGGGGCTGCTATTCTGGCCCGCACCCCTCCCAGTTCCTCCACAGCTGCCTCCAAGACCCCCCTCTGGGAACCGCTGTCTCTCCCCATCAACCTGCAACCTCCAGGTGACCAACCGCCCATGCTGGCTGCCCCACCAGCTCCAGTAAGCTGCACCACGTAGCTCCCCGCAAAGGGGGAGGGAGAAGGGGATGCAGCAGGTGGAGCAATGGGAACACCAGAGGCCCAGTACAAGGCCCGCAGTACAGGGATAATTCCCAATGACAGAGTGTAACACAGACTGTATCTTCAATCATCGCAGGGCCCAGCACCCGAGTCTGGAGTGGAGCGGCCTGTGGACGAAGGACAGAGCCCGGGCCATCCGGCCGATGCTCCCAGAGGGCAGCAGCTGCAAGGGGCCGCAGGGGAGCGAGCCCCAGTGGTGCACTGAAGAGGGCACGGGGAAGGCTCCACAAAATGTAAACCCCCTCCCCCTTGTACATAACCCCTAATAAACTATGTGATACTGTATCACTCTGTTGTTCTGTGTATCAGTGGGGGCACCATGGGTGGTAGAGGTCACTCCACATGCAGAAGGGGCAGGACATGCACACAGCAGGTACCAGTACCAAATGTCTCTGGTCGGTAAGGAGTCAAGTGGGCAACAGCATAGCACCCATGGCCGGGGACAGGTCAGCACTATCACAGCAGTGGAGCACCGGCCATGCCAACAGATAGTTGGTGCGGGCCCGAGGCCTGCAACGGCTCGCTTGCCAGGGCGTCACAGCAATGGGGGGACTCAGTGGTGCAGGACATGGCTAACACAGGCCCAGGGAACCCCTACAACCTAAACAATGGAACAGATGTGGTTTTCCAATCAGACATATCTGTATTTATACGAACTGATTACATGGTTGCTGCAATGGTGGGGGGCTATGAACATGGGTAGTCCGTTGCCTGCCATCTGGGCAACAATGTGCCTACACAGAGCATCCCGGTTCTCCTCGGAGATGCGCCAGAATGCCCCACCCTGGACATGTTGGTAGAGGGGTACGGGACCCACTCTCAGCACCGGTGGGGAGTACTCCAAGGCGGCTTCCCCGGTCTCGCAGAGATTGTGTAGGATGCAGGCCACCAGTACAAGGATGGGTGTGTGCTGCATATTGAACTGACTCCTGTTCATGAGCAGGCACCAATGCCCCTTGAGCAGCCTGAATGCCCGCTCCACCATACTCAGAGCCAATAAGAGGAATTAATTGAAGAGCTGGCGATCCAGTGTGTGGGCCACAGGATAGGCCCTCATGAGCCATGGGCTCAGCGGGTAGGCGGGGTCCCCTATCACCATGGGAGCCATGGAGACCCCCCTCGATGACTCTGTACAGGTTGGGGATTATCTCCCTGTCAAACATGCATGCATAGAAGGGGGGCCACAATGGAGAGGGCATTCTCGGTGGCCAGGCCGCGCCTTTGGAACTCCCTTCCGGAGGAAGCCCGCCTGGCCCCAAGCCTGTTGACATTCTGGTGAAGTTGTAAAACCTGGCTATTCATCCAGGCCTTCAGGGAGGAGGGGAGAGGGGGGAGGGTTTTAGCTCCCCTACCTCATGTATTTATTTATTGTTTTAATTGAGATCCCGGGGCCCTGTTTTAATATATGATTGTTATTATGGATTGTTTTAAATTGTTTTTATGTATTATATATATTTATTGTTGGAAGTCGCCCCAAGCTGTTCGCAGGAGGGGTGGGGTAGAAATCTATAAAATAAATACCCTGTGATCCACTACAGCCTGGAGATTAATGGAGAAGGCCTGCCTCCTGTTCAGGTAGTCCGTCTTGGCATGTGGGTGCCAGATAATGGGGATGTGTGTGCTGTCTATCGCCCCTATGCAATGGGGAAAGCCCAGGTCTTCAAAGCTGTGGATCACCTGGATCCCGGAGCTGGATGACCCATTCCAGCAGAAGCTCCATGATCAGGTCACACACGTTGTGGAGCGCCCAGTTAACTGTTGCGGTCCCCACCCCAAACTGCTCCCCAATGCTCCAACAGGAATCGGGGGATGGCCAGTCTCCACACGACCATGGCCAAGTGCATCCCTGCTGACAGCGGATACTGCATGTTTGTCTCCTGCCTCTGGAGATGGGGATTCAGGAGCTCTCCGATCTGGGCCAAGAGGGATCAACTCATGTGGAGGTGGTCCATCCATTCCTCATCTGTCCAGGTGGCCAGCATGTTCTCCCACCATTCATTCATTTGGGACCACATCGAATGCAGCCTCCACATTAGGACAGTGACATGGCACCCGTATAGGTTGAGCGACCACCGGGACAGTACGAGGCACATGTTCTGGGACACTACTGTCCCAAAGATGGAATGTCACCTGTCAGCTACCCTCCATGCCCAACGCAGCAATGCAGCTCACCACAGGTTGGCAACTCTCCTGCACCATTTGCCATGGTTGTAGAAGTGGTCGGACCGCTGGCACAACCCCCCCGCCCCATGGACTGCCTGACAGTCATGGGGCCAGGGATGTCCCAAGGCACCTCAGTGGGCCAGGGGCCAGTCCAATCCTTGTGCCTCTGCCAGGACCCCTCGTGCTCCCTGGCCAGGGCACATCTGCACTGGCCTTGCTATTGTCACAGCGCTTGAAGGCCACAGCACTGTGCAGCTGGGTTCCATCACGATAATGTGGTTGGAGTGTGTGATTAGCTCCCTGGTAGAGGCAGCCGTGGCCTTGCTGATCTATCATCACTACCGCTGGTATGCACCTGCCCCAAACATGGGGCAGGGGTTCACAGGGCCAAGCAGTCGTTCCACTATCAGCTGTGTACGACCTCAACCAGAATAGTGCTGCACAGCCTCTCGCGCCGCGCTCATGCACTGCCACTCTCCATAGGACCCCAGTGCAAGCCATGGAGCAGCCGCTGGACCGTTCATGGCAGGATGCGGAATCGGCCCTGAGTCCGGCAGTGTTGCAGGGGAGGTGTGGTCGCCCTGTGCCAACATGCTGTTGGGAATGCTGTGGCAGAGCCGCGATATCCAGCTGCTGATGAGCGACCTCCTGTCGGTGGGGGATGGCTTCAATCTCCTGACACGGTACATGTGGGTAACAGGCCATTCCAGTCAGGGGTCCGGCTTGCCACCAGTGTGCCGGGGAACTCGGCTTTGCCCTCCTTCAGCAACCTCAGTGGGGGCACCCAGCTGTTGTTGTTGTGCCATGGACAGCACCGGAGATCACGGCTATTTGCCAGGTGGCTGCACATTATTAATTATTATTATTATTATTATTATTAACAAACATTTATATAGCACCAGCAGTGTACCTGGCACTTTACAAAGTAATAAAATAGACATGGTCCCTGCCCCTAGGGCTTACAATCTGAGAGACAGGAGCTGGGGGAGAGACTTAGGAAGGGGAACAGAGGGAGAGACAAGGGGTCTAACATTCATGAAGATGCGAGGTCTCAAGTGCACGTACTTGGCTTGGTTACGATGAGAATGACAGCAGGCAGGTCCATGTTGCAAGGATAAGGGTAAACCGATCGTAGGTATAGGAATAGTGGCTCAGCAGGATAAAGAGTCAGACAGAGCAGAGCGAAAGAGGTGAGTTTTAAGGAGAGATTTGAAGGTATGAAGGGAGGGGGCAAGGCGGATGTGGACAGGGAGGGAGTTCCAGGCATGGGGGGCAGCAAGTGAGAAGGGACGAAGGCGCTTAGGGGAGCAGGGAAGGCGTGGAAGGGTGAGAGAAGGGACAGAGGAGGAGCGAAGTGCACGGGCTGGAGTATGGAGGGCGATAAGTGCAGAGAGGTAGGGGGGAGCAAGGTTGTGAAGAGCTTTATAGGTGAAGACTAGGAGCTTGTGCAGGATTCGTTCAGGAAGGGGAAGCCAGTGAAGCGAAGAGAGGAGGGGCTGCACATGGTCGAAGCGACTGGCGAGGTAGATGACCCTGGCAGCAGAGTTTTGGACAGAGATGAGGGGAGAAAGGTGAGACCGGGGAAGGCCAGTGAGAAGGAGGTTACAGTAATCGAGGCGAGAGATGACCAGAGCATGAACAAGAGTTTTAGCAGACGAGACAGAGAGAAAAGGGCGAATCTTAACAATGTTACGGAGGGAGAAGCGACAGGATTTAGCAACAGAGAAAATGTAGGGTTTAAAAGAAAGGGGTGAGTCAAAGATGAAGCCTAGGCTACAGGCTTGGGGGACAGACAGGATGGTGACTCCATCAATAATTATTGACAGTGAGGAAGGAGAGGAAGGATGAAGGGGGAAGATAAGGAGTTAAGTTTTAGCCATGTTGAATTAGAGTTGACGTTGAGACAGCCAGGTAGAGATGTCAGAGAGATAGTTGATGAGATGAGCTTGAACAGAGGGAGAGAGAGAAGGAGTAGAGAGTTAGAGTTGAGTGTCATCAGCAAGGAGTAGAGAGACAGAGTTGAGTGTCATCAGAGGTGGTATTGGAAGCACATCTGGAGTATGGACTGGTGCTCCAGGCCGGGGGTCCTCTTGTGGCTGCCAACTACATCGGCATCCTACTGCATGTCCATGGCTTCTCCTGTCCGCGATTGGACTGCCAGGCCATTCTTGGGGAGCTGGACCTGCTACCCGTCGATGTTGGGGGAACCACTGCTGACCCGGACCCCTACCACATGTGAACTTGGCGCCCTATGATCGATGATGAAGCTACCGGAAGGCATGGCTGCAGCTGCCACAGGGAACCCGCTTCATGGTGGGCCTGCCCTGTTTCATGGTGGATGCACATATGCGGTCCCGGGGATTCCACAGGGGCCTCTTTGCCTGGGAGGGTCTTGTCCTGGGGCAGCTGTTCCTGGGGCACCCTACGGCCTCTCCCTGAGCTGGGCGACCCGACTGGCCCCTCAGTCGCACTGTCGTTGCCGTGCCTGTGCTGTGGTCTGGCTCTTTCTGGGCCCCAGTGCTCTGGCCCCACAGACTGTGTGACCCGGTGGTGGGCTGCCCCATATTCTGGACCCCCTCACAGCCTCAGTACACTCCAGCCCCCATCCCTGTAGCATTCCCTGCTGCCTCCATCCCTCTTGGAGTGGCTGCACCAGTGTCCCTGTGTGCTGGTTGTGTGGAATGGGCAAAAGCCCGTGTTCACCCATTCACTGGCCTCTGTTTGCCCATACCCTCTCTCCCCCCCCCCCCACTAAAGACCTTGCCTGTCACGGTACCCCTGTGCATGCTTTAGTGTATGTGTGCCTCCCCGATCACTAGTCCCATGGCTGTGGCCTTATCCGTGTGGGATGGTTACTGTGATCGGGGTCCTCGGTGTTGGTTGTGCATGGTGTGTGCTTCTTGACCCCTGATGACCCTTGCCTTGCACCCCATTCCCTTGACCCTCTCCCTCCTACCTTCTAGCTACCCTGGTTGTGTTCCTGGCCATTCTCTGCCTGGGACATCTGGCTGGCCAGCTCCAGCGTGCCACCTCAGACCTCCATGCAGGGGAACGGTTCTACGGGGAGATCGGTGAGTGTGCTGCGTGTGTGCTGGGACCTCTCCCTGGTTGTGTGTTTGGGGGTGCACGTTGTAGGGGCCCATGGTCCCGTTCTGATGGCACCTTCACTCTCTCTCTTAATGCAGGCAGTGATTGCAGAGTGGACCCGGGAGCAGGGGGCAGTTGTGCAGCTGCTGCTGCTGCAACTCCTGGAGCGGGTGCACCAGCTCGACCGCACACACGTGGATTACTGGGACCGGGCTTGGGGCCAGCGTCCCTATTGAGGGTGGGGAGCCACCCCACGTGCCCGATGTCTATGTTGCCTCCCCACTCCCTTGTACCTTGACCCTGTCCACCCTGTTCCCCCTTGCCAGTAAAGTTGCTTTGTCCCCTTCTCTGGGTGTGTGTCATGGCATTCCGTTTGGCCCGGTTGCTCGTGTGAGCACCTCTTGGTGGTTGTGACATGCTTGCCTGGCAGGGGCTGTGTGTCTCATGCCCCCCCCCCGTGTTTGTGCTGCATCTCTGTCATTCCCTTTGGGGGTTACCCTGGTTTCCCTGGTCTGGGGCTTCGATCACCTCTCGGCTGCCTGTCTTGACTTCCTCTGTCCCCCTCCGGCCCTTTCTCATCTCCCCCCCTTTCCCTCTGGTCCCTTGCTCACGGGGTTCGTCCCCTCACCCGCTGTCCTGCTGCCTTGCCCCATTCCTGCCTTCGTGATTGTCCCCCCCTTCACCCACCCACCTCCATTGGTGTGGAGAGCTGCAGCGGGTTTGCTGGCGGTTGGTGTGTTCTGTGGTCCCCCCGCCCCTTGCCATTCCCTGCCAGGCCACCTGTGCTGTGGGCATCCATCCCTGCTGCCATGACCACCAGTGTTCGGTGCCCGGCTTGTTTTCTGGGGGCCTTGGGATGGTGTGTGCGGGGCCTCTGCTGGGGGTTTTGGTGTTTGTGTTGGGGTCCCCTGCTGCTTCGGCCCTCTGTCTTCCTCCCCTGTGCCCCTTCCTGGCCTGCCTTTGCCCCCCCCCCGCTGGGGTCCCCCCACCTCCTTGGCCATGCAGCCCTGCCCTGTGTGGTCATGTTCACTGTTGTGTGGGCGGGTTCTGGTTTGTGGGGGGTCCGTGGTGCCCGGCTGTCTGGCCTCTGTCATGGGGCTGGCCGGGGGCTGCTACTTTGTGTCTACTGTCATCCCTGCTCCCTCCTACCCCACCCGCATGGGGTCTGGTGAATCAGGGGCGGTGATGCGTGCCACAGCTTCATTTGCCCTCAGTCTGCCATGCTGACCCGTCACTGTACTGGGCAGGACTTCCACACCATTCGGTGTCTCAGGTGTCCGTGTAACTTTCATGGGTGTTTGCTCAGTGTTTCCCAGGGTGGGTGTTTGGCCGATGGGTGTGTTCCGGCCTCTCCCCTTCCATCCCACAGCCCCCTGCTGCGCCGTCCGTGTACACATCACCCGGTTCGGCGCCGCCGGGTGTTCACCGGGTGTGCTCGTCCACCCATCTCCACCCACTGGGCTGACGACGGCATCCATGTAAAAAGGCCTAAATGTCTTCATTCCGCAGTCCCTCACTACCACTCCTACCTTATCTCCCACTACACCTCCTTGTGACCTCCATTCATAAGGAAGATGCTCTTATCTGCGCCCTTCTCCTCCATTGCCAACTCCCGAGTCCGTGCCTTTCACCTTGATACACCATATGCCTGGAACTTTCTTCCTGAGGTGGTGTGCCTCCCCACCCCCACCCCCAGTTCATATTTAAGTCCTGCCTAAAAGCCCATGCTCTTTGAGGTTGCATTTAAATAATTATCCTAATCATGAATCTTGATCTTAGTCAGAATAAATCAATTAACTGAATAAAATGAACCCTGTTGTCCATGATTAATCTATTGCCTTGTTTTTAAGCGTCTGTGTCCATGTCTTATCTAGACTGTAAGTTCCTTGGAGTAGGGACTGTCTTTTATGTTATGTGTATCTGTACAATGCTGCATATGACTAGTAGTGCTTTAGAAATGATTAGTTGTAGTAGTACTAGTCGAAGTAAGGCCAAGAAACCATTTGGCAGCCGTGGCATCGGAAATTACTATATCCTCATTCCCTTCTGAGTCATTCTAAAGATGCAATTCTTTAAAGTTAACAAATTAAGGCTTGTGTATCCCTTTGGAGTACTAATCATTGTTTTTGTTTGTTTTTCGGGTAAATTGCCAATTATGGTTTGATTGCCCACACAAGCCCACAGAATTTAGGAAATGAAGAAGGAATGTTGTAATTAGAAATCCATCCTATGTAAATGCTGCAGGCAGCATACAATAATAGCAGAGCTGATTTATCTGCATTGATTACCTTCTAGGATAATTATATGAGATTTAGTCCACCCAACATTCCTATAATGATTTATTTTACAATTAGTTATTTACTATTTCTGTATGTAACAGTGCAAATTTTGAATCAGATGGCAGTACAGTGGGTTCAGGGATGCAAATTGCCAAATATAAATTGGCACTAAAGTACTATAAATTTTGTGTTGGGAAACAGTTGCAGATAAAACCTTATCTCCATTTGAATCCATCTTCATTGTGCTCTTTATGGAGCTGCTGTAACAGATTTCCAGCGTCTTCTGCATACAAAACTAAACACGGACCCGGCTGAAATCAATACAAATGACTTCACTGAAGCCAGGATTTTACCCACCATGTTTATCTGTCTGGCCTGAAGTATTTTGCTATCATTATTATTATTGTGCATTTTTACACACACCTTAAAGTGTTGATCTTTCAATTGTCTGTGTTTACAAGTCCACAAGTAAGTTCCAGATGCATTCTTCTCTCTCTCTCTCTCTCTCTCTCTCTCACACACACACACACACACACACACACGGCAGTTCTTGGAAGCATTCTTCACACAAACACAGCCTAAAGGCTGTGGCAGCCTAAAGTAGCCGCAGCTATAGACATTATTATTATTATTATTAACAAACATTTATATAGCGCCAGCAGTGTACCTGGCACTTTACAAAGTAATAAAATAGACACGGTCCCTGCCCCTAGGGCTTACAATCTGAGAGACAGGAGCTGGGGGAGAGACTTAGGAAGGGGAACAGAGGGAGAGACAAGGGGTCTAACATTCATGAAGATGCGAGGTCTCAAGTGCACGTACTTGGCTTGGTTACGATGAGAATGACAGCAGGCAGGTCCATGTTGCAAGGATAAGGGTAAACCGATCGTAGGTATAGGAATAGTGGCTCAGCAGGATAAAGAGTCAGACAGAGCAGAGCGAAAGAGGTGAGTTTTAAGGAGAGATTTGAAGGTATGAAGGGAGGGGGCAAGGCGGATGTGGACAGGGAGGGAGTTCCAGGCATGGGGGGCAGCAAGTGAGAAGGGACGAAGGCGCTTAGGGGAGCAGGGAAGGCGTGGAAGGGTGAGAGAAGGGACAGAGGAGGAGCGAAGTGCACGGGCTGGAGTATGGAGGGCGATAAGTGCAGAGAGGTAGGGGGGAGCAAGGTTGTGAAGAGCTTTATAGGTGAAGACTAGGAGCTTGTGCAGGATTCGTTCAGGAAGGGGAAGCCAGTGAAGCGAAGAGAGGAGGGGCTGCACATGGTCGAAGCGACTGGCGAGGTAGATGACCCTGGCAGCAGAGTTTTGGACAGAGATGAGGGGAGAAAGGTGAGACCGGGGAAGGCCAGTGAGAAGGAGGTTACAGTAATCGAGGCGAGAGATGACCAGAGCATGAACAAGAGTTTTGGCAGACGAGACAGAGAGAAAAGGGCGAATCTTAGCAATGTTATGGAGGGAGAAGCGACAGGATTTAGCAACAGAGTCAATGTAGGGTTTAAAAGAAATGACATGAGGGGCTACCATGGAAATCAAGTGACCACAGCTACCTGGAGCAAAGCAGTTTACCAGGAGAACGTTTTACACACAAAAGTTCTGGGAGAAGTTCTACGCAGAAGTTCAAAGAACCAGATGTTTAAGATCTGGGTGAGTGATTTAGACCCACAGAAAGTTCAGGATGTAACACCAAACATGCAGGAGAAATGTGTGTGTAAAAACACCCATTATTAGCAAGCATTTATATAGCACCAGCAATGTAGCTGGCGCCTTACAAAGTTATGGAATAGACACGGTCCCTGTCCTTGGGCTTACAATCTGAGAGATGGGGGGTGGGGGAGGGGAGATGAAGGAAAGGGAACAGAGGGAGACACAGGGGAGTAACATTCATGAAGATACAAGGTCCAAGGTGCATGTGCTTGGCTCGATTACATCAACAATTATGGCTGGCTGGTCCAGGTGGTGAGGATACGAGTACATAGACCTCAGGTAACAGATTGTACTGGATGGAAGGTATCAGCAGGAGTTAGGTGAGGGGAGTGAGGAGTCAGGGAGGGCAGAGCAGAAGAGGTGGGTCTTAAGGAGGGATTTGATGTGGGCAGGGAGGGAGTTGTAATTTCTCTTTCATTGAATGGCCATGACTCAGACTCTTTTCATGTATCATTCTATAGCTCTGATTTTTGCTACAATTAGCAAAACAACTTTGATACTTTAGTATTCTGGATTTTAAAAGGTATTTCTAATACTGTGAGTATGTGCTTTAAGTGTGCTTAATTATTCTCCACAAAAGCAAAAACTCTTACCGTATACACAATTCTGATAATAAAGGTATATTTATTTAGCATTAATTGCAGAGCTGTAGTGTTGTTTGTGTGCTTTTCTTGTCTAGGGCACTGCTGCTAACATATATTACCAGTACCACCTGCTAGTGGCATGACCCTGAATCTCTGTGGTGCTGCCACTGCTCCCTCATGGGGTATGCATATGGGATGGACCTTTCGGCTCACCACGCTGAACCCTGGACCGGGATAAATTTCAGATCCCGGTTCATTATCAGACCGGCCGTCCTTTAGACGTGCCGGCCTGATCACGGAGGGGAATTGGGGAGTGAATGGGGCTTCACAGTGTGACATGCGGTCACTCAGCCCCGCCCCCCCCAATGCTCCTGCAGCCACCCGCCCCTTGGGGAGACGGGCAGACGCAGCGACCAATCAGGCCGCTGCGCCCGATCCCATACCATGGTCGGAACCACAGTCTGGAACGGGGTGAGGTAACAGACGGTATGTTCGCCCCATTCCTGATCGTGGTTCAGCTAACCATGATTCTGAAGGTGAGGCTGGCCTCATCTCCAGAATCATGGTGAGCTTTCAACCCCGCCAGGAATTCACCGTGGTGAACATCTGGCGGGGCTCAAACAGACGTTCGCGCGATCACAGTCACCACCCTGAATCCACTGTGATTCAGGGTGGTTGACTGTGATCCCATAACATCTGAAATTACCCATGCAGATGCAAATCCCAGTCACTGCAGTGGGACTTGAGTCAATGCAAATGGCTGACACTGATGCCAAATGGCTTTAGAATCAAAATCAGTGTTTGCAAAAAAGACAGCAATATTTTTTTTTCTGTTGCATGTGTAAGCCTCTTAGACCCTTTTCACATGAGACACCTCTCCTCACATCACCCATGTAGACAAATGGGTGGGCGAGGGGGGGGCATCCGTGTAACTGCCGGTGCAGGTGGATGGGGGTGAGTGTACACTCCCGTGCTCCACCCATCTCCACTGATCCCCCCCACACGGGCCTTTTTGGCATGGATGCCCGCCCCCCCCCGCTGGGTGTGCGGGCAGGTGTGCAGTGGGGAGGACGTCCATGCATATGCCACAGTGGTGGGTGGGGGATGGGTGTGTGCCCATGGAAACACCATGGGCAGTGGGTGGGGGTGTATGCACGCTCCCAGCACACACACACCTCCACCCATCCACACTCATCACCCCCCATGGAGCAATCCAACAAACCAGAGGCAACTCTGTGGGTGGAGATGGGTGTGCGCCAGTGGGAAAGGAAGCACATCCACCTCCACCCACCACTGGAGCACACCCATCCCCCCACCCAGCAGCGCTATGTGAAAACGGCCACGGAGGCATTGGAGAAAACAGAGGTAACTCTGTAGGCGGAGATGGGTTAAGGTGGGTGAACATCCGTGTGATGGGTCACACATGTGCCACACAGCCACCGTGGCCTCCACCCATCCCCCCTGTACAGCCAGATCATTTGAAAAGGGCCATTGTTATAGAGAAATGGCCCATGTACAGCTGGAGAGAACTTAGCCCACAGTGCTTTGACATGTGCGTTTCATTTTCTCTATTTGTTTAATTGGGTCTATCCCTTTCAAGTTTCAGAAATACTGCCTCTTTCTTTCTACCTTTAAAAATGCATACCCTTCTGGAATTTGTGGGTTCTAATGCTCTTTGATTCTAAAAAGTGGAATACACATCCCCATTCCCTAAGAAAGGTGATGTGTCTACAGAATGCTAAGTACAAAAACGTAATGATCCTCTCTGACAGGAGTCACTGGGTGTCATGACGATCTGTTTCAGCATATTTCCCTCCTTCTTTTAGAATCCTGTATGTAAATTTCTTAAGTATGCACATAGGACAATGAGTTTGTTTGTTTGTTTGTTTGTTTGTTTGTTTTTTTAAAAGGAGCAGAAATGAAAAACAGTTTACAAGTGTTTTATTTTGTTTTTTCTTTTGTAGCCCTAGCCAGAAGAACATGCTGCTTCTGTGATAACAGATATGAATGGGACAGCCTTTTTCCCCAGGCAAATAGCATTAAGTCAGGGGCATAGCTACCATGAAGCAAGGAGGCTCAGATAGGCCCAGGCCCTGAACTTTGAGCAGGTCCCTTACAAGGAGCCAGAGCACTGCTAGGAAACTTCCAGAGTGGGTGAAGAAAGGATCAGGGCCCACCCTCACCCACCCTGAAGGTTTTGATGTGGTGAGGAGGGAGCAGGGCTCACCCACTCTGAAAGTTCTGATATGGTGAGGAGGGAGCAAGGCCTACCCACTCTGAAGGTTTTGATGTGGCAAGGAGGGAGCAGGGCCCACTCACCCCGAAAGTTTTGATGTGGCGAGGGGGAGGGAGCAGGGCCCACCCACACTGAAAGTTTCAATGTGACTCTCTGTCCGCTTGCAAAGGCCCCTGTCAAGAGAGAAGTGGAGACAGCATTCCATCCCCACCCTTAAAACTTCCTTCCTGTCAGGGTTACTGTTGCTCCAGGGAGGGAGGGGGTCTGTGCTGGGAGGTTGGGTGGTGCTGCCTCTCTCCACCCCAGAGACCTAAGCCTCTCCATCCTAAAGACTCTGCCCCTTGATCTTAGGGAGACCCATAATTGGGACATGAGCCTGGGTCTGTATGAGTTCTGCATTAAATGGGTGATCCTCAAAAGCTCTGGAGATGCATTTCTAGAGGAGATGCTTAAGTGTTATCTAGCCAGATCACAACAACAAAATAAGATTGGAGAAAGCACTATAGGGTGAAGTAGACATGGGTGTGTAATAAGGGAATGAATAGGGATGTGCAGGTGGGACAGATTTTCTATTTCAGAATTCTATTCTGGTTTTGGTGTCAATTTTTGAATGCTTTGTGGGGAGGTTTTGTGTTTTGTTTCTCAACATTTTGGGACCTCCTAAATTGGCTGGGAATCAAGCAGGGCGGTGCAGCCTCTGCATGCAGCCTGTGTGTGTGTTGAGGGGATACAGGCCTGTATGTGTGTGTGCAGTGCACACATGCAGGTGGTGGACCTACAACAAACAGTACAAGGACCCTGGTATCAGCCCCAGGCCAGAGCCCCAGGCAGCAGAAGTCTACAGCCTTTCCCCATCCCATCCGGTTCTCTGGGTGCAATTCCACCTTCAGCAGGCTGTGAAGCAGGGCAAGTCCATAAATACAAAGCACTCAAAGATCAAAAGTAAACCTAAATGACAATCCACTCCTACACATCACCATTGTTGGGGTAAAACTTCCCCCTAATCAGAACAACATACCATGACACTTGAAAATTGCTAAAACTACTAGACCAACAATTAAAAACATCAGATTAGGAAATTGAGACACAAAGTACACTAAGACATACCCAAAAATTGCAGGGGATTTTTTTGTGTTTCAAATATGGAACTTGGAAGCAAAAAGAATATATATAGAAAAGATATTCCATCTTTAACAGCCCTCATACTCACTGAAGAAAAAAATGTGTCCCTTGAACATTTCATATATAGATACAGGTGGTAATGCAAATTCCTATTTCCATTCTCTCTCCCACACTACCAGGCATGGCTCCCCCCTACAGGGCGTTTTGGGCACTGTTCCCTTGCACGCCCTGGGTGACCGCCGCAGCGCTGTAAAAAAAAACAACCAAAAAAACCACCCGCCACCACTTCTGACAGCCACAGCAGCCTCTGACCGGCTTCAGAGGCTGCTGAGGCTGTCAGACTTTATCTCCCTTCTAGGACCCACTCTCAGAGCCACTCTGAGAGTGGGTCCCGGAAGGGACAAAAAGGCTGAGCGGGCTCAGTCACCCAAAGCATGTTTCCTATTGAAAACGCGATTTGGACGGCTGAGTCCCTCAGTCCACAGCACGCATAGGGCATGTTGTGGAAGGAGAGGCTAGCCTTTCCATTGCGCCTAATGGGCACAATGGAGCTTCTCGCCTGGGCGCTTGTTACAAACGCCCAGGCGAGAAGCTTTGTGCTGGGTGGCTGAGGCAGGGACCAGCGCGCATGTGCGCTTCTCCCTGCCTCGTGGATCACTCAGGGACATGGCTGGAGGCACGCTCTCGACAGCGCGCCTCCAGCCAGTCCACCTCCTGGACCCTTCACTGCTGCTCTCTCCCCCAATCTGCTGCTCAGAGCGGCGGGGGGTGGGGGTGGTAGCGGCAAGGCAGGAGCCTGGGAACCTTTTTGTTTGTTTGTTTGTTTTAAATCACCCGTGCGTCCTGGCTCTGGAGGAGCAGGACACGTGGGCAATTTAAAGCAAGTAAAGTCCCCTCCCCACCACCTCTTCATGCAGCTCGAGCTGCCAGCAACTGCCAAAGCAGCAGCCAGGTAAATGATCCCTCCCCACACCCTGCTCCCACCCCCAAAGGTCCCCCCACCTTGCCCCCACCCCTGAGGGTCCCCCCACCCCCAAGGTTCCCCCCACCCTTCCCCCACCCTGCTCCCACCCCCTGAGGGTCCCCCCACACCCTGAGGGTCCCCCCACACTTGTCCCACCCTCCCGAGGGTCCCCCCATGCTTCTTCCACCCCCTGAGGGTCCCCCCACCCCTGAGGGTCCCCCCACCCTGCTCCCACCCTCCCCCCACCCT
>QEPC01004784.1:848619-881608 GCA_003113815.1 Sphenodon punctatus | reverse complement strand
CTTCAGAAGGGACTTCTGAAGCAGGGATTGGGGTCCCTCCAACATACATGCAGCAAGTCCCTTCTTTCTGAAGCAGCATTCTTAACCTCTGCTGGGTGTGTGTGTGTCTTTGCTAAAACTGCTTGTAAGTGAGGTTTAAGGTTGTCTGCCTGCTTTTAAACCTGCCTAACCTAACTGAAATTGCTTGATTAAGTAATGTAATGTCCATCTAACATTAATCCTTGGAACTCCTTGCTGCTGGGTTATGCCGCCTACTGTTGCCCTGGCTCCTCCTACCGTTGCCCTGGCTCCACCCACCGGCCCGCTGGTCGTACTGCCCCTCCAACCTGAACACCCACCAGCCGCCCCTGCACACTACTGAAATGGAAGTATTTAACTAGAAAACTATTCAACTGATTTTTCCCCCTTCTCCTTGCAATTTCTCTCTCCCCCACTCCCAACCTCCTAATGTGAATTTGAGGATCCTGAATAACCACCATGCCCAAACTAACTATCCCATTATTGCTCATCTTCTGTGTTGTTTATGTTGCTCCTCCTTCATGTACAGTCCTGTCACGTTAGTTGCACAACAGCACCTGCCAGATTACTCTTGTCAGATGTAGACAGCAGTTTATTCTTGGGGGGAAAGGACCATCTCTCTAGAAATCACTCTCCCAAGAGGGTACACAGAAACTGACTTTTGCATGCTTCAGGTTGTCCTGAAATGCCTGTCTCTTTGGTCAGGCCATTTGATGACCTTTGACCATATGGTAGTTCCGTAACAGAGAGTGGGATGACCGAAGATCTTATTTTTTTGTTAATGGTTGACTATAGTGATGTGTAGTGCTAAGGAGATGCTTTAGTAGGTGGTATACATTATTTTAAAAAGAATGCTTAATACACATTTTGGCAAGTAACTCATCTTAACTTCTCCTGCTCCCTTCTGACATGTCCCTGTCTCCTGGGGATGAGAAAGGGAAGGGGAAGAGTGCTTGTGGTCCTTAAAGTCAAAGCTTCTAAAAAGGTATGGCTGGATCGGAACAACTGTTCTGTTTTCACTGAAATTTCCATGAAATTGGAACAGTTGTTTAATATTTCAACTGGATATCCAATTGGAAAAGATTCCAATCAGACCCCTAGTTGAATTTTTTTAATTTTATTTTATTTATTTATTTATTTTTAAATGTGCATGCACAATGGCCTTTAAAAAATCATCTGGTCCAATCAGAAATCGGAATGATTGATCGGACCAACTGGTCCAATTACATCTGGACCAGACGAAATGCACAATTCCAATCAAAATCAGAAATGGGCAAATTTTGAGTTTCAGTCCTATAAGAAGGTGGCAATCTTACTCATTGGTGGATCTTCTCTGTCAAGCTGAAACAGCATCAGCTTAAACCCCACCAGGCAGAGACCTAAGCAGTGGCCTGTTCAGTTCTAACCAGCAAACCATGCTGGAACTAACTCAATGGAGACAATTTGGGACATGTTAGGGACCAGAATTCTCAAGTGCCTGTGCCTGAGGTGTCCAGAGGTGCCTGTGTCTACTGTAATCCATTCTTATAATATGGTAGCCAGGACTGCACAATATGTCAACTACTAGTTTCCTCTTTGAGTCACAATATCATCTGTCTGTTGCCTACAGGATGGATCTGTGAAAGCAATATCTCATTTGCATTCCGTAATGTTCTCTGCACTGAGCTGATGGATTCAGTGATTTTATTTGTCCATTATAACCTTGGCTTCTTTCACTGATCGCTATTCTGGATAATTTTTCCATTAGAAAATATTCTCTAGTTTTGGTCGTAACGCCCCAAATAATTATTTTTTAAATAATTAAGTGGGATAAAGGATGCAGATTGATATTACATCAACACCTCTCTCCTTTCCTTCCCTCCTGCCTCCCTTGAGGAAATCTCCTCCCTGCTCTCCTCCTCCAACCCCTCCACTTGCCCCCTGGACCCCATTCCTTCTCACCTCCTGACCTTCATTGCCTCCACAATCACTCCTCCCCTCCTGCATATCATCAACCTCGCCCTCTCTACCAGCTCCTTCCCCTCTGCCTTTAAACACGCCACTGTCTCCTCCATCCTCAAAAAGTCCACTCTGGATCCCTCTGAACCCTCTAATTACCGTCCTGTCTCGCTCCTCCCTTTTGCTTCCAAGCTCCTTGAACGGGTTGTCTACTCCCGTTGCCTCAACCTCCTCTCCGCCAACTCCTCCCTTGACCCCCTCCAATCTGGCTTCCGCCCCTTCACTCCACTGAAACCGCTCTTGCTAAGATCACCAATGATCTTCTTGTGGCTAAATCCAACTGCCTTTACTCTATTCTTGTCCTCCTTGATCTCTCTGCTGCCATTGACACTGTTGACCACTCGCTCCTGCTTGAGTCACTCCACTCCCTTGGATTCCGGGACACTGTCCTCGACTGGTTCTCCTCCTATCTTTCTGACTGCTCCTTCAATGTATCTCTTCCTAACTCCTCCCCCTCCTCCTCCCTACCACTCTCAGTCAGGGTTCCCCAAGGCTCTATCCTTGGCCCTCTCCTCTTCTCTATCTACACCCAATCTCTAGACAAACTCATTGCCTCTCATGGTCAGAGCCCTCCTGCTTATCAGAGGGGGTGATTTTCTCCATGACAGATCGACTAACGTGCCCCAACACATCCTTGGCCATATTTTGGGTGGCTGTTTTGGCATGGGGTTTAATCAACTCGAAGTCCCTTCTTAAAAGAGGAACAGCTTTTCAAAAGAGACTGTGAAATATCCCCCCAATACATCACTGGGGCTTCATGAAAGCCTGGGAGGGCATATCCAGCCTGGGCTTTGTAGTAGTTGGTATAGACCCTGGGGTCCCTGTAATTTTTTACAATCACCATCTTAAAAACTCGCTGCTCTCCGAGGGCGTATGTGTAGTTTCACAATCACCTTTCCAAAACGAAATGAGACGTGTTCGTTCTGATCTTTCTTTATTTCAATGGTGATAGTGTCAATGTGGTGTTTACTGATCGGTACGTAGTGAGGCTTTTCGTAGGTGATGGTGACAAACTCATTGCTGTTCCCCCACACAGGAACACAACGCAATAACGGCATTGAGAAATCCCCTACAAACTGGTGTTCTACAATGTCTGTGTACAGGTACAGAGAGTTGAACCCTCCCATAATGTCTGCAGCGTGGGGAAATTGCTGATTCGTTAAACCTGATGATGCCCCTATTATATGGGCTAGAGCCCCATGGGCTAGGAAGATGTGTGATTCAGCTAAGCTCCCTATTTTAGGGGCTTCAACCCCTCGGAGCAGGACCCTGTGCATCTCAGTGGTCTCCACTCTAACTTTTCTCTCCACAGGGTCAAACCTCAGGGCTACAGGAGGTGGGTTAGTACCTCTGGGTATCTGGTTGTTTATTTGGTCCAGTAGTTCCGCAATACTTGAATAATAGCCGGGGGCGAGGGTTTAACGCCATTTTTCAGGTCCAAGGCTGATTTCATAAACAGCGGGTATTGTGACGTTGTCCCAACTGTGGGGGTATTGTATTTCAGCCAGGCCCACTTCCCAGCTGCTTGGAAGGTCCAAGGGTCTGACTAGCTGTATGGTAAAATTAGAACTGCTGTTTTATGGACAAGTACCGGTGCATACGTTGCTCGGTAAAGTGATGTAAAAGTCAGCCATGATGATTAAGTATCTGTGAGCTCTGAAGCTCTTACCCAACTGTTAAATTTAGAAGGCCAGCCTAGCCACTTTACCAAACACTGCTTGTTTCGCCCTTTCCCCTTTGTGGATATCACTTTTTCAATCCTGTAAACTTTGTCCTGATTAGGGTTGACTTTTTGAAGTTCTTCAGGATAGAAGGTCCCAAAGACTGCTTCACCTTCATAATCGCTCAGTCTGTACACAAACCTCTGTGCCTTGTTAAGGACGTCATCCACTGTGAATATTTCCCCTGTAAAGCTTTGCTCATAACCTTTCTCAAATTTACCCTTGAGTTTGGTGATCCTGACATGGTCTCCTTTTCTAAAATAGGCTACCTCCTTTCTTACCCCCAGCTCATCCCTGTAAAGCCTTTTCCACACCCTCAGAGCATTTGTGGTATTCACATCTACAGGGCTGGTGCGTATGGACCTGTGGTAACTGTGATTATAGCTCTTGATGAGCTGAGGCATGACATCAATATAGCTAAAGGTGTTGTGAGCTGTGAAATACCACCACATCTTTGATTTTAAAGTTCTGTTGAACTGCTCCACCACCCCTGCCTTGACATGGTTATTGGTTACAAAGTGGTGCACCCCATGTTGTGTAAGCAGTTTTTGGAATGTCTTATTTAAAAATTCTTTCCCCTGATCTGTTTGTAATTTTGGGGGTATCCACCCTTCCCTGAAAATGGCTGCAAAGGCCTTAGCCACTTCACCACCCGTCTTGTCTTTCAGGCCTAAGGCCTAGGCTTACTTAGATAGAATGTCTATGACGGTCAAGATGTACTTGATACCCCCATTATGCTTAGAGAAATGTTGAATATCTACCAAATCAGCCTGGCATTGAGCATCCAACCCTGACACAATTGTTTTGTTTCTTTTAAAATACTTGCGTGCAGGTTTGTGAAGGATATACGCATCCTGATCCGAAAGTCATGAAATCACTTCTTTCTTATACAAGGTTTTGCTCTGCTTTTTAGTAGCCTGAAAAAGAGGATTCACCTCTCCAAAACTTCCATTCTCTCGTGGAGTGTAATAGATCTCCCTTAGCAGCTCCTTGTGCACAGACATGCTTCCAGTATGTCCTGATAAAAAAACACCAATGACTACCAGAGGCATTTCAAATAAAGTTTTTATTCTTCTGGTGTTGCTAGTTTCTTTTTACAGCAATCCATCTCGTCACCTCCTCTTAAATACTTGCAAAAGCAGGAAACACAAGATACATTTACTCCCACTCGATCTCCCAACTTCAGGTTTTCAAAAGCCTTTAAAAAGTCAGAATTGACCTGAAACAAAAGATAAAAAGTCAAATCACCTCCTGTGTCTGTATTTTTTTCCACATACTCTTTCCCTTATCCCTCATCCCCACCAATTCAGTGCAACTTACCACAGGGTCTTCAGCCTGTTGCGTGTCCATGGGTTCATTGTCTGGCTCTGAGGTTTCAACTGATTTCTTTCCCGTATAGAGCCTTTCAACAAGATCAAAGGGGGTAGCACCCCAACAGTAAGCCATTGAAATTTTTCCATGTAAGTGGTAGCGATTGGCTCCCTGCTCTCTGTATCAGAAAATGGTGCCCCCCTCTCTCATACCCCTAGGGGGCAGGACTACAGCGCCACAAACCTTTCCGATTGGTCAGATCTCTGCAACAAAGCAGGTTAGAACAATGAAACCTTTTCCGATTGGTTTAGATCACACTTCTGAGTCATTTGAACCCTCACATGATCCTCTTTCTGCGACTCATCCTACCCTGGAAACCCCACCCCATTGGACCCAGTTTTCTCCAAGACAGAGTGGGCTAGGATGATGAAACCTATTCTGAATGGTTCACCTCACTCTGCTGAGCTCATAGAGGGGTTACATGACCCAATCGCTGCAGTTCATCCTACCCCGAACCCCGTGCCATAAAGTTGCTCCGATCCTCACAAAACCCATACCTACTGGTCCATTTCACTCTCCTGAGTTCATAGACACATTACATGACCCTCTTCAAAGGACCTTGTGGGTTCAGGGAGGCTGGAACCTTCAGTTCCAGCCACCCTGACCCACAAGCAGAGCCCCCCCAAAGTCAAGTGTAAGGATCTTCCAGGTTCAGGGGGTGGGAACCTTTGGTTCTCACCTCCCTGATTGGAAGCATTACCCCCTTCTGAGACACTTCCGCTTACCCACGTCACTTCTGTCCCAAGACGGGATTTCCGGCCCCAGGAAGGTGGGACTTCCGCTGATGTAGGACCCCACATGACCTGTCAAACTGATAATGATCAGTTTGATGACTAGTGTCCCCCTTACTCCTGGCAGGCAATACCATCTGAAACTGATCCCACAAAACAGGACAGGATGAGGCATCCATAGCCCCAAGATGATTCTCTGCAATAACAGCGCTCTTATCTACAAAGTACTCGATAAACCTGTCACAGCGGTCACTGGATTGTCCCAGGTCCAAGTGGAGGCAGGCAGGACTGACCAAGCCTTTCACCACCCAGAAAAGCTCCACTGGATGTGACTTTGCAGATGCAATAAGAGCAGCAAATACCTGCTTCTTTGCTGCCTTCTCCGCCACAGCATATGCCTTTAAACTGCTCTTATGCTGCGATCGATCATACTGGTCGCGAGTCCGGCGCCACCGGCGCTCTAACCGCCTATTCTCCCGCTTCAAACACCGCAGGTCCTCAGTAAACCAAGGAGACCTGCGGGAGACTCGGGAGGGCAGCAGACGCCTAGGAGCCACTCTGTCAATGGTCTCAGCCAACAAGTTGTTCCAGAAGACTACAAGATCGAGACAGAGCGGGTGTCAAGGTCCAGGGGAAACTTCCCCGGAGCATTCTGGAACCGATGCAGTTCCATAAGTCTCTGGGGGTGGACCGATCTAATAGGTCCTGCACCCTACTGGGGGCTAACATGTGCCAGGATGCATGCCTTAAGGAGGTAATGGTCAGACCATGACACAGGCTCTACCCCCTTAACTCCTACTAACTTAAAACCAAATCCAGTGTATGTCCCTCCTCATGTGTGGGGCCACAGATGATTGCAATGTTTTCCCCTGTATTACTGTGTGTATCCACAATTACTGTATTGTGCTTGCTGGCTGTGGTGAGTCATGGCAGAACTGGTTCCTGATTGGCTAAGAACTATATGGGGACTATATAAGCAGGACTATATAAGCAGGAAGGCCAAGATAGGAAGGGAGGCTGATGTATGGAAACTTCAGACTGGAAAGGAAGCTGACTGTTCAGTTCCTGGCTGCAGGAGCTACAGGAACCCCAGTATGGGGAGTGATGGATCTGAAGGTCCAGGGGCCTATTACTTTCAGGTGCCCTGGAGTTAGAGGTTCTGGGGAATGGGGATACAGCCCAGGGGCCTGCTGTTTCATGTGCCCTTGGGGGGAATTTACTGCTAACCTGGTTTGTATATATTTGGTGAAGGAACTGTAAGGGCAGGCACTTGGAGCATGAATTGGTGCTGTGTGCCTTAGTATCCAGTGTCTGGGAGCATCCTAGACCCTAGTCATGCAGGCACTCACCCACTGTGAGGGCCAAGCCATGACAATTACAAGTAGAAATAATTGGTATCATACATAATTTTTGCATTTACTCTGCTTTCCTGTTTAAAATTCTCATTTACAACTTTATATTTTAAAAGTGCTGGATTTCAATTTCTCTCTATTTAGGCACAACAATGGATAAATAAATGCCACTATATTTTTCACTGGGCATAGTTTGAGGAGAGCATATTTGAATTCTTCCCATACAGGGAAATTAATATACTTCCTTTCTGGAGTTGTTTCATTGGCAAACAATAAAGCAGAAAGCACTATACATATATAGAGCTGCTACAAACTGATAAACAGAGGCAAAATAATTAACTTACTGTTCATTTTATTTGCTGTTCAGGAAACTACAAAAAGACAGAACCTTATCTGAGACACTCACAGAAAGTTGTACACACATAGTTTTATAGAGATATGGCTAATTGTGTGGCTAATAGTAAAATTAATGTCCAAGCTTATTGCAATTCAGATTGCTCTTAATTGCCTTGGGTGCTCCCATTGTTCAATATTTGTTATTAAAAAGACAGTTCTCTAAACTACTTTATCAAAACCTGCATGCTTTTCTTTAATGAGCATCCTGGGCCTGCATTATTTTTATACTGGCAGTTTGCTTTCTAGGGTATATTTAAGATGCTCAAATTCAGATTTTCACCATCTTTTTATTGGATATAATGAATTAAAAGTAATGTGACTGAGCTCTCCTTTGGCTAGAACAGTGTTGTATCCTATTTGTTTGAAAACTGTTTAACTGGAAGAGACAAAATACTGCCATTCTGTAATACAAAATAAACCACAACTAAATTGTTCTGTTCAAGTGTCATCAGCATAAACTGTAGTGATCTTTGTCCTCTTGTCTAAAGTGTAATCCTGAAAGGGGCTGAGCACTATGGGTGAAAACAGACATGACGCTAACCACCCTTTAACCACCCTTGGTGGTTATTTATGCATGTTGCAGGGCTGTATTGGTGCCCTATGCAGCCCTGAAACATGCATAAATGACCACCAAGGGTGGTTAAAGGGTGGTTAGCGTCATGTCTGTTTTCACCCTATGTTTCTGATCCAGCAAATTACTTAAATACATGTTTAACATTAAGCATCTGCGTAGGTTTACATTTGTGCCCATGAGTGGCTGAGATTCAAGACAAATTGAAATAATGTAGAAGGCTCCCCTTAGCTTCATTGGACTTTCAGACAGAGAAGTTTGTACTCCTTTATTGAAGCCAGATTGATAAATCTGTAACACAACAGGAACAAAATCCATGTATATGCTGAAGTGGAGCCCTTCCTCCTGTTATGTGTGTAGAGATAAAAGTTATAATGATGCCCCCTCCCCCATATGTGACAGTCTTGGGGAGACAGGAATGGGGAGGTGTTCCCATGGAAATGGGAAGTGAGCTGAACTGACTGTAACAGTGGAACACTCTCTCTAGATAAAATATTGTTTCTTTTGTTTCTTATTTGTTACTTAGGGTCCCTTCTCTCACCCTTCCACGCCTTCCCTGCTCCCCTAAGCGCCTTCGTCCCTTCTCACTTGCTGCCCCCCATGCCTGGAACTCCCTCCCTGTCCACATCCGCCTTGCCCCCTCCCTTCATACCTTCAAATCTCTCCTTAAAACTCACCTCTTTCGCTCTGCTCTGTCTGACTCTTTATCCTGCTGAGCCACTATTCCTATACCTACGATCGGTTTACCCTTATCCTTGCAACATGGACCTGCCTGCTGTCATTCTCATCGTAACCAAGCCAAGTACGTGCACTTGAGACCTCGCATCTTCATGAATGTTAGACCCCTTGTCTCTCCCTCTGTTCCCCTTCCTAAGTCTCTCCCCCAGCTCCTGTCTCTCAGATTGTAAGCCCTAGGGGCAGGGACCGTGTCTATTTTATTACTTTGTAAAGTGCCAGGTACACTGCTGATGCTATATAAATGTTTGTTAATAATAATAATAATAATTAATAATAATTCATCCTGCACAAATTATTTTGTGCTCATTCTCTTGCTTATGTGGTATAAAAGCAAGAGAAACATCTGACCCTAAATTATAGACTCTTCTCACCCCACCCCACCCCACCTTCCCTAAAAAGTTCCTGAACCAATACCGGCTATGGAGAAAACTCCATGCACATAGAAAAGTGAAAACCCCTCTTCTTCTTAATCTCAAGAAATGTGCAGTAGACTAGAAAGAAATATCTTGGTAGTTCTCATGTAACTTCTATCCATAGCTCAGGCTACCTTTGCAGAAGACTTAATCATTCTATGGGTGTTTTAATACACATCTCATCCTGTGCCCTACAAGAATGTCAGTGCTATTGCCTACCCGAGATGCAGCAACATATTTGCATAGTATGCACTTTTTTCAAGGGCTCTGAAGAAGAAGCAGACAGAAGTAACTCCCCCTTTCATTGAACATTCCGTCCTCCCCTCCCCCATTAAAGCATTAGTTCTATCAACTGAGGTAGAAACGCTAAGGATATTTTACAGTGACCTGGCAATGATAAATCTTGAAGTCTTGTGGGAGAAACATATCTATTTATTAAGAAAATCAAAGTGAAGAATATGAAAAACACTAAGGCAATTTTTAAAAAAAGGTTTACTCAATTAAAATTAATGGTGAAATTTATTATTATTATTATTATTTTATTATTAATTTTATTATGTCAATTGAAGGTTTGCCATTGTCCTTAAAGGGATCAGGATTTCATCCTGAAATCGTGTTTGATAGACCCTTTTTACATGAGATGCACCCATGCATGAACACCCAGGTTTATTCATGCATGGGTGCATCTTGTGTAAAAGCCACAGCAGGTGGGTGGGGGGTGGGTGTGCATCTGCCAAATGCACATGCACACCCACCTCCACCCATCACCCATGAATAGAGCAACTGGCAAAAACCAGCGGTTGCTCCATGCATGGGTGATGGGTGGAGGTAGGTGGAGAGCAGTGTGCATCAGTGTGTGCCCATCTACACCCTCGCCCCACACCACACACACACACACCAGCATGAACATTAAAACACACACCCCTATGCAACCCTTGTAAAAAGGGCCATACATTATGCCCTAGATCTCTTGTGCCATGAAACCCTCAACCCACCAACAGCATCGTCCTCAGATGTTTTTATCTCTGGGCATTTTCACACAAGACACTCTCCACCCACTAGCCACCCACCACCCATCCACTCTACATGTTTCAGGGCTGTAGTGTTGCCCAATGGATGTCCTGCAACATGTATAGTGGGTGGGTAGTGAGTGGAGAGTGTCTTGTGTGAAAATGCCCTCTGAGAGCAGCCTTCCAGTAAAAGAGCGCAAAGCATTAGGAACACTTTGTTCTGCAGCATGAGGATAACCCTCTGTTAAAGCTAGTGGACCAGAGATGCTCAGATGCACACATCAACTGTATGCCCATAAAGGCTTTATAATAATTACTACACCATAAAGCATCAGTCTAATGTCACAAGCAAATTAATCAAATGAACCTGTTTATGAATCAGAAAAATGTAGATGTCAGAAAAGTTAGCATTATACAAAAAGGTTACAAGCCACTTAGAAAACAAAATAACCCAGTAAAAAGTTAGAGGAAATAAGAAATTATAGTTTGTGCACTATTGTCCTAAAATCGCACATCATCTTTGTAATCCCAAAGGTCAAATTCCTCTGCCTGCTAAAAAATATGTAGAAGAAAGAATGCATTGACTACTGCTAATAATTAAGTCATGGAATAGTAGGCAGTTCCCTGTTGTTGATCAGTAACTGGTTAAAGGATAGGAAACAAGGACTAAATGGTGAGTGTTTATAATGGAGAGAAGTAAATAGTGGGGTGTCCCTTGCATCTAGACTGGGACTGGTATTGTTTAACATTCATTAATGACTGGAAAAGAGAATAAATAGTGAGATAATCAGAGTGACTCCTCTCAAGCTACTGTAACTGGCCACTGTCAGAGACAAGATACTGGGCTTGATGGACCATGGGTCTGATCCATTATTTATGACACTTCTTATGTTCTTATTTTCCTAACAACACAGAGTGTTGTTGATATGGCTTCATGACCTGGAATAGGTTTGCAAAACCCCTCTTGAGTGGTTCTGTTCATTCCTGTCAGGGAGCTCCCGGACAGCAGTGATGGGCAGTGGCTCATCATCCTCTTGGGAACTCCACTGTGAGGTTCCACAGGTTTCCATATTGCCCCTTCCTGTTCAATGTGTATCTAAGGCTGCTGAGTGAGATTTGGAGTAAGCCCTTCAGGATTCTAATCTGTGTCCCCTCTTGTTCAACACGTATATGAGGCCACTGGGTGAGGTCAGCAGGCGGTTTGGGGTGAAGTGTCATCAGTATGCTGATCACAGCCAGCTTTACCTTTCTTTTTCATCTGACCCAGGCCCTGCAGTCTTGGTGAATAACCAGTGCCTGGCTGCTGTCAGGGACTGGATGAGGGTGAACCAGTTGAGGGTGAATCCAGACAAGACTGAAGTGATGATGGTTGGCTGGATTTGTGACCTAGATGGGATTGGGACTCCTATTATTGGTGGAGTCTGCCCCCCACCCCTGACCAATCAGGTTCACAGCCTTGGAGTGCTTCTGGACCCCTTGCTGCGCCTGGACTGTCAGGTTGCAGCAGTAGCCAGGAGCACTTTTCACCCACTCCATCTGGTGAGGAGGCTGAGGCATTTTCTTTCTAATTCAGTTCTGGCCACCATCATCCATGCTTTCATCACCTTAAGGCTGAATTACTGCAATGTGCTCTTCGTGGGGACTGCCCTTGGTGACTGTTTGGAAGCTAGGGATGTGCGAATGCAGTTCGGGGGTTCAGGGTTTGGGCTGAACTCGGGGTGTTCAGCCTGTCTGAGAACCCCTCAAACCTGAACTTCCCCCCTCCTGAAGTGCCCAAACAAAGTTTGGGTTCTGAACCCATTCAGGTGGGGAGCAGGGGGGAACCCGGTTTCCCCTACCTCCAGACTGCACAGGTGGAGCTCACCTCCCCCCCCTTGCGCAGTCTACTACATTTAAAAAAAAAAAAAAAAACACCCCAGGGACCCCCCTACCTAGTGGTGCCGGGGCTCCAGTCTCAGGTCCCGCGGCGGCATCGGTGGGTCCGGCTCCGGCGGCGCTGCGGAGTGCTTCAGGCCTCTACTAGGCCTTCTGGGTCAGGTGACCAGGTCAGGTGACCCAGAAGGCCTAGTAGAGGCCTTAAGAGCTTCGCTGCCACTTCCGGAGCCAGCCCCGCTGCCACCAACGGACCTGGGTCCGGAGCCTTGGCACCACCAGGTAGGTGAAGCTCCAGCCCTGGGTACGGCAGTGGCAGCGGGTCCAGCTCCAGCAGCAGCAGCGGAGCACTTCAGGCCTCTACTAGGCCTTCCGGGTCACCTGACCCAGAAGGCCTAGTAGAGGCCTGAAGCACTCCACAGCGCCACTGGAGCCGGACTCACCACCACTGTTGTGGGACCCGGGGCCGGAGCCCCAGCACCACTAGGTAGTGGGGTCCCTGGGGTGGGATTTTTTAAAAATAATAATAATAATTTTTATTAGGCTACGCAGGGTGGGGGGGAGGTGAGCTCTGGCACCCCTTCCACCCGTGCAGCCTGAAGGGAGGGGAAACCGGGTCCCCCCATGCCCCCCACCCCCCTGCCCGAATGGGTTCGACCCCCCGAACCCTGAATGGGCTGAACCCCGAACTCCCAGGTGTTCACACATCCTTATTGGAAGCTGCAGCTGGTGCAGAATGTGGCGGCTTGGCTCCTTTCAGGGACAAGGCAACAGGAGCACATTTCATTAATGCCCCAAAGTCTGCACTGGCTACCTATAGCTTTCTGGGCACAATTCAAGGTGCTCTTTTTGACCTTTAAAGCCCTAAATAGTCTTGGTCCCACATATCTGAAAGATCACCTGTTCTTCCATACTGCATCACAGTTCCTGCAATCATCTGGGAGCACCTTCCTGTGGGAACTGTATATTAGTCTTTTTTGTAAGATGAGGGCTCATAGGGAGACGTTCTCAGTTGCTACCCCGATGTTATTGAACTTGCTTCCCCTGGAGATTTGATTGATCCTGAGCCTGAGTGACTTGGCAGGATTGTGTAAGATTTTTTTGTAAAAGCATTTGGCAGGCAGGG
This sequence comes from Sphenodon punctatus, assembly GCA_003113815.1. Lineage (NCBI taxonomy): Eukaryota > Metazoa > Chordata > Lepidosauria > Sphenodontia > Sphenodontidae > Sphenodon > Sphenodon punctatus. The sequence continues at coordinate 868,291 of QEPC01004784.1, read as the reverse complement.
ACAGGAAATAGGGAGTGAGTTTTGATGAGTGGTTTTGGGGGAAGGTTGTGAGGAGGGTTGAGTGTGGGTAACTGGGAGGTGGCATCGGGTGAGCATGGTAGGGGGTTGTGTAAGGTTTGGGGGTTTTAAGGATATTTCTGTATAAAGTTTTAATATTTTGATTGTTGCAAGATGCCCTGAGCCTTTTGGGAAGAGTGGCATATAAGTTTAAATAAATAAACTGTCATCAGTAAGATGATGACACCCAAGTCTAGCTCTCTTTTTCAATTTGGCCCATGTCATACAGTCTCAGTGCTTACCCAGTACCTGACTGACATTGGGGACTGGATTCAGGCCAGCTAGCCATTATAAGCTGAATCCAGGTAAGACAGAGATGATGATAGACGGTTGACTGGTCTTGGGACAAGGGGGACATGGGGATTCAGCCTCCTTTGGTCACTCAGGTTTGCAGTCTTGGGATGCTCTTGGATTCATTGCTGTGCCTGGATCTTTAGATTGTGGTGGTGACCAGGAGTGCTTTTCACCAACTCTACCTGGTGAGAAGGCTGCAACGTTTTTCATCTGATTGAGACCTGTCCATCACCATCCAAGACTTCACTACCTCCAGGCAAGACTGCTGCAATGCGTTCTATGTGGGGCTGCCCTTGATGACTGTTTGGAAGCTACAGCTGCTTCAGAATGTGACCTCTTACCTTCTATCAGGGGTGGGTCTCCAAGAGCACATTACATTGGTGTCCCAGAGTGTGCCCTGGTTACTAATAGCTTTCTGGGCATAATTCAAAGTGTTGGTTTTGACCTATAAAGTGCTAAGTTTAGGTTGGACCTGCGCCCCAAATATCTGAAAGACTGCCTCTCCCTCATGTCTCCTTGTAACCTCTAAAGTCACCTGGAAGTACCTTCTTGCCTGTCAAGTTCACACTACAAGGGCAAGTAAAGGGGTGAGCTCTGTGGCTTTCCAACTATTATGGAATTCCCTTTTCTTGGAGGTTCATTTAAATCCAAGCCTGTTCATTTTATGGAGGCAATGTAAGACCCTTTTATTTGATAGGCATTTGGCTGGCAGGGATAGAGTTTGAGGAGTTGTGTGTTAGGGGGAATTTACTGATTTTTTGCTTGGTTTTATTTGTATATTTGTGCATATATTGGGGGTTAGAGAATTTTATCTGGTTTTATTCTGTGTATTTTAAAATATTTTTGTATATTGTAACCTACCCTGAGCCTTTTTGGGAAGAGTGAGATAAAAATGAGAATAAATAAATAAAATAATGCAGCTCTATATGTCTATGGTGTGACCACCCCTTGAATTTCGTGTGCAGATCTGGTCACCTATTCTCAAAAAGATATAGTAGAACTGGAAAAGGTACAGAAAGGGGCAACAAAACTGATCAAGGGTATTATTATTATTATTTATTTTATTTATTTATATAGTGCCAGCGGTGAACCTGGCACTGTACAATCAGTAGTTATAGACAAGACCCAACCCCAAAGGACTTACAATCTAACAGAGACAAGGAAGGGGGAGACAAGGGCGAGGTGAACATCAGGAGAGACAAGGATACATTAATGAGGTTGAAAAAATGCAGGTGCACGTGCTTAAATTAATTCCAGGAAGAGATTCTGTGTGAGAGAGGGATGAGGATGCAATTTTACTCATGACAAGCATTCTGACTCATGACCAGGGAAAGCCTGACAGAAGAGGTAGGTTTTCAAGAGGGATTTGAAAGTTTGGAGGGAGGGAGCAGAACGAATTTATCCAGGAGGAAGGGAGTTCCAAGCATGGGGGGCAGCAAGAGAGAAGGGGCAAAGACTTTTAGAGGAGCAGGGGAATCGCACGCAGGCAAGGGTGGGGGCAGAGGAGGAGCGAAGCTCCCGGGCAGGCATGTGATGGGTTACAAGAGCAGAGAAATATTGGGGAGCAAGGCCATGAAGAGTCTTGAAGGTGAAGACCAGGAGCTTGCGTTGAATGTGTTCCCGTAGAAAGAGCTAGGGACGTGCAAACGTGGTTCGGACGTTCAGTGTTCGGCCCAAACTCAGCCCGTTTGGACAGCTGAACTGAACGGCCGAAGCCCCGAACACTTGGGCCACGTTCGGGTGAGTTCGGGTGCATTGGGGCGGGGTAAACATGACTGGCAGGCCGGGGGGGGGGGCAGCTGGGGACCAGACTTCCCGGCACCAGGGGGGGAGAGGTTTGGACTAGCAGCCAACCTGCCCAATCACCATCCCTCTTTTCCTCAGACCACTGGCTTTGCAGTCTGCGATTGGCCATGGGCTAAGCTCCATAGGCTGTACGGAGCCAATGGGGCTTGTGGTAAGGCAGGTGCAGCAAGTAACAAAAGTCATAGCCCTCCCGCCTTCCAACTCCTTCTGAGCTAGTCACTGATCCTGTCAGCAGGCGTTTTCAGAAGTCTCCTTCTCCCAGCAGTTTGTGTTCCTCCCAATTAATTGCCATCCTCCTCCTATTTCACCCATTTCCACACATTTACCTCCATAGTTTTGTTTATTTAGATTAGATTAGATAGATTTAGGTGTTATTTTTATTTTTTACCACTCCCTGTGTTCTTTCTCCCTACCCTCTATTGAATCCTTCCCTCCTCCCTGTATATATTCCATCCCTAATTTCCTTCCCCTGCTTTTGGATTTATTTAGAGTAGCATTAGATTGATTTAGGTTTCATTTCAGTTTTGTACCCCTCCCTGTGTTGTTTGTTGTGAGCTGTCTGTGTCCATCCCTGTAGATAGATTAGATTAGATGATAGTGGGTAGTGAATCAGTTTTAATATTTTATAGTGTATTTGTAGGACTAGGTCTTTGTAGATAATATTCCATTTAGTTTCATAGGTTTTAGAATAGTTAATAGCAGTTATAGTTAGTGTAGCTATATATAATATTATATTCCAAATTTGAAGGGAATATAATATTATATTCCCTTCAAATATATTTATTATATTATATTTTATATATATATAGGATCTCCCATTCCGTCCCATCATACCCTGGAGGTGCCCCACTGTCCGTCACCAGTCGAACCTGATTCAAGGCGGCTTTCTGCTCGAGAAGCCGCTCAAGCATCAGGAAGGTGGCATTAGACCTGAATTATATTATATTATATTATATTCCTCCCTCAAGTGAGTGAGGAAGCTGGCCAGTTTCTTTAACCGAAGCATGAAGGGCAGTGACCACCTCCAGGTGAAGCAAGCAGAGCAAGGCTGCCCAGTGCACCAACTAGTGCAGGATGTGTCCACCCGGTGGAATTCCACCTTCCTGATGCTCGAGCAGCTTCTCGAACAGAGAGCCGCCTTGCATCAGGTTCAACTGGTGACGGACAGCGGGGCACCTCCAGGGTACGATGGGACGGAATGAGAGATCCTGGCTCACAGGGGCTTTGAGCTCAGACCGTTCCTGACCGTGATGGAGACCATCAGCTCCTCCATGGCCACCATCAGCCAGGTGACCCCTCTGGTGCAGAGTCTCCTGAGAGGCTGGAGGTGACTCTGGACCAGGAAGCTGGTGGATGAGGTGGTTCACCTGGTGCGGCAGCTGAAGGCAAGGATGAAAGTGCAGTTCAATGAGCTCCTGCAGCAGAAGGAATATGTTTTGGAAACCATGCTGGACCCCAGGTTCAAGGGCAGCGTGGCACACTAGACAGCGCTCTATGGGCACTGGAAAGGTGACCTGGTGGAGAAGGTCCAGCAGGGAGAGCTGGGTCTTGAGAGTGCGTAGAAGCAGAAGCAGGACACCCCTGGGGATGGTGGGAGTGGAAGCAGCCACCCCTTTCAGACGGCGGCGTCTATCCCTGCTCCCAGCCCGAGCAGTAGCAACACCACTATTGCCAGAAGCAGCAGCTTGCTTTTTATAAAGGTGGACCTTCCAATTCTGGGATTCCCCGGGTTACCCCTGGACATCGATTGATGGTGCAGTGGCACATGCCATCCCATGCCAGGGGCAGCTTTGGGACGGGGCTCCTCCTCAATCTGGGCTGTTGCTGCTGAGGTGCTGTCCCTCCCTCCCAATGCCCGGCACCCGCCCTGACTCTCTCTCTCTCTCACTAGATGGCTTCGGATGGCCTATCTGACTGACCTCATGATGCAGGGTGGCATTGGGAAGCTGTAAGCCTGCCAGCAGGCCTCTAGCTAGATGATCTCAGCCCGCCTATCTGACTGGCTTTCTCTCGTACGCGCTGCACAGTCTTTGCCAGTCTATCTGAGTGCCCTGCCAAGGTCCCAGCCTGCCTTCCCTACTGCCTCTCATGCCACGCTGCCTGTCTGCCTGCCTGTCCAGGTGGCCAAGATCAAATACTGCCTCAGTCTGCCTTCCAATGCTCATGCCACGCTGCCTGTCTGCCTGCCCACCCAGGTTGTGAAGATCAAACCCTGTCTCAGCCAGCCTTCCGATGTTCATGCCACACTGCCTGTCTGCCCATCCTCCCAGGTGGCCAAGATCAAATCCTGCCTCAGTCTGCCTTCCCATGCTCATGCCACGCTGCCTGTGTGCCCACCCACACAGGTGGCGAAGATCAAAGCCTGCCTCAGTCTGCCTTTCCATGCTCATGCCACGCTGCCTGTCTGCCTACCCGCTCAGGTGACCAAGATGAAAACCCTGCCTCAGTCTGCCTTCCCATGCTCATGCCAAAATGCCTGTCTGCCCACTCTGTGGGCAAAGATGAAGCCCTGCCCCAGCCTGCCTGCCTCTCATGCCAAGGTGCCTGTCTGCCTACCCTGGAAACCCTGGGTCATGTGCCCCACTGGCATGGTAATCCCGCTTCTGCTGTCTGCTGGTCCATGGGTGCTTTGTCCTGGAAAATCCAAATGTGCCCACACAATACTGCTCCTGCCGTCTGCTGCTATATGGGAGCTCTTCCCTGGCAAATCCTACCATCCTGGCCCCATGGGTGCTGCGCACAGGCAAATTCTGCTGCTGCTGTCTCTGCTGTTCCACAGGTTCTGTGCCCGGTCAATCCAATGTCTGCTGCTGTTGCCAATGCTGCCTCTGCTGTCTGTGCCATGGGTTCTGTGCCCCAGAAATCCAATGCCTTCTGCTGCTGCCTATGCCACCTCTGCTGTCTGACCCATGGGTTCTGCTACTGGGCAATCCTATGTCTGCTTCTGCTGCCAATGCTGCCTCTGCTGTCTGTGCCATGGGTTCTGTTACTGGGCAATCCAATGTCAGCTGATGATGCCAATGCTGTCTCTGATGTCTATGCTACGGGTTCTGTACCCCAGCAATCCAATATCCACTTCTGCTGCCTCTGCTGTGCCACGGGTACTGTGCCCTGGCAATCCAATTTTTGCTACTGGGTGGCCACATGATTCACCACTGGGCAAGGCTTGACCAACTGGCAGAATAGCTTGTTGAGATCTGGAGAGGAGGATGCAAGTCTGTAATGCCCGGCCAAGTAGGGGTGCCAGCCACTGAACCCTGGCTGGGCCTCTGTTGCTGCTCCACCGATTCCAGTCAGCCTGCAATGCCCGTCCCAGTAGAGGTGCCAGCCACTCCAGCCCCAGGACCCACTGCCAGGATTCTGGGGCCTATGTTCCAGGCAGGGTGGGCTGTCATTCCACTTGTCTGCAAGTGTCCCACACCAAGGCCAGTCAGCGTGCAACACTCAGTCAAGTAGGCATGCCAGTCACTGAGTCCTGGCCGGGCCTCTGCTGCTGCTCCACCAATGCCAGTCAGCCTGCAATGCCTGGCCAAGCAGGGGTGCCAGCCACCAAGCCCTGGCTGGGCCTCTGCTGCTGCTCTACCGATGCCATATTGAGCTTGAAGGGTGTGCAATGGGCTTTTACTTGTGACTGTTGCACATTCCAACCGAGCCCTGGCCAGGCCTATGTCACTGCTCCACTGAAGCCAGCCAGCCTGCAATGCCCGGCTGAGCAGGGGTGCCAGCCGCAGTTACTTTCCCCGAGCAATCCAAAGTCTGCTGCTGCTGTTAGTGGTACTGCACATCAGTCATTTTGTCCTCCCTATTTTAGACAGGCATAGCTCAGATGAGTGCACCGGTGGGTGGAAGCTGGGTGTCCATGATATTCACTACTGGGCAAGGCTTGCCCAATTTGCAATACAGCTTCTTGAGCTCAGTCAAGTAGGATGCCAGCCTGCAACACTTGGCCAAGTAGGGGTGCCAGTTACTCCAGTCCCAGGACCCACCATCAGGGTTCTGGGGCTGTAATTCCGCTTACTGGGAGCTGTCATTCCACCTCATCTAGAAACTGCCACTATAGCCCCAGGAACCACCATCAGGGTTCTGGGGCAGTCATTCCATTCATGGGGAGCTGTCATTCCACCACATCAAGAAGCAGTCACTCCAGTCCCAGTACCCACCAACAGGGTTCTTGGGAAGTCATTCTATTCACAGGGAGCTGTCATTCCACCGCATCAAGAAGCAGTCACTCCAGCCCCAGTACCCATCATCAGGATTCCTGGGCCTCCAATACAGGCATGGGGGGGTTGTCCATCCATGTCACCTAGAAGCTGTCCCTCTAGTCCCAGGACCCACCATCAGGGTTCTGGGGCCATCGGTCCGATCACGGGGAGCTTTCATTCCACCACCTCAGTAAGCAGACACTCCAGCCCCAGGACCCACCATCAGGGTTCTGGGGCCTACATTACAGGAAGGGAGGGCTGTCATTCCACTTCATCGAGAAGCTGTCACTCCTGTCCCAGGACCCATCATCAGGGTTCTGGGGCCGTCATTCCACTCATGGGGAACCATCATTCCACCACATCAAGAAGCACCCACTCCATCCCCAGGACCCACCATCAGGGTTCTGGGGCCTACACTGCAGGCATGGGGGGCTGTCCATCCATGTCATCTAGAAGCTGTCACTCTAGTCCCAGGACCCACCATCAGGGTTCTGGGGCCGTCGTTCCGCTGACTGGAAGCCATCATTCCACTTCATCCAATGCTGCCACTCTAGTCCCAGGACCCACCATCAGGATTCTGGGACCATCGTTACAGGAATGGGGGGCTGTCCATTCACATCATCTAGAAGCTGCCACTCTAGTCCCAGGACCCACCATCAGGGTTCTGGTGCCATCATTCCGATCAAGGGTAGCCATCATTTCACTTCATCTAGAAGCTGCCCTCCACTTCATTGAGAAGCTACCACTCCTGTCTCCGGACCCACCATCAGGGTTCTGGGGCCGTCATTCCGCTCATGGGGAGCTGTCATTCCACTGCATCAAGAAGCAGCCACTCCAGCCCCAGGACCCACCATCAGGGTTCTGGGGCATACGTAATAGGTTTGGGGGGGATGTCCATCCACATCGTCTAGAAGCTGCCACTCTAGACCCAGGACCCACCATCAGGATTCTGGGGCTGTCGTTCTGATCATGGGGAGCTGTCATTCCACCGTCTCAAGAAGCAGCCACTCCAGCCCCAGGACCGACCATCAGGGTTCTGGGGCCTACGTTGCAGGCAGGGAAGGCTGTCATTCCACTTCATCTAGAAGGTTCTACTCTACTTCAGCAGCAGCAGTTAATTGATTCTATGTTTTCCAAGTTTACTTTGTTGACTATTAAAGATCTACAGTGAAGAAAATGAAAACCATCCAGGGAGAGATTCAATGCAGTTGTTTTCTTCTTTTTTGTTCAATATTTTTCTTAAAGCTGATGATCATGCTGCTAGCTGGCATCTTTGTAACATATTTCTTAGGAACATGGTGCAGAATGGCCAGAAGGCAAATGATAACATGATCTCAGTGTAGTAGGGCAACAGGAAGCAGCGGAGGCTATACTGATATACTGACAGAGCATGGACTGGCTGAAAGTAAGTCTAATAGGAATAAGAGGCAGCTGGCTGAGGAGAATCAGGGCTGTACCTGTGGGATCAGGAAGATGCTATATAGATAGCCTGGTCCTCAGGAGGCGAGGAGGATAGAGGGAGCCTTTGATGAAGGTTCCAAATCTGGAGAAGCCAATGCAGCAGGAAGATGCCTGACTTGGAGTGGCAGAGACAGAGCGCTGGAGTTCCACGTGGGGTTGTAGGTCTTCTGCCCTCAGAACTGTTATTAGGACTTTGTGCAACTGGTGGATCAGGCTGGTTGTAATGGGAGGCTGGAGGCCAGAATGACTCCACATAATATAGGACGTGAGTTGTGGAGGATTCTCCCGGTATTGTAAAACCTTTGGAAGGTTCTTTGTCATCCCCCCTCATAGTCCCTGGCAGAGATGGTATGTTGCGGGGAGCTTAGGAAGCTGAGTGTAAGATACAGCATGACAGACTGTTCTGACAAGATCCTGGCTGTCTTGTTATGGAATCCAAAAGTCCCAAAGCTGAAAACAGGTACTAAATTTAATACCTGCAGGTATTTCTCACATTTTTAAATACCACATCAGGTACCTGATGGGTTACCTGGGTACTTATGGGTACCTAAATACCCCCCAAATTGGGTATTTCCAGGATAGAATTTTCAATTTACTAATTCCCAATAGTTACTGGAAGTAGTTTTCTGGGCCTGGAAGTTGACTTTCCGGGCCTAAAAAGCTGATTTTCCAGGACAGAAAACCAATAAATAAGTTTCATAAGATGTTAAATCACACACAAAAATTGAAAATTGGGACTGGAAGTAGTTTTCTGGAACTGGAAGTTGCAAAAAAAAAGATAGAAGTTGTCAGAAAACTGATAAATCTACGTTGGGAGTTGGTATAACAACAAAAAAAGTTTAAAAGTCGGTAAGTTCTGCAACTGGAATTCGATATCTCAGGTTGTCGGGTACCTGATTGAGTCAGGTCACAATCGGTTACCGACTGGTATCTGATGTTGTCAGGTTGATTAGGGTACTGGAAATTTGATAGGTATACTCGATTTTACAGGTACTTGTTTTAGCTCTTAAAAGTCACCTATTCATGCTCTCCCTCTTTGGTGCTTCACAGCAGTGCTTGGTTTTGCTTGGACCATATATCCAATCATTCTGTGTACATAGAGTGAGTGGTAGAAAGAGAAAAGGGAAACACACTGGGTGGGCATTAAACTATGAGCAGTAGTTCTGACTATGAGATCTAAGGAATCAGTGAATAATTTCTCTACTCCTGGAAAATGAATTGCTCTTTTTCCTTTAGTCTATTGTTTCTCAATATTTAGTAGTCTAAATTTGACTTGGCTCCTGGTATAATATGCAAATATAGCCTTCTGTCCTTTCCTACACCCAGCTCTTTACATGCATGACTCATTTAATATTCATGCTCTTGGGGAAAAGACAGAATGTGGGTTTGATTTTAGCTTTTGCTTTGTGCAGTTTTCTTTACAGGTACTGTAAAATCATTCCTTCTGCCTACCTGTCATCTTTTAAGATACACAATCTTGATGATCATCTTAATATTTCTTTTTTAATGACTGTGGTTTTTAGAAGGTTGCATAAAGTAACTAAAGGTATATTTACAGTGTGAGATTACAAGATCCATATATTCTGAAGTATCTAAAGTATTTGGTCTATTAACATGATGTATCTTATGGAAACATGTCATTCTCAGTTTTACAGCCACAAGGCTGTTTGGACTGTCTGCAGGGAAAGCAGTGGCTGTAGTTTATCTACTCTTTGAATGGACCACTGTTTGTCAGTTCTTGGTTTAGAGATTTTGTTTACTAAATCTGAACAAAAATAAAATTTCTGTAGTGGATATTTATCCACTACAGAAATTTTATTTTTGTTCAGATTTAGTAAACAAAATCTCTAAACCAAGAACTGACAAACAGTGGTCCATTCAAAGAGTAGATAAACTACAGCCACTGCTTTCCCTGTTGGACTTGACCCTGGGAAGCCAGGATTCAAATCCTGCCCTAGCCACAAACTCACTGATTGACCTTGGGCAAATCGCAACCTCTCAGCCACAGTTCCCCATCTGTAAAATGGGAATATATGTGTGTCTGTCCCTGTATTCTCCTTGTCCATCTTAGATTGTAAGCCCATTGGGCAGGAACCTGTCTTCCAAAATCTGTAACTGTAAAGTGCTGCATACACCTTGTAGCGCTATAGAAATAGGTAGTAATAGCAATATAGTATCAGCGTGTAAGACACCTGGAAACAGATCTGAATTTATTATTTGCTTCATGAAAACGTTCCTTATGGCATCACTGGTACTGAGCTATCTCTAACCTCAGCTGCCATTCCTTTGTGAAATGTTTACACAAAGCAGCACCATAAACAATCGTCATGGACTCCAGGAAATGAATATTTGAGGCCTGGAGAAAAGGAGAATGTTCAATTAGCTGAGAAAAGAGGAGCAAAATAGTACTGACATACACTATTATCCTGTAAAGCGATGTGCAATTTTGCATAGAATGTTGTGATGGCCCATGGTAATTGGAACCCTTTGTTTCCATAGAAACAACAGCATCAGGAAATAACCTGTGATATTGATGTGTGTTACCACCTTCACACTGTTACCCTGATGACATGGAAGATTATACTCATTGCTAAAGGAGAGAGTGGGTTTAGAGGTAAGGGTGAAAGTAAGAAAAAAGCAGGAAATAATGGATGACAGGAAGAAAACAAAGTAGAAAGAATTAGCAGCTTTGTCCTTCAGGTCTGCAGTTGAGAATGCTTTGGCCTCTAAAATAATTTAAAATGGCGCAATGAAAATGGTGCAGCAGGGAATATTCTCACCATAGTCCAATGTGGTGGTCGTTTTTGTTCATTTACTCCTAGCTGAATGCTGTTGGTGATGCATGTGCTTAGTATAATATAGAAAAAAATTAGTGTTAGCATAAGGGAAAACAAGAGCTTACACTACTGTATAAGCAAGCTTAGAGGCTAGTTACAGAGATACTAAACAGTAATCTTTGTCGTTGCTTTAATAAGTGCTAGAAGCAATTACTGTGATACAATAATCACAGCCTGATGGGGATCAGAAAGATACTTGGTAAAAGCCACTACACAGGTACTCAGTTTAAAAAAACCTGGTTTTTAACTTCACACTGGTGCTGTCTGGGAGGCAATGACGGGAAGGTGTTCCACACATGTGTAGAATAGGACACCAGTGAGTCGACCCACTTGTTCACTTCTGCATGTGATTCTTCTGGCGTGGGAGCAGGAGTGGACCTTTCTTGTCTGCATGAACAGAAGACCTATCAGTTCTATACTTGGATCATCCCATCATCAACTTGTCCTCTCTACTGTGCTCCCAGCAGAACTGAAGCCTCCATAAATACATTGAGCATTTTCACAAACATGCAGGGTTGCATAACCTGCACCCCCAGACTGGAGGAAGTCTGGGGGTGCACCCCCATGTCCACCTGCTTGCAGCCATGCCTGGGTCCATTTTAAATGCCGGCGCCCACAGTCTACCTGCGTGGTGCCTCTCCCCCACACCATAGCATTGCAGGTGATCATGATGGCATTGCAACCACAGTCAAGAGCAGATGGACGGCAGCCCCACCTCTAGCCAGTACCCCAGGTTTGGGCTGTCCACTCTGCTCCGGGTTATTCTGGTGGGCCATCTTTAAACAAATGGGTGTGAGGTGGGGCAGCTGTCCGTGTGAAGATACCCAATGTCTCCAGAAAGCCAGTTTCCCTGCTCCTGATATCTCTGAATATCTTCTACTTCATACAGTTTTGGCCAATGGGAGAAAGTGGACTATTTCATTGCAGATAATGGGAAAGGTTTATTGCTAGAGCAAAATGCTGTGATGAATATCTTCAAAACCTGAGTTGAAATTTTTGAGACATGAGGCTTTTTTTCAAAGGCAAGACAATTTCTGGTATATGGGATTAGTATTAGTATTTTAGGCCCTTTTTAAATGAACCACAAAGGTGCCGTGTTCCATGGGGGATGGGTGGAGGTGGCGACAGGTGTGCGATCCCACGGGTGTGGACCGGGACACGGATGCACACCCATCTCTACTGATCTCCATGCATGGAGGCACCTCCATTTTCCCCAATGCCTCCATGCGTGGGGGATTGTGGAGATGGGTGGAGTTACCCAACCGGTGGTAACACGGATGTCCTCTCCCTCGCCTACTCAGTTGCACACATGGGCAAGGGGTGGGCATCCACGTAAAAAGGGCCTTATTCAAGGACATCAAATGATACATGTTATATTTATTTATTTATTTATTTATTTTATGCATCTGTAAGTCACCCCCCATGCCTATGGCATCCCAAGGTGATGTACAATTTAATAAAAAATTCATAAAAAACATTTTAAAACAACACAACTATTTAAAACTAAAACAGGGTTGGGAAAAATCAATAAAAATAAAAGGTAGGGAAGAGCTAAAACCCTAACCCACCCACCCCCCTCCTCCCCAAAGGCCTGGGAGAACAGCCAGGTTTTACAAGCCCACCAGAATGTCAAAAGGCCTGGGGCCAGGTGAGCTTCCTCTGGGAGGGAATTCCAAAGACACAGCCCGGCCACTGATAATGCCGTCTCCATTGTGGGCCCCCCACTTAACATGAGGGACCTTCAAGAAGGCACCCCTGGCAGACTGAAGAAGTTGCTCTGGGACACAGAGGGCAAGGTGGTCACTGAGGTACGAGGGGCCCAGACCGTGAAGGGCCTTATAGATCAACACCAATACCTTGAACCTGGCTCAGCACGCTATTGGCAACCAGTGCAGAGTCCGGAGCACAGGTGTTATGTGCTCCCGACGACCCGTCCCCGTCAGGAGCCGGGCCGCCGCATTCTGCACTAGCTGCAGCCTCCGGACCAGGAACAAGGGCATCCCCATGTAGAATGCATTACAGAAGTCCAGCCTTGAGGTGACGAAGGCATGGAGGAGGGAGGCCAGGTCCGGCCCGGAGACGTATGGTTGCAGCCTCTGCACTAAATACAACTGGCGGAAGGCAGCCTTCCCCACCAACTCCACCTGTCAATCCAGGCAGAGATCCGAGTCCAACACCACCCCCAGACTCCGAACCTGCTGAGCTATCGGAGGGTGAACCCCCCCAATCGGGGGGGCGACACCTCCCTCGCCCTCCCTACCATCATCACCTCCATCTGATCGGGGTTGAGCTTCAGCCTGCTCTGCCACATCCACTCTGCCATGGCCTCCAGACACTGGGATAGCAATGAGACAGCAGGGTCTGGGTCAGTTGAAAAAGAGAGGTACAGCTGAGTATCATCAGCATATTGGTGACATTGCACCTTGAACTCTCTCACAACCTACCCCAAGGGCTGCATATATACGTTAAATAATAAAGGAGACAGGATGGAACCCTGCGGAACACCGCAAGACAAGGCACGGGGGCAAAACATTTCAGCTCCCAACACCACCCGCTGGCTTCTCCCTGAGAGGAATTAATTGAACCATTCAAGAACAGTCCTGTCCAGACCCCCCCAGGTCTCTCAGCCATCTCAACAGCAGATCATAGTCCACGGTATCAAAAGCGGCCGAGAGATCTAGCAGGACAAGAAATGTAGAACATCCTGCATCCATCTCCCGGCGGAGATCGTCAATCAAGGCACCCAATGCTGTCTCAGTGCCACAGCTGGGATGGAACCCACATTGAAAAGGGTCTAGGAAACCGATGCTATCCAGATGCGCCTGGAGCTGGAATGCCACCACCCGCTCAATAACCTTCCCTAAAAAGGGAAGGTTAGAGACAGGTCAATAACTGGCGAGTGCATTCACATCTAATGATGGTTTCTTCAGCAGGGGGTGCACCACCGCCTCTTTGAGGCTGGGCGACAGCCTCCCCTGCCACAAGGACGCGTTAACCACTCTTGGCAGCACCATCCCCAATGTCTCCCTGGAGGCTTTCACCAACCAGGACAGGCAAGGATCAAGTTCACAACTGGTGGCTCTCACAGACCCCAGAACATTCACCACATTGGCTGGCATCACTTCCTGAAACTCGCCCCACAAAGTTGGACCAGACAGGGCCTCCATAACCTCGCGCTCTCCACCTACTGCCCCCAACTCGATCCAAACCACCAGCTATCTTCTCTATTTGGTATGTGTGCATTGCTAAAGTCATATAGCCAGGCATGAATAATAACTTTGAATACCTTTCCCAGCATTATAAAGACAAAAAGGGAGTACTGATATACCATATCGTAAAGGCCAACTGAATTTCCTCCAAGCTCACCCAAAGTATATCTTTTTTAATTTGTTTTCATTTTTATGTGAAGACTAATGGAATTTCCTGTATGCAATTACCAAGGCAAGCTCATGCAACTGGAACCTCGCATCTTCATGACTGTTACACTCCTTGTCTCTCCCTCTGTTCCCCTACCTTCATCTTCCCCCTACCCCCGTCTCTCGGATTGTAAGCCCTAGGACAGGAACTGTGTCTATTTGATTACTTTGTAAAGCACCAGGTACATTGCCTGCACTATATAAATGCTTGCTAATAAAATAATAATAATAATAATAATTAATAATGATATTATCCTGTGTGATCTCTAATATTAGAATTGGTCACAAACTGCAGTGGTGAGTTCCAGATTCGCATGCCCTTAAAATGGGTGGATAAATTAAACTCTGGTATTGATTCTGGGTGTATCTCTTCCTAATGCTGCCAGTCGAGGAAACTTTATTCCCCCGAATAAATTTCTGTTGCCAAACAAAAAGAAATGAGAAATCTCTGCAGAAATTCTATCAATATTAGCGTGAAAAAAGGACGTTTTGGCTTGAGAAAAAACCCCACAGGTGCTCTAGGCAGGATTGGAGGGGAGTAAAGCTGAAAACAGTTCATTTCATCTTCAGGCTCAGGTGTTTTTTTAAGGTAAATTCTGCAAGATACAACAAAACTCTACACCAACAAAAAGATGGTGCTTTTATCTTTCTCATGCCTTTTAATGCCTCTACCCTTTCTTTATTCCAGACTCTTTTCTTTCATTGGCTCCCTGTCAGGGAGTCACCTGTTAGCAAAGGCATTTAATTCTCTGTGTCTAGGCTACCATGTTTGCACTTCAGTACAAGTTAGCAGAAGGAAAGAGGGAAGAAATGGAAAAAACAAACACAAACCAAGCAGAACAAACACTAACTCAAAAGGTGCTGCAGCCCCCTCCCCCCCCCCCGACTAAGACCATTTTTAAATGGACCGCTGCTGGGGGGGGGGAGGTCCTTGTGCAGTCGGTCTGGGGGTTTTGCGTGGGGGAGGGTGCAGATGGGTGCACATCCATCTCCACCCACCTTCGCTTACCTCCACACACGGAACAACCCGCCTTTTTGCCGATTGCTCCATGAGTGAGGGGTGGGTGGAGGGGGTGGAGATGCAAGGGGATGCGTGCATCATTCCACATTTAGGCCCTTTTCACACGAGATGTCCCCATGCAACGCACACATGGGTGCCTGCATTTACATACGTGGGGGAGTCCCATGTGACCACCACAGCAGGTGGGTGGCAGTGCATGCGTGCTCCCATGCTCCACCCATTTCCCTCCACCCCCACCCATCTCCCACTCATGGCCAAAACGGGGATGGCTCCGTGTGTGGAGTTCAGTGTGTGTCCGTGTGACAGCCGCCCACGTGCCGCCCACGCACCGTGACACCCCCCCACTCCCCAACACCCCCCCCCACGACCCATTTGAAAAGGGTCTTAAATGAGACACTGCCCCATGTGGACACTGGGTGTCCATGTGTGGGAGCGTCTCATGTCAAAACAGCCTAATTTCCCCCCCTCCATTAACATCTTGCTTATTTCCACAGCAGTCCACACACCAAACTCCAGTGGGTGAGGCCCTGATATGCCTATCCCACAGACACTCACCAGCACTGACTTTTACCAGATTGTCCTCAGATTTTCTTTAGTCTCCCAAAGAATGCCCTGGCCTGGCTAAACCTTGAAGTACTTCTGGAGACTTGTGGTTTGCCTTGCACTCACGCTAAGTGCTATGTCACTGCTATCTGCTCAGAGAGAAGGCAGTAGAATCAAATGATAAAGCTCAGCCGGCCCTTAAGAGGAGTTATTTATCAAAAGACTTCTAAGGGAATTTAAAATGAAGTGCCTCAATTATTTTTTAAAAGTTCTCATTATAATCAACTATTACAGAGGCCTAGAGGGCTGAAAAAGTAGCTGGCTGTGGGAAAGAAACCTCTGGTGATCCTTAGAATTACGGACCAGCGATTGTCATTCATGTGTTAATTGGATGAATGTGAAAACGAAAATCTATAATATTTTGTCCAGGTCTGTGTTGTATGAGCCACTGATCTAGTTCTTTTTGGGTAAATTATTCTATAATATTCTGTACAGTACAAGCTTCAATTCTTTTAAAAGCCCCTTGCACTGATAGCTGCCAAAGAGAGAATACTGGACTAATGGCACTATTGAAATGATCGGGGTGGGGTGCAGCTACTTCCCTTCCATGAGGGGTGGATATACAGATGTGTGTGGAGTGTACAGGCATTGGGGGGGGGGGGTTGAGTGTTTCAATATAGTTGGAAGTGCAGCTGGAAATTAATTTGCATTTTAATTGACTTTTATAGGGTTGTGTCAGGAATGCTAGAGTGGGAGGGAATTTGGTATCACCATGATCCCTTAGTGAGAGTCAGGGGTAGAGACTGGGGAACGGGAGTGGTGGTCAGGATCCCCGGGCAAGAAATGGGAGAGTGGGTTTGTGGTGGGGAACTCCTTGGAACAGGAGTGGAGAAGGTGCGGGATAGGGAGGGGTGTTGTAGAGGGTCTTATTGCCTTGTATAATGTTTTATTTATTTATTATTATTATTATTTATTTATGTTATTGTTTTATTATTTTATTATATTGTAAGCCACCTTGAGTCTTCAGTAAAAGGCAGGGTATAAATCTAAGTAAATACATTTTAATGTTTATTGTTGATATAATTTGTATTCCCAAACTTTCAAAAAAAACACTTGTATTCAAAAATGGCTATCCATTAGGGCCACTTTGTCACTTCTTATCTACTTTTCACCTATTAATCATAGGCAATCCCTCAACGGGGACATAGCTATCCTAGGGACAGGAGGGACATTTGTCTCAGAGCCCAAGATAGGGGAGGGGCACAAATCCTGTCTCGTTGCAGTGCAGCTCGGTGGAGACTAAACTGAGCAGAAACGGATGCGCTTGCAGCATGTGGCACACATGGGACCCACCCAGCGGGCGGTCCAGGTAATTGCAAGTACCAGTGGCAGCACAGGGCAGACAGCACAGTCTCAGCCTCCAGGGCTCAGGAAGAGCAAGTAGAGGGAGGAAGAGGAGCCATGGTGTCAGAAGTGTTTCTGGAGTCAGAGCATCAGACTCACCAGACTTACCACGTAAGTTGACAGTTTTCTGCAATAATGATGCTGTGGGGAGGAAGAAGGCGAGGGGCTGGGACAGGGGGGAAGTTGGTGACGGGTAGGCCCAAGTCCATTTCTTGCAACTGCACCCATTCCAACCTAGCTACTGCTTCGCCCCTGAGTAGCAATGTCCTGCTGCTTAAGCTCATGCCTACGTTCAGGGGAGACATGCTGTCACATAGCAGTGGTGTAGCTGGAAGCTGACTAAGTGCCTGCAAGATCAGCACCCTGTCTGCACTTGTCAAGAATCTTGTTCCTTTTTATAAGATGACAAAAAAAATCAAACTTTCTCACCATCATTCTGGTTTTATGAAATGTTACAATATAGTATTCTACAGAAATGGATTAATGTTTTGCCTTGCATTGTCTCACATGTGAGGAGTTTTCTATTTGATGCTACAGGAAGATTCCCCCCTCCCCCCAAGTCTTCCTGAAGCATCAGAATTGTCCAGAACTGGAGGTGGAGCTGATGGAGCATTCTATTCTGTTGCCTGGGTACAATAAATTTTAGGCCAGGTCACTGGCTTGCAAAACATGCATGCATGCTCTGAGTCTAAATGATTGCCATAGTGGGGGTCAGGAAGGTAATTTCCTTTTTTGCAGCTTGGCAGTTGACTGCCTTCCCCTGCAGCGTGACATCTTCATCTTTCTGTTCATAAAATCGCTCCCTGTTATTTCAGGCACCGGTGTGCCTGGTTGGCCCTGGTCTCTACTTTTGACACTTTTTTGTTGTTTTTGTGTTTTTTTAGTTTCTGTTTCTTGTTGGATAAATATTTCTGGATGGGTAGTTTGGGTGTGGCGAATCCTGTATTCGGGGGGAGGCTGGACTAGATGACCTCAAAGTCCCTGCCAGATGTATGACTCTGTGGTGAATGACAGAAGATGCTTTATTAACCATGCAGAGCTATGAACATTTGATTTCAGATAGTTCAAAACAGCAGCCCAATCACTTGAAATGCAATCTTGTACCATAGCTGTGTGAGATTCATAATACATGTGGGAGGAGACACAACACAAGGGACATCCGCTACAAACACGGAAGATAGGTAAAATGTAATCCAGCATATTGTTAAACAATATGTGTTTAGAGATATCTCTTCCTTAATATTCAAGCACAGTCTAAAATTGCATGAGGGAGAGAACCCAGCAGAGCAGCTGTTCTGAACACACTGTAAAAGAGGAGGTTTCCCTGGCAACACAAACCATATGAAAGATCTCAGAATAGCTCTTCTCCCATAGTTAAGATCTCTTTCATTTTAGGTGTTTACAACATCAGCTTGCCTTTACATTCATGGCCTGATCCTAACAGGAACAGAAAGGCCTCAGCTCATTGGAATCAGTATTGAAAATGCTCAGTAGCTTACACCATTGGCCCCTACTTCTCCCCCCCCCCTCTAATTTATTAGGTGAATTGAAGTGTGGCAAATGGTGACAGTGCTGACCTCTTTCTCAGATGAAAACACTCCAAGTTTACCAGTCTGTTACTAGAGGTTGGAGCATTATATTGAAAAAGAACAAGTAAAAATAATACAGTGCTGTTGAGATTTTTGCTAATTAATGTCAGGGGAGGGGAGAATGAACCAGAATACAATCTGTAGTATTCTGCATCAATCCTAGTATAATGAATTTTAGAATTATTAGCAACACTTTGCCCTTCTATAGCATGCTTCATGTGAAGATCATTCTCTGTGAGCCTTATATAAGCCTCACAATGCCCTTAAGAGGTAGACACTAGCAGTTGGTATGGGTGAGGCTAGATGACCATGGTTTAGGTAGCCTTACCCCTCCCTGGGCAAATGAGCCATGCGATGCAGTGGCTCATGTGGCCAGGGTCTGCCAGATGTTCCTCCCACCCTGGAGTGAGCAGATGGCTGCTCCGCAATGCATCCATGGGAAAATGCTGAGGGCATGTCATGGAGCAGCCTTTCCGCAACCTGTGTGGCAGGGCCCCTTCTCACCGCCAAACAGCGACCTCTGCAGCAGGGCCATGAGCAACAGGTGCTCGTGCCTGTCACACACAGCCATGTCACGGTCGGGTACAGGCTCTCAGTCCAGTCAGGAGAGGGAGGCAGAGCAGGGCCAGGCAGGGCCTATATCTTCAGTAAGAATCAGCAAAGTGAAGCACAGATATGTTCAGCCATAGGACTAGTCAGCAACAGAGGGTATTTTCAGACGTTACGGGCAGCCGGTTCACCAGAGTGAACCACCAGGGGGGGTGAACAGCGCAACCACAGCCGGGGGTGGGAAAACGACCCAAACAGACGTGCCGGGAACGGGACCACGGGCCGGAACCGGGCCGCACCATCACGGGCCGCGGCAGCACAACAGACGTGCAGCCGAACCCCCGCCGGGCGCTAAACCCCCACAAGGCACCGGGCAGGGGCGGGACACAGACATGGCCGCCTGAGGGCAAACGAAGCCACAAGGCACACAAGGGAACGCCCACACAAGGGAAACGGGAAGGGAGGGGGGAAGAGCGAGAACAGGCTGACAGCC
>QEPC01004784.1:816565-842709 GCA_003113815.1 Sphenodon punctatus | reverse complement strand
GTGGGGGTTCGTTTGACCACGCTTCCCGGGACCTTCCCCCGGCTAGCCCGGGAAGCGTGGTTGAAACCGACCCCATGTGGGTATTGAGCGTGATGAACATCTGGCGCGCGCCGTTCAGACGTTCAGGGCCCTTTGGCCCCACAGGGGGGTTGAGCGTGGTTCAGTGTGGTTGAGCATGATCTCGTAACGTCTGAAATCACCCAGAGTTGGAAATAGTTCCCAGCAGTTTTGATGTAGCTAATGTGACATGCCTAGGGGCTGTCTGCACCACACATTCCTTACCCCTGCAGTAACTGCTCATATGACCATTATCACTGGGTTACAGCCAGTAGGATGTAGTAATCTAACCCTGGGCAGCAGTTGAAACATGAATGGCTTTATGCCTAGATAAACCAACCTGAGTGTAACTTTACCTGTGGTTAACCTAGGTTAAGAACCTGTCCTTGACATCATGTTTCCTTAGTCAAGTGAGAGGCTGGACAGATGAGCCTAGGTTTCATTTCCAATGGCTTTTGAACTGGGCCAAATCTCCAGTTGTCTGTTTCAGTCTTAAAAATTACAAATTTAAAATCGCAACATGCATTTCCCTCATTTGAATTGAGTATACTCGCATCTGTTTTGAGAAAATGACACTTACGTTTTCAAAGTTCCACCTGTCTTTGACAAAACAAATCCCAAAACAAATGTTAAAAATGCCTTAACCCAAATCCCACATTTCAAGTATATCAGCAACTGTGCAGTTTACTTCAGAGGTCAGAAAGTTGGGAATAAAAACTTTATTTTTGGTGGGGACTTTCCTTCTGCCAAGGAAAAGTGCTCTTTAATACTTAGAAGAAAAACGTCTTCTGGGGATGTTCAGAAGGTAGTTGAGAAAAAGTTAAGAAATTCTATTAATAATTTAGGGCTGTCTACTCTTGAACACAACATGCTGGTGATCCAGTTTTCAAAAGTGTCTCTAGGGGAAAAGAACCCAGAAATTTGGTATCAGCTACCTTTTTATTAATAGCATTACAAAAAGACAAGTTGGCTTCAACTCCAAGTACACTTTTAATGAGAAACCTACCAAATAAGCAGACTTTTAAATCCTAACTTATAAATTAGACAAGCTAGCCCCAATTTGCAAGTAGCTTACGGCAGTAGTTTATAACCATACAGGATTGTACATCTTTGCAAACTTCATATAATCAAATCATTGGTTGTTAGCAAAATAGATGCTTTTCTATTATACATGCCAAATTCTTGATTTTCGCACGAGAGAAAATTTGAGGGGGAAGGGGGAACTTGTGAGATTTACTTTTATGTAAACTACACAATTGGGACATTCATATGTGACTCATTTTTTTAAATAGCTAGTTGAGTTGTGGTGCTAAAATTAAACATCTTTCTATGACTGTAAAGACTGTATATTCAGCTACACTATCAAATACGTCGGTTTTTAAAGGTTTTCTTTCTCAACTTTCAAAGTTATTCAGATTTTAAATGTATGTTTACCTATCTTATTTCAAATGTAAAGGTGTCTGAGTTTTGCTAACTAGCAATCCTTGTTGAAGCTAATGAACTTCAGGCAGTTTCAGGCAATACTTTGGACACACTTCAGCCAGTGTTGTCTTCCCCATGGCTTGTGGGTTGTTGGAAGGGTTTATTGTACTAGCAAATCTGTGTGGCAGTCCTGTTACTGGCTGCCATGTTTGGAAGGAGCCTAAAGTGTTCTGTGAAAGAGCCCCTTCGTGCTGAATCCTCTTAAGTTAGTAGAACTATATTGTGATGCACTATAATGCGATGCACTATAGAGATGCACTATCACTATAATGTGATCCATCTCAGTGGAAGCTTGTTGTTTGTCATGCAGGTATAGGAGATTGTAGGAAAAGGTGATAGATTACTGGAAAGGCAAAACTTAACCACATTCTCTGAAGGGGATGGAGAGAATTCCAGAAAGAGAGAAAATAACCCTGAATACTAGTGCTGAATAAATTTGGCCTTGACGTGCCGGTGGCTCATGGGCCAAAGTGTGAAAATACAGGCCACAGCAGGCCACCATCCCATCTGTTTTTACCCTATGAAGGATGCAAACAGGGACCCATGTTGACTGCATTGCTGAAATTTACAGTGATTTTTGAAGAATCAGCCAAACCTCACAGTGCCATGCTGAAGTTGTAGTGTCACTGCAGTGGGAGCTGTCTGCAGGATCTTTAAATCCTGGTTCAGGCATAAACGTGTCGCCTGACCCCGATATACAACTGCTGCTGCAGTTGCCATCTGTCAGGGAGGTGTGACCACATCCCCTGAGGGTGAATAGGCCCCTGGGAGATGAATTGTGGTTGGAGGGTGGATTAGGGCCCTATGTTTTGGTGAGGGAGGTCTGGGGCTTTAACATGAGGTGGGAGTTCTGGGGTGCTGAAATTCCAGATGATTTGAGTGGTGTTCGATTAACAAAGTTGTGATTCTATGTCACGCCTTTTGAAAAAGCATGCTGGTAAGTAAATGTGCATGTATAAATGGTTGCATAATTATGCAAATCAGGTTAATTATACAAATGTTAAAGCTCATGGTGAATTTGCAGAATTTGGCTTCACTGGTTGCAGATTTTAAGATTTTTTGTCACAATAAACATGGGTCCCTGCATACAAGTAGAGTTGGGACAGGCATTTGGGAGACTGAGAAGTGGCCAAAGAACTTTCCTTTCCTTTAGTTGCAGTGAAGTTTCAAGGAAATCTTAATGGAGTGTAGGGCTGTAACACTTCTATGGTTCTGGTGAAGGCAGACTAGTCCAAATTATTTGTTTTATATTGCACTAGCTTCTGCTGGTGAGAGCATGCAAGCTTTGGGGCCAAGCAGGACCCTTCCTTTGGTATGAAAGGAGTCAGAACTACAGACCGAGCACAAACATTAGAAGTGCAGGTTTGTAATCAATCACCTGTGGAGGGAGTGTTAGGAAATAAGGTACTGGCTTTTAAACATTTAAATACAATGAAGGGAAACCAAGATTCAGACAACAAATGTAAATGCAGGTAATGTGAGTGCAGCCTATGCACAATGGCAAGCTAGGCACAGGGAGGGTGCTGTAGGAAAAATTTCCAAGGGGAAGAGAGTTATTTATTTATTAATTTTATTTATTTATTTTAAAAACTTACTACCCCGCCCCTCCTGCCACAGGCAGCTCGGGTTGGCTTACAACAATTAAAACAATAAACACATCATAAAAAGGAGGAAACAGAGAAAACAACCCCACCACCACCACCACCTATCACGCCCCCCATCACCTCTCTCCTCTGCCAAATACCTGGTGGAACAGCCAGGTCTTGCAACTTTTCCAAAAAGAGGGGCGGTCCAGGGCCAGCCGAGCCTCCACCGGATGGGAGTTCCATAGGTGCAGCACAGTCACCGAGAACGCCCTCTCCTGCGTGGCCACCGGAGAACTCTGGGGACCTCAGGCAGGGCATCCCTGGATGACCGCAGGGGCCGATCCAGGACACAGGGAATGAGGTGGTCTCACAGATAGACAGGGCCCAGATCGTTTAGGGCTTTATAGATTAAAACCAAAATCTTGAATCGGGCCCGGATAACCACCATATTAGAGTGTAGAGCACTGGTGTAATATGCTCCCAGCAGCCCAGTCCCACTAGGAGATGGGCCACCGCATTCTGCACCAACTGCAATTTCCGAACCATCACCATGGGTACGGTAGCCACACATAGAGTGTGTTACAATAGTCTAGCTGAGAGTGATGAAAGCATGGATGACTGTGGCCAGGTCAGAATCCAAAACAAATGACTGAAACTGTCACACCAGATGCAACTGGCGGAAAGCACTCCTCGCCACAGCCTCCACCTGGAGGTCCTGGCAGAGCTGCACATCGAGGAGCACCCCTAGACTCTGTACCTGGGAGGTCAATGGAGGACAGACCCCATCAATGATGGGGGCCGCCAATTCCATCGCCTTACCCACTAACATCAACTCCGTCTTGTCAGGATTCAGCTGCAGTCTATTAGCCCTCATCCAATCCCTCACAGCCGCCAGGCACCGAGTAAGCACCGAGATTTCCGGTCCTGGGTCTGTTGAAAAAGAGAGGTATGGTTGGGTGTCATTAGCATATTGATGACACCGTACACTGAACCCCCTAATCATCAAGCCGAGCGGCTGCATATACACATTGAACAGGAGAGGGGACAGAACAGAACCCTGTGGAACTCCACACAAGAGGTCTCAGTATGATGAAAAACAGTCCCCAAGAACCACCCGCTGGGTTCTTCCAGTCAGGAACAAGTGGAACCATTCAAGAACAGTCCCGCCCACGCCTGCACAGTCCCATAGGCATGTCACCCACATCTCATGATCAACGGTATCAAACGCAGCCATCAGATCTAACAGGATTCGCATGGTCAAGCGACTCCGATCCATATCTTGACGCAGGTCACTTACCAAAGTCACAAGCGCAGTCTCGGTGCCATAACCCAGACGAAAGCCGGACTGAGAGGGATCAAGAAAGCCAAAGCGATCAAGAGGCCCCTGCAGCTGCCGAGCCACTATCCGTTCAATAACTTTCCCTAAAAAGGGAAGATTAGAGACAGGCCACAGGGACCTGCACTCATAGCTAGTGCGGGAGTCCATGTCAAGCAATGGTTTCTTGAGCAGAGGCCACATCACTGCCTCCTTAAGACAGCCCGGCACTCTGCCCTCCCACAGTGAGATGTTGACCACCCCAGCCAGCAACAGCCTCATTGTCTCCCTGCAGATCTTAACCAGCCAAGACGAGCAGGGATCTAATTCACAAGAAGTGGCCCTGACCGCCCCAATAACATCCACCGCATCAGCGGGCATCACTGACTGAAACTGATCCCAGAAAACCAGACATGACAGGGCTTCCATTACCTCTGGTTCCCCGAGTGTAATCAATAGGGGTGGGAAACCGGTACAATCCGGTATCCGATAATGCCGGTATCGGGCGTACCGGCGTTATCGGATTCGGCCCGGTAATCCGGCCCCGGTACCGGATTTCGGTGTGCCGGTTTTTTTATATTGCAGCCATTTTTAAATGGCTGCAATGTAAAAAAAATTAAAGCCCCAGCCAAACAGTTTTTTTTAAAAAAAACCCTCCCCGAGTCCAGGCTGCGCGGGTGGAAGGGGGGACACCCCCCACCCACCCTGCCCAGCCTGGCTTTTTGTTGTAAAAGATAGAACAGCAACAGAGTGAGACCCCGAGGCGAGCCCCCCCCCCAGCACCAGCGGCCGCGGCGTCCCCGCAGCCGCAGGTAAGTATGACCCGATCCCTGGGGGGGGTGGGGGTGTTTAACACCCCCACCCCCCCCAGGGATCACCCCTACAGCGCGCTTGCCGCTTACCTTGGGGAGCTCCGGCGGCGGCGGGCGGCCCGGCGGCTTCAGCGCCGGCTGTGGCTGCCGGCTTCAGGACGTTCTAGGCCTTCCGGTGCACTTCCGGGTTTCACCGGAAGGCCTAGAACGTCCTGAAGCCGGCAGCCACAGCCGGCGCTGAAGCCGCCGGGCCGCCCGCCGCCGCCGGAGCTCCCCAAGGTAAGCGGCAAGCGCGCTGTAGGGGTGATCCCTGGGGGGGTGGGGGTGTTAAACACCCCCCCCCCCCCCAGGGATCGGGTCATACTTACCTGCGGCTGCGGGGACGCCGCGGCCGCTGGTGGGGGGGGGGGGCTCGCCTCGGGGTCTCACTCTGTTGCATCTATCTTTTACAACAAAAAGCCAGGCTGGGCAGGGTGGGTGGGGGGTGTCCCCCCTTCCACCCGCGCAGCCTGGGAGGGGGAGGGAATTAATTTTAATTGATTGCATTGGTTTCAATGGGGACACAGCGCCCCATTGAAACCAATGCAATAAATCCGGTACCGGTATACCGGATTCAATCCGGGAATCCGGTTTTTGGGAAACCGGTAACCGGTAAAATCCGGTGTACCGGTACTGGTACCGGGCCCGCCCCTAGTAATCAATGCTGCATTGAAATTGTGGTGAATGCGAGCGATTTTTTCCACAAAATAATCCACAAACATATCACAGCGGGCAGTAGATGACTCCACTCCAATGTTGAGGGAGCCCGGACTGAGAAGCCCCCACACTACCCGGAACAGCTCCGCTGGATGGGATTTTGCATACACTATGAGGGCAGCAAAGAACTCCCGCTTTGCTGCCCGCATAGCCATGGTATAGGCTCATAAACGAGTGGCTCTATGCCGCAATCTATCGGCTTCAGCACGCGAACGACGCCACCGTCGCTCCAACCGCCACCCATCTCGCTTCAGCAACTGCAACTCTTTGGAAAACCAAGGAGGTCTGCGGAGCTGCCACCTGGGCAGCGGATGCCTAGGAGTCGTCTGATCAATGGCCTCCGTCAGCATGGTATTCCACAGCACAACGAGGTCATCGATGAGACTGTCATCAGGGTCAGAGGGTATTTCCCCCAGAGCATTCCAGAACCATTCCGGTTCCATCATCCTCCAGGGGTAAACCATCCAAATCAGCTCAACACCCTTCCGGGGGCAGACGTGCACTAGGAGCGAGGTCTTCAGGAGGTAATGGTCCATCCATGACAAGGGCACAGCTGATATCTCCCCCACTAATGGAACACCTGCCTCAAGGCACACATTAGAATATTTAAAAACAACAAAGGGTGCACAATAGGTAGGTGAAAAGGATCCACTGTGGAGATATGCAGAGAGGGGCTTCTGCTGGGATAAAGATAGCTTTCCAGGTTTTGGATGACTTTATGCACAAGGGACAAACTTGACCACCCTGACAGCACACTGCATGGGACCTTTTGCTTTAAACACAAGATTTTCTGGTCCCTGCTTTTCTGTATCGTAGACTTGCATTTGTTGAATTATTTTTGCTTTAATTGTACTATCCCCACTTTTTCAATGGTAAAGAATAGTGGGGATTTATTTTATTTTTTTATTGTATCACTATCCAGTCTGAAAACAATGCCATCTTCACCTCTGCTCCTTCAATCTGGTATTTTTCACTTAGGGTAAAAACAGACACGACAGCAGTCTGCTGTGGCCCACTTTGGACCAGACCTCACCTGCATGTCTGTGCAGTCAGGCACCACCACATGTTGACCTGGGATTGCTCCAGACCATGTGGGTGACTAGTCCAGGCTCTGACCTCAGAAAACCTCCAAGGTTACGGCCCGGGCTAAGGCTCACTCCAGTGGGCCAAAGTTGGCTACACTGGGCTATTGCATTTGTTTGGGCCAGCAGACACAGCCCAGGATGGACCGCCATGGCTGGCTGTCATTGACTGCCATAGCTGCTCATCATGGTGGGGGCGGGGGGTCTGCATGCAGCCTGGGGAAGGGGCCAGGGATAGATGGCCTCATGTTCTTGTTTCTCCCTGCCCTCCCTGGGCCCCAGCCACATTTGTTATGTTGTTGGGCTCAACCCAACCCAGCCCATGTCCGCCATGGGTTCTCGACCCAGGCTGGGTTGCCTCCGTGCCATGGTAACATTACTTTATACCCTTAGTCTCATTCTCGGAGTCATCCCCAACACCTTCTTCTAGTGCAGAACTGCCTCCCACCACCACACTGGCAAACCTGAACTCAGAAAGGAATGATCTAGCTTTTATCTGTATTCCCTGTTTCACTTATAAATAGCAACTGAACTCCCCTTTAAAAGAGGACATTTGTGAAAAATACATGGTGCAGGACTGCACTGGAACCAATGTAGCCCTGCAACATGTTTTTTTCATAAGTGTCCTATGGCCACCCTACTTATGAACATCCTGTACCCTTACACGTGCTTTTTCTGTGCTTGTAAAACCAAATATTCATGCTGCCCAGAGTGAACATCCTATACCCTTCTCTGTGTTTGTGAAACCAATTATTCATGCTGCCCAGAATCCAGTGTAACCTTCATCTGGTGTAGATGTTCAGTCTTCTCTGCTAGTAATCTACAGTCCTCTTATTCTTGTGGCACCAGAATAGCAGACAAAAGATCAAAGGCAAACTGTAGATTGGGCCACTTTTCCAAACCCTGAGCAGTACCTCCACAGCAAGAGGGTGTCCCCCCACCCCCCACACAACTGGAGCAAAATGCTTTCTAGCAATTGCAAGATGCCTTAAATGCTTTCTAATAGCGTTTTGTTATTTGACTTAAAGGAAAAAGGAGTGATAAGAAAGCATTGAGATTCCACAGGAATTATGGATAGCAAAGTCATTATGGAATCGAAAAATAAAAGCACGTTGTGTGTGTTGTGAGTGGGTGGAGGGGGAGACGTGTGTGCAGGGGGGAGGTGTGTGTGCATGAGTGTGGGTTCTTTCCACTTTTAAAAATATATTTCACTAACATTCCCTTCTTCCCCCACTAGCTCTCACCAGCTCATTACCCTCTAACTCTTGCTTGGAGCTGTATCTTTACCACCCAACTCATACCACAAAACCTCCACTCTTCACTCCCTGTCTCCCCCCTCCCCTCCCCCCCCGGTCCCTGTGTTATTTTTGTGAGTGATGAATCATAAAGCAGTGTCTGGCAAGCACAACATGACTAGAAAGCAATTCCTGGATACGGGTTATGATCAAGACAAGGTGGTCACACACCTGCAAGCTCCTCCCTGCCATGGCTCTTGAATGCACTCAGGATGGGGTCTGCCACTGGTTGTTTTCTACAAGAATATTTGTCTGCTGCAAATAAGGCAGCTGTCCTGGAAATATCAGCTAGGCCAATAGAATACTAGCTATGTAGTATTCTACATGAAACCATGAAGCGATCTGCAGGAATGCTAGGAATTATGATGCCAATGCTAACCTCAGTTGAGTTCAGAAAGTTTCACTAATGTTTTCTTTCCTTTCAATGATCCCAACCTTGTTCTAAGGCAATCTGGGCTCATTTATGGAATGAAAAAGTAAAGTGAGCATATGGTTTCAGAGCATCCCTTGTAAAATCCTGCTTAACTTTGAGGTTTTATGTTTGTATGAATGCCAAAATGAAGGATGGCCTCACCTTGTAGGGTGGCAGAGGTTTTTTGTTGCCACCCCCATCACCTTGCAAATGACTGGGAAAGGAACCACACATGCAGAACATGGCCATGGTGCACTGTGCAGTGTTTCTGGCTGCTGAGGGAGAACAATGGAGCTCACATAAGAGGCGTGAGCTATTGAAAATTCTAAATAATGATGGGGGAGTCAGCAGTGAGAGTGGTGACTCACCTTCCAACAGGACCAGTGGGCGGACTCTAAGGCCATGATCAAAACCACTTAGGCTGCTTTTAGACGTGTGTGGTGCACACGCGACATAAAATCCTGGAGCATGTAAAAATCCTGCATGCGGGATTTAGACACAACATTTTGCACATTAAAGCCGGTCATGCATTCTTTTAAAGCAGCAAATTAAATACCTCGACACTGAGGTATTTAATTTGTGGCTTTAAAAGAATGCACGTCCAACTTTAACATGCAAAATGTCACGTCTAAATCCAGTCTAGCATTAAAGTCGGTTGTACGTTCTTTTAAAGCTATGAATTAAATACAGAGGTATTTAATTTGCGGCTTTAAAATAATGTGTGACAGGCTTTAATGCACAAAATGTCGCATTTAAATCCCGCACGCGGGATTTGTATACGCGGTGTAATTTTATGCCATCTGTGCATCACGCATGTCTAAAAGCAGCCTTACTCTGGAGTTGTCCCATTAAAAGCAGCCCCACAACTCTGGAGTAAGTGGTTTGTCGGTTGTGACATTGGACTATGGGCAGTATCAGGTGACCTACATTAGGGGTACGAAGGAATTTTTTCCTGAACCTTGACAAGCCCTAGATGGCAGGGTTTTTTATCCCAATAAGTATGGAGTGCCTGCACCTCATGTTTGCTAGCTAAACAACTGAGGGGGTATTTAAGCTCGGGGGGGGTGTTGTTTTTTTCCCCTTTTGTGTTGTTTTGTGAAGTGTTAGAAATTCTGGTTCATACAATTGTTACAACTCAGCAGGTTTGTCCAATACCTAGACAAGAGTGGCACAGGCACCACAGCATTTATGGGTAAGAAGCAATTGGAGGTGTCTCCTTAAGAGATAAGGGGCAAGACAAGGGTTGACTTACCCATCCCCACCAGGAGTGGGTATGGGTAAACACTAGAGCAGCACTAGGTTTGTGTTGACTGGATGATCTGGCTTCGACGTTTTCCAGATGTTCTGTGAGCAGGAGGGGGTGGGATAGAAGAATATTGAATGAATGAATGAATGTTACCTTAAAAAAACCAGAGCACTGTCATCTTTTTATGAATGGTAAGACCACCCAAACTGGAACCAAAGAAAGGATGAAGCCATGTCAACTGGAGCGGCAGTAATTTATGTGAAATTTAATTTTCTCTAATTTTCAAAGTCAATTTCTCCTGAATTGACTTCTTGTCAGTGAACGAATCCTTGCTAACTGGATATGTGTATGTGATGGAGCAAGCAATGGCCTCTTCAAGAGGGCCAGCTTATTGCCTTAGGGCTTGTAAGAGCAACAGACACTGCAACCCCGGCAGTCTGCTGCAGGAAGCCAAGCTGGAAGAACCTAAGCTGGTGTGAGCCTGGAGCTCTCCAGGTTCTGGGCTTGAGCTGAGAGTTACCAGACTGTCAGCCAGGGGATATGAGTTGGCTGGAAGTCTTGGCTAGGGCTTACCACAAAAGTAATGAGCTGGGAGATCTGTTGTTGATTTGATTTATTTATTTTATTTTATGTTTACATTTATATCCCGCCCCCTCCCATCAACAGACGGCTCGGGCCGGCTTACATTGAGAAACTGGCAATAAAGAGGCATTGTTGGAAGGAACTCTACAAAGTAGTTTGGACTGAATCTACAAAGACATTCAGGGAAAGAGACAGGAAATGACTGCACCCTACTACAGTGCAAGTAGCCTCATAGTTACATGATCGTAGGGCTAACTGCACAAATCATACACGTCTTACACAATGTCATTTTGTAAAACATGAAACACGTTCTTCTAATGGTCTTTATTGATCAAATAGAGTCTCATAAATAGTTTGGAAGTGAAGGGTTCAGCCATAAAATAAGCTTAATTGCCCATTAGTTGTAAAGTGCTTTTAGGCTGCACATCTAAATTAAGCAAACGTTTTTATATCATTTTGAAAAATGCATACGCTCCGATGCCATTTCCTGTTGATTTCACAATCACCTTTCTTCTCCACTTGTGTATAAAAATGACCAAAATATGGTCTTGCCATTCTCCATCAGTCACTTCTGTGTTTCATCATCTGTTTAACTTTGTTTGTTTAGCACAGACACTTTGGGGAAGTCATTTGGAGAACTACAATAAGCAACTATTTAAAAATTAATTTACTGACAGTTGTTGTTCAGGGTAAACTGTATGAAGACAAATGAAAAGATAATTGAATTATAAAGAATGGAATTGTTTTAAATGGGTGGAATCATCACAGTTTCTAAAACATATCAAATGGGATTTTTCCCTTTCTTCTGTAAGTTAAAGGCAATTAAAAGATGTGGATCAAATCTATTTCAAGAAAGAGCATCATCCTTAACTACTATGCAATTCTGTTAAGTACGTATAAGTATTTTTATAGCACATTGCATGCAGACATACAATATATGCAGTATGACATAGGGTATTTTCAGATGTGACACCCTCGCCCGTGGCCACGCTTACCCCAGCATGGCCACAGGTGGGGGGTGTCATGTCTGCTCCCGCTTCACCAGATGTTCACCACAGGCAGGAGCAGAAGTTACCCCAGACCATAGGAGGGCTAACACAGGAAGTGCACTGGGTCCCTGGCCAGCGCACATCCTGTGTTAAGCCTTGCCACGGTGCGGGGTAGGTGTCCCCAGAATGTGGTAGAGTGGGCCATCTGATGGCGCGCTCCACCTAACCTCAGCATGTGGCCGGAGCAGTTCCAGGCAGGCGCAGCAGCCTTGTCGGTCACCGCACCCACCCATGAAGGAGAAGGAGGGGTCATGCTCAAGAGCGCAAGGGGTGGGGGCATGCAGACATGACTAGCCCTCTCCATGCCCTCTCCCCGGTCCTGGCCACCGGAATTTTTGTTAGGCGGACGGGCAGACCCCTACCTGGGGTGAGGGGGCTCAACCTGGGGTGTGTTTAAGCATGGTGGTTCACTGAGCTGTCACATTTGAAAATACCCATATATAACATACACTGGCTGCATGCAACGCTATAAAAATATTCATGTGTACTTAACTGTATTGCAGTGTAGATAGTGTTGCTCTTTCTTGTGGTAGATTTGATTAGAAATGAGGAAAATACTGTGGATAAAAGATTTACTCCTTCCAGAGCTTGCACACAAAATGGAACGAAGCCCAGACATGACCTTTTGCTACTTCTAAACAGTTCTGGGTTTTTTTCCTTCACAAGCATCTCTCCTTCCATATTTCTATTTTCTCATATTTATTGGCCCACTACAGGAAGGAGTTTGGGGAGAAAATAATCTTGTAATGAAGCATAAGATTTCAGCCTAAGACCCAGGAGGGGTCTTAGATTGTGAGATTTCAGCCTAAGGCCCAGGAGGTTCAAATAAGCCTTAGTGTTTTGAGCTGTTATCTCTGAAACATGCTGGATTCTTATTTTATCTGTGGAATTTTGTCACTGCCTACACACTGCCACCTCCATTCACACACTGCATTGTACCCACTGATGTAGGATGCTGACACTTTATTTGGCATTAGTGTAATAAAACACTAAACAATTTTACATGTTGGAAATCTGTTTTGGATGTATCTTAAATATATACAGTAAAAGATTTCTTTTCCCCTTGAGCAGATATGATTCATGTTTAACCTCTTCAATATAACATACTAAATTTGTGCTTGTATAGAAATAGCTCTGCTTATCAAATATTACTTGTTAAAGGCTACCATATGTTCAGCGACTAAACAGATGTAATACTGAAAGGAACTATATTATTTCATTTCTGTTCCATTATTTCATCCATGTGTCAATACAGTAGCTTGTCAGGTAAGTGAAAGGAAACTCTAACCAAGTATTTAAAGGCTGGTACTCAAGCAGTTTAGTGCAGGTGCTAAGTCCATTTTAGTGAATAGGACTTACTCTGGAGCTAAAGTTTACAATTTCTGCTAAACAGGCAGATGACGATGCTGATCATACATGTGTAATCCTGGAGAAGGAGAGAATGCTCTCTACCCCATCTGCTGGACAGCGTGAAGAGCAACATGAATAGTGGGTATCTGTGTCTAAAGCACCTAATTTGTATAGATGACACCCATTGCCAAATTCTGAACATTTGTGGGGACATATTGAACAAATTGGGGCACCTGGACAAAACTGGACTTAGCCCAGTTCGTGCAGACAATAGCTCTGAAAAGGGCAACCTCAAGACATGTGTGAGCTGGCTTTATGTAGAGATCACCCTGACCTTCTAGTACCCCAGAATTGGTTGGTATGAGGCTCAATCTGTCCATAAGAGACAAACTGAAATGTGTTTGTGTGTTTTGGCTGTATGGCTTCTTCTAGAAAGTAGTTATTTTTTATTTTAAGGGGAAAAGATAATCATTGTGTAATTTTCTTGTGGAGATTATAAGAAGTTGTTCTAAATTTTTCCTGTTTCATGCTTGGAGCATGGAAAAGAAGCAGCAGTAGCTGCTATAGTGGTCATGATAATGGGTGTTTTAACACACGTATTTCTTCTGCATGTTTGTTGTTACATCCTAAACTTTCTGTGTGTCTAAATCACTCACCCAGATCTTAAACATCTGGCTCTTTGATCTTCTACATAGAACTTCTCCCAGAACTTTTGTGTGTAAAAAGTTCTCCTGGTAAACTGCTTTGCTCCAGGCAGCTGTGGTCACTTGGTTTCCATGGCAGCCCCTCATGTCTACAGCTGCAGCTACTTTTTGCTGCCTCAGAGCAGCGTGTGTGTGAAGAATGCATCTGGAACTTACTTGTGGACTTGTAAACCCAGAAGATTGAAAGACCAGCACTTTAAGGTGTGTAAAAATGCACAGTGAAGAGCTCTAGTAAACACCACTGCCTAGTGTGGGAGTTGTTTGACCTGGTGAGCTACTCTGACTCAGTCCCTGTTAATCTTGCTTAGCTGGGTCCAAAGGTAGCCACCATGGGGTCTCTGGGGAGAGTGGTAGTGGTGAGACGGACCAGCACCCAGTGTGGGACTTCTGGAACCTAGGGACTTCTGGAACCTGCCACTGACTCTATCGGCTACGTAAATAGCCTCAGCAATGCATCGGGTGATGAACAGTGGTGGAGTCTCTGTCCTAAGGTGCTTACAATCAAGGAAGATCACGGGATGGGAACATAGGAATAAACAAGGATACATTTGAGAAGCTGTAGGTGCATGTGACTAATTTAGTTACAAGAAGAGGAGGGGAATCCTGAAGAATTAGACAGTATAAGGAGAAGTATTAGTGAGCAATCTATGGGGGTGAGGAGCTAGGGAAAGTCTGACGGAAGAAGATGGGTTTGAAGCGCAGGAGAGAGGGAGCAGAGTGTATGTGTTCAGAGAGGGATTTCCAGGTGTAGGGGGCAGCATGAAAGAGAGAGAGAAGGTGGTTTAGGGATCAGGAGCATCTGGGCACAAAGGACTGTGTGTCCTGTTAGAATTTTGATTTCATTTGTTCAACCCACAAGCAAATTCATTCCTGAAATAAGTACATGTCATGCACAAAGAAACCTCTTCTGATAGAAAACCTGCTAAAGTGTAGGGATGTGCGAACACGGTTCGGAAGTTCGGAGTTCAGACCGAACTCCGATAGTTCGGTCGACCGAACTGAACTTTTCAATTGAACTCGAATTCGACCGAAATGTTCGGTCGAATCCGAAACAGTTTGGAAGGCCAAAAAACCTGGAAAAACCCAGTTTTGGATGTATGAACTCAGTTCGGAAGTTCAGAATTCAAACGAACTCTAATAGTTCAGTCGACCGAACCGAACTTTCGAACCGAACTCGATTTTCGAACTGAACTGAATTTCCAAACTCGGTTCTGTTCGCACATCCCTACTAAAGTGACTTAAATGACCTCTTTAAATACCCCAGGCTCCATTCTGTTTTGTATAACCTTTAGTTAAAGGCCACCTCTGGTAGG
Organism: Sphenodon punctatus; assembly: GCA_003113815.1. NCBI lineage: Eukaryota > Metazoa > Chordata > Lepidosauria > Sphenodontia > Sphenodontidae > Sphenodon > Sphenodon punctatus. The sequence continues at coordinate 827,668 of QEPC01004784.1, read as the reverse complement.
CAGCAGATTTCCACCCCCACCCCTTAGATGGTAGCTTAAGCCAATTTTTACTGCCTGTAATAAGAACTATAACACATTTTAATCATTATTACTGTAGTGTAGACTTCAAAATGGTTTCCTTACACCTTATAAATTAATTAAATGAAGAAACCAGGTTCACAGCATAAAGAGGCTATGCTGCCGATAGGTTTCCAGGCCCAATTCAAGATGTTGGTGTTGACCTTTAAAGCCCTAAATGACTTGTCCCCATTTGCAGGACCGCCTCACCCTCCGGGTCCTGGATCGGCCCCTTCAGTCGGCTGGGGGAGCCCTCCTCGGGGTCCCCCAGGTTTCCCGGGTGTCTACTATGAGGAGAGCGTTCTCCATGGCCTGTCTCTTATACACATCTAGATGTGTATAAGAGACAGTCCCGGGTGTCTACTATGAGGAGAGCGTTCTCCATGGCTGCACCACTGTGGAACTCCCTCCTGCCAGAGATCCGCTTGTCTGCCGTCCTTCCCTCTTTCCGTAGACAATGTAAGACCTGGCTGTTCCGCCAGGCCTTTCCCGAGGGAGATGGGGTGGGTAGGTTGGGTTAGGGTAGGTGGGGATGGGTTTTTATTTTGTTTTTAATTGTAATTATTAGTGTTTATTTTAATGTTTAAAATGTTTTTTAGATGTTGTGAGCTGCCCCAAGATGCCTGAGGTGTGAGGGGGCAGCATATAAATAAATAAATAAATAAATGCTGAAAAAATCCAAAGTTAAGCACCAATTTAGAAAGTTAAAAATAAAACCATAGTTGTGTATGTTTAAATACACAACTCAGTTTAATGCTGGCCAAGAGAAGCAAATGGAAGATATTTTGTTATTAGCATGGAATAGAAGACGACATGTGCACACACTCCTTTGGAATAAGAATTGAGGGAGCAAATACTTTGTAAGATCTTGTGCTTTATCGTTATCCTGCTCATGTTGCTTCTGCTTCTGACCCAAATCCTGTATTGCTTACTCAGGCAAAACTAGCACTGCTCTGTCTCTATTAAAAATTGCAGGGTTTAGCATTAAAAGGTACAGGAAGAACACACTTATCGCATGCTCCATATATTTCTGCCTATGGTTTGAATGACCAAGAAAATGTTCATTAAATGAAGGACAACAAAAGAATCAGCAATGTAAAGTAGGGCAGTGCAAGCCACTGCAGGAGAGAGAATTTATAAACCCTAAATCAGATGTTTCCAAACTGTGGATCAGGACATCAAGTGGGGTCCTGTTACCTGCAGATGGGCTCACATTCCCACTTCTGCTTTATATAAATTGCTGCACAGGAGTTGTGGAATTATATTTAGGTTTCACAATGAGGTCATGCAGGAGAGCCCTTGGCCCGCCTTATTAGGTGGCCACCAGGGGTGTTTGTCACGCTCCATCAGGAAAATTGAGCAAGGGATGGGGGAAAAGGCAGCAGTCTGTTACCTCCAAGGGCGCAGGCAGCGCCGCTGGAGGGAAGTGCTGGAGCGCGCACGCCGGGCCGCGGCGAGGATCCCTCGGCGGCCCGATCGTATTCTGCCCAGAAACGGAGCAGCCTATCAGAGGCAAGCAGGGAGGCCCTGCCTCTTGTGGGAAGCCTTCCCGCCCGTTGGTTTCTGCGTGGCGCCATTCTGAGTGCCGTGAAATGGGAGGTGCGGGCGTTCCGTGTGCAAGTATAGACACGCATGTGGGATATGTGGAGGAAATCATGCCACATCAGCCTGTGCAAAAGGACGGTCGGGGGGGGAGTAAGCCCCATGCTGGGTTCCCCCCTCAGGGTAAAGGAGGTCAGGCTAGCGGGCAAGGGAGCAATGTATCAAAGGACCCCAACCCCAGTTAGGGTGGAGAGATTGGAGAGAGCGCTACAAGGTCACCCGAATAGGGCAGAGGTGATGTACATAGTTAATGGGTTTCGTTATGGTTTTCGGATACTGGCAGGGAAGGCTGAGTCAGGAAATACCCCTCATAATTTGAAGTCCATAGTGGGTATGGAGCATGTCCTTAGGGAGAAAGTGGGTAAAGAGGTGAAGGAGGGTAGGGTGATGGGCCCCTTTGCTTCCCCCCCCCCCCCACTTCCAAACTTCATGGTTTCCCCGTTGGGCCTTGTTCCCAAAAAGGCGGCCGGTGAATTCAGAATGATTCACCACCTGTCTTAGCCTCCGGGAAGATCAGTGAACGATGCCATACCGGGTGATCTGACATCGGTACAATATGTCCCCTTTGATGATGCTGAGCGAGCAGTGAAGGGAGCTGGCCAAGGAGCACTGCTGGGGAAGTGCGACGTTAAATCGGCCTTCTGGCTGCTCCCTGTTCACCCCAACAGCTTTCATCTTCTGTGTTTTCATATGGATGGCCAGTTTTATTTTGATTGTGCCATGCCCATGGGTTGCTCGATCTCCTGCTCTGCCTTCAAGCAGTTCAGCTCATTGGTGGAGTGGGTGGTGAAGCAGCAAGCAGTGGGGGGCGAGGTCAGGAAATACTTGGATGATTTCCTGTTCATCAGCCGCCCAGGGACGTCAGAATGTCGCGACCTGATGGAGACATTTGTGGAAGTGGCAAATAACCTAGGTATCCCATTGGCCTGGGAAAAGACGGAAGGACCGGCGACGACCCTAACATACTTGGGTATCAAAATGGACATGGTCCAAGGTGTTTCACGACTTCCCCAGAGCAAGCTTGCATCGCTCTGGGTGAAGTTGGAGGCAGGCTTAGCGGCCGCAAAGATCACCGTTAGAGAGTTGCAATCACTTGTAGGGAGCTTGAGCTTCACGTGCAGGTGGTCGCTCTGGGTAGGGCTTTTCTGGAAAGGATTTTTAGTAAGCTTAGGCGGGAACTGAAGCCGCATTACCACATTAGGCTGACGCGGGACATGAAGGATGACTTGCAAACATGGGTAAAATTTTTAGAGGAATATAACGGGGCGAGTTTTTGGAGGGAAGACCTTCTGCTGGAAGCCGAGCTGCAGGTGCGTTCCGATGCGGCTGGTGGGTACGGTTTTGGGGTCTTTTTTCGCCAATGGTGGTGTGCAGCCCCATGGCCCCAGGAGTGGCATGAGAGGGGGGTGACTCGGGATCTCACCTTTCTAGAACTCTTTCCATTAGTAGTAGAGGTATGCTTGTGGGGAGAGGAGTTAGCTAACAGCGCAGTTGTTTACTGGTGTGATAACATGGCAGTTGTCCATGTGATCAATTCCATGTCGTCACGTTCTCCGCAGGTAATGTAGCTAGTTAGGGCATTCGTGCGGGTGTGCTTATGGCACAACATTTTGTTTGTGGCCAAGCACGTGCCAGGAGTGAATAACAATGCTGCCGATGCCCTTTCTCGCTTCCAGATGGAGCGATTTCACTCCTTGGTCCTGGGAGCCAGAGCAACGCCGGACCCCCTCCTGCAGGCGCTGTGGAGCCTTGGATCCTAGAACTGTACAGGATTATTCAAGGATCCCTGGCGGTGTGGACGCGGGCTTCCTATCAGAGGGCTTTCGAGGAGTTCCAGTGGTTTAGGTCACGGCAAGGTTGGGCATTGCAGTTCCCTATCCCTGAAGGGCATATGTTACAATTTGCCATAGCTCTACGGAGGGCACAATCTGCGGTGGGGACCATCACTGGGAAACTTTCGGCGCTGGGATTTGTCAGCTGCCTGGCTGGACATCCCCCACCGGACCAGGGTTTCTTTGCCCGTAGGATGTTGCAAGGTTGGGCTAGGGAAACCCCGAGGGAGCCAGACACCAGGAAACCTATTACCCCCTCTCTGCTGGTTCGGTTGTGCTCCGCCCTTCCGGCCATATGTTTTAACGGATTTGAGGCAGTTGTGTTTGGGGCATTGTTTAAATTGAGCATTCCGTATTAGTGAATTAGTTGCGGAGGCTGCAAGGGATACCACGAATAGAGCACTCACTGCTGATGATGTTCAGGTTAGGGGGGGCATGCTTTGGGTGCGCCTGAGGCAGTCAAAAACTGATCAGTGGGGCTGAGGGCATGTGATCCACCTCAGTCAGGCAGGGGCACTGGAACTTTGCCCAGTAAGGGCATATCTGGAATATTTGGGGATTCGTCCTCCAGTGGGAGGACCGCTGTTTCAGCATGGGAATGGTAGTGTAGTGACTCGGCAGCAATTCATGGGAATGCTGCGGAGGACATTAGGGCACTTGGGTCTACCACCTTTTGATTACGGATCCCATTCATTCAGGATCGGTGCGGCTTCATTCGCAGCACAGGCGGGATGTTCGGAACAGCAAATTAGAGAAGTAGGGCGGTGGAAGTCCTGGGTTTATAAGGCATATGTGCGCAGTTTTTCAGAATGAACTATTAATGTTGTTATGCACCCAGGTCTCAGGAGGCACCCCTGTAGAAGTTCCATTTGGATAATTGGCCACAGCCTGGTGCGATGGCCAGGGAAGGCAGCCGCGCAGTCCTCTTGGGGAAGCCAGCTGGGGATGTCTGCATGAGCAGTAATATGATGGATGAGATGCAGCGGAATGCGGTGGCACCAGCTGCTCCCCACCTGCAGGGTCAACACAAGAGGGACTACACCAGATGTGGTGGTAATCCACCTGGGTGAAAATGATTTAGCAGAAAGCAAGGGTTTAGGTTTGACAGTTAATGTTAAATTAGATATTATGGATTTGCAGAGGATCTTCCCCGGGGTGGTGGTAGTGTGGACCGACGGGGTGGCGCGCTTGCGTTGGAGCAAAGCTATCAACCGAAGAAAGGTAGACAGAGCCAGTCGGAAGGATAACAGGGAGATTGGGAGGTGGATCACCCTTCGGGGTGGGCATCGAGTGTCCCATGTCGGGATTAGGTACAAAACCCCCGAGAACTTTTGAGATGACGGGGTTCACCTGTCACAGGCGGGGAATGACTGTTATTTGGCAACGTTGAAGGCCAAGTTAATAGAGCTGTTGGGTTAGGAGGGATTGAGCAGGGTGGGGGTCGGGCCCGTCCACGGGGAACTGTGGTGGCCTCTTTGTGGCAGGGGTCCAGTGCTAGAGTAAGTTGTTAAGGATAAGTAGTGAAAGAGGCATCTCCCTAAGAGATGTGGGGGGAACACCTGGGGCATAGGCTGGGCGCAGCCAGCAACAGGGTTAAACCCCCAAGGTGAGTTACTGGCAAAGGCTGGAAGGAATATGAGTGGTCCCGAAGCTGGTGGTAACTTAAATCCTTGGATCGCGTCCGGAAGGACTTTGTCGCCTCTGGAGGCGGCCGTTAGCCAACGACAGAGGAGAAACGTTGAGTTAGATAATTAAAGGGGGGTTATGGAGGGTACATCCAAGCCTCTCCTTTGTTGGGGTTGTTAAGTACCCAGTTAACAAAGTTTGCACTGGACCTGAATTGCCTGTGGCGATTACCCCCACCATGCCTGATTCCAATTTGAATAAAGAGTGCGGCCTTTCAAACCCAACATTGTTGTCCTTGTTTCATTTCGGATGCGCCGACAAAAAAACACTGTCCTAGCTGGCTGAAGTTTTAAGAAAAGTGTTGGGACCAGTTCTAGATCCAAGTACTCAAATATTATTTGTATCATTTATTTAAATTTATATTTTGCCTTTCCCCTAAGGGTCAGGGCAGCTTACAATGTATACAAACATGTTTTTAAAATTCCCATAGCACCTGAGGGTGCCTTTAGACATAATGTCAACGGGTGTCTGAATGTGTGTTTTGATCTTGATATGAACACCCTGTGTTTGGCCCTGTGTTTATGATATGGTGCTGCTTTTAGACACAACTCATCTTGGGGCAAATTGTTGTTTTGCTCACCATCTGATCTCAGAATGCAAGTGTTGCTGCCTTGTTCCCCATGTTATACCTTCTTACACACCATGAGATATCATTAGACACAATATTGGCCACGTGTTCAGACGGCACATGCAAATTGTCCTTGTGATGCAAGGTGTTCACATCACGTGTTCAACGGGTGGCCAAATTGGTGTTGGGATTGTTATGGTGCTTACACACAATGGTCAAACACGTGCTTAGCAGTTTTGACACCTGATCTTTGTTATGTCTAAAGACACCCACAAAATGCTGTGAAAATAGAGTCAGGTGGCTTGAGTTCAGTGGAAGCAATGTGCTGCAGCTCCTTGAGCCAGGTTGGATTGGAGATAAATACATGAGTTGCATTAGACTGTTCCTTCTCCTAAATTTCTTCTTCCCACAATTATGGAACTCCCTCCCCTTGGAGGTACATCTAAGTCCAAGACCCTTTTGTTTGGCCAAGCTTTTGGCAGACGGGCATGGGTTAGGGGGGATGGGAATCAGTGGATGAAATCTGTTTTTATTTGGGTAATTTAATATTTCAGTTTATTTTGTGTATTTTGTATATCTACTTATTGTAACTCCCTCTGAGCCTGAAGTGAACGGGTGGAATTAAATTACACTAAAAGAAAAAGAAATTCCATTTTGAGTTTGTTGTGAGGTGCCTTGCTCACCTGGTATAAGATGTCATCACCGTCACCATATACAAATGGCATCAAACTGCCACCATATGAAATCCTGCATATTGGGTGAAAACAGACATGACACTAACCACACTTTAACCACCCTCGGTGGTCATTTATGCACATTTCAGGGCTGCATAGGGCACCAATACAGTCCTGCAACATGCATAAATGACCACCAAGAGTGGATAAAGGGTGGTTAGAGTTATGTCTGTTTTTTCACCGATACATACAGTAGAAAGTTGAGGTCTTTGCCTCACGCTTACTCTCCAGTTTTAACAGGCATGTTCCATGATAGATTAAGTGAATAAGAAAAAGGGAATCAATGTTGGAAAGTCAAATGAAAGAAATTTGAAAGAAGGATCTAAAGCTCAAGGGGGAAGACAGGGGTATAGCTATAACATATGCAGTGGGTGAAATTGCACCTGAGCCTATGAGCCCGGGAAAGGGGGGGTGGGTGGGTGCAGAATTGCAAGGTGTCCAGAAATTCCACTTAAGCACTTCCATTGGACACTAGAAGTCCTGCAGCTGCTGTACATTGTTCATTGATTAAAACTTCCAGCTCCTTGCACTATGTAGCTAAGAATCTGGGAGAAGTTTCGTTTCTGGGAAGGGAATGACTGGTGCTTTGGGGGAGCACAATGGAGATTTTTTGTACGATTTGTAGATAATCTCTAACTCTAGAGTCTTCTTCCTTCCCCCTAAGCTAGATGGTTCAATTACCAGGCTTTCTGGATCAGGGAAGGCCTGGCTTTGGAAGCAAAGCTGTTCAAAAAGAATCTAAAGCTCTTCCAAATGAGTGGCTTCAAAGAAACATTTTACAGGTACATGTTCCTCTATTGTTTTGCACAAATACCGGCTTCATTACAGATTTTCTTATTCTCATCAACGCCACCTGCCCCATAATCTTTGTGTAAGAAGGGGTTTGTGGGCACTGGTTAGCTGGGGATTGGAGAAAGGGACTTGATGGAAAGAAGAGTAGGCATTGAGGCGCTGAGTGGGGGGAGTGTGTGGACTCTTGGGGTCACTGGCTAACTAGGGAGAAGAGGAGGGGGCTTGAGGGGAAGAGGCAAAGGCTTTAGGGTGCTGGTTAGCTTCAGCAGGTAGAAGAGTGCCTTGAGGGGAAGATAAGGGGACTTTGGGGATGCTGGTTAGCTACGGGGAGGAGAAGGGTGCTTGGGGAGGGGGGGAAGAGAAGGTGGCTTGGGGATGCAGAGTAGCTGGGAGGAAGCAGGAGAGAGCTCTAGGGAAAGAGGAGGCAATTTGGGAGGTTCTGGTGAGCTGGGATGGAGGAGGAGATGTTTTGGGGGGTACTGATTAGCTGAATCCAGTCCCTAAAGCATGACCGATTTAGTGACGGCTGCTAGCATTAAGGCATAGCATGCTATTGATTTTTGGTCCACATCAGAAAACTCAAAGTGGCTCTACCTATGCTTCATCAGAGCAAGAAAACCATAATCAGTAGGATGGTCATCACCCTGAGACACCCACTTTTGACCTATGGAAGTCTTGGCGTCAGAGAACAAGAGGTAGCAACCCTAAATATCAGACAGATAAATTTAACTTGAATCTCTGAATGGAAACAATACACCAGAGGAGATATTTTCTCTCTTTGCCATATAAGTTGATAGTGTTCTTCAAGAAGAGGTTTGAGCAGAGGTGATATGAGAAAAGGGCAGTGATGGGGGAGCCCACATTCATCTTTTGCTCCGAGGCTCATTCCATCCTAACTGTGCCCCTGGAGGGAGGTCACTGAGGGTACTTTCAAACATGACAGTCAAAAAGCCCTCCATGCTTAAACCCACCCCCCACGTTCAGACGGCCAGGGCTGGAGAGAGGGTGGCAGATGTGGTTCTGCACAGCCCCTCCCCCAGGCTCCTCAGGATGGCCCCACCTCCTCCCTGATGGACGGGCATGGTGGCCACCACCCAGAACCACTCCGACCATGGTCCAGGGTTAAGTGGAGTGGAGTGGGCCATCAAACATCATGACCTGATCTACCACAGTCGATGGTCACCTACCGTGGACTGTGGCAGGACTTAACACAGGACGTGCACTGACCGGCAGCCCAGCGCACATCCTGTGTTAGCCCTGCCACGGTCCAGGGGAACTTCTGTTCCTGCCCATGGTAAACATCAGGCTGGGCAGGCGCAGACGTGGCACCCCAGCCCGTGGCCATGGGCCTGTGTGCCACATCTGAAAATACCCTGAAGAGAGGCTGTTGTAAGCATGAGTAGCAAGGAAGCACCAAGTGTTTCAGATAGAGGACTACATAGAACATAGGCCATAAAGTAGGAGGAAAAGGCCACTAGAACTGGTATGAGAACAGTCAAAGGTAAAGCAGAGGCAAAGGTGGATTTCCTCCAGGGAAATTAAATGTTAACAGGAGTGCAATCAAGAGGGGAAATATACAGAAGATCAAAGAGAGAGAGAAATTGTTACATATTCAGCATTTTGGATGGGCTAGATGTCAGAAGCAGCATAAGTGGAATTTAATGTTACAGCAATTAAGAAACTACTGTTTTTATTGAATGCATTGCTTCTATTCTTATTAATTAATGTAGTAAGTGCAATTTATTTATTTATTTATTTATTTATACATACATACATACATCTACCCTGCTCTTCTAGGGGTGTAATAAAATGAAATACAGAACAGTAATCTAGTTCACTGTGCACCTCCTATGAACAGTAGTGTAATACAAGAACTGTTTAGAATAGAGATCCAGGACTACAACTCCCAGCAGCCTTTGCCCTGCCAGAGCCTATCAGTGCTGGGGAGAAAAACCCACTGCATCTCCCAGCAGGCCAGCTGTGGAAGAGGAAGGAAGAAAAGGAAGGAGACTCTACGCTGAGTGAATGTATGAGATGTGCTTAAGAGCAGAAATGTGGCACTGGGGAAAGAGAATCCAGGCAGGTCCAGGACACTGTTTTCCACCCTGCAAGCTACTGAGGTGTGAGTAGGACTGGAGCACCTAATCATTTGAATTGGCTGCTTAGAAATCAGGAACAGGAAACTGAAAGTCCTGGTCTCCATCTGGGGCAGATAGGTGGGGCCGTGAGACTCAAATGAAGTTCCGGGCCTGTAGAGGCCCAGAATGAGGAACATAAGAAGAAGTGTCATACTGGGTCAGAACAATGGTCCATTGAGCCCAGCATCCTGTCTCCAACAGTGGCCAATCTCGGCTGCTTGAAGTACCCAACAGGGCATTATGGAACAATCCATTCCATGCTGTTCACTCCCAGCTCCTGAAACTTGTCCAATACTTCCTTAAACCCAGTTATACTACTGGCCGTGACCATGTCCTCTGGCTACAAATTCAACAACTTAATTGTGTGTTGAGAAAAAAAAACAACTTTTTGCCCATTGGTTTTAGATCCCAGAAGACAGGACATAGATCCATGGCAGAGATCCACACTGTGGGGTTTTTCCTTCCTTTCCTCATCTTGAGCATGCCTGTCCCCTGCTCCTGGCTCATGTGCTAATTTTCGAAGTGGTCCATGGGAGAGTAAATGTTCCCAACCCCTGGACTAGATTTTTATTTATTTATTTATTTATTTATTTTTCAATTTAATACCCTGCCCCTCCTGCCATCAGGCAGCCCGGGGAGGCTTACAATATAAAACACAAATAAAATCCAATATAAAACATTTTTAGATGATCATCATTGCACTAGATCTTCTGAATCCTGAAAAAGCATCAGTAGATCTGTGCTTCATAGTGCACAGAAGGCCCAACTCTTGGCATAGGAATCCTTGCCCCTTTCTCCCGGGCCTTTTGTGTTCACAATAGTGCACAGGATATATTTGGAAACTTAGGCCCTTTTCACACAGACACTCTAACACTGATAAAATGGGTGTTACATTTTATTATACATGTTGCAGGACTGCCGATCTGCTCTATGGGTGCCCTGCAACATGTATTTTAAAATATAACACCCATTTTATCAGTGTTAGAGTGTCTGTGTGAAAAGGGCCTTGGAGGAAATGTAACCCATATGGCTTAATTAGACCTGTTACTTTAAGGAGATTAAAGTTGTGTGCAGAGCTATTGACTGAGTTTGGTAATGTGCATGAGCAGTTATACTCATGGGATTTTCCATGAGTCAGGCAAATCACATGCGTTTGCTCAGTCTTGCTAGTTGAAGCCACTAGGTGGGGCTTCATCATGGGCAGAAGGCTTGCAAGGCTTCAGAAACCATTTTGGCCTTTTTCAAACGGGTGTGCCCCTCCCTCCCATATGTGTGCGGGTGGGTGGGCGTCAATAGGAACGCCGTGGGTCGCTGCCACCAGTGGTGGTGGGGTGTCCGTGGGAATGTCGCTGGGGTGTGTGCACATGGGTAATTTTAAAATCACTTTTATTCAATATTGTATTTAGTAGGGGCGGGAAACCGGTAAAATCCGGTATCCGATAATGCCGGTACCGGGCGTACCGGCATTATCGGATTCAACCCGGTAATCCGGACCGGGTACTGGATTCTGGGGTACTGGATTTTTTTTACATTGCAGCCATTTAAAAATGGCTGCAATGTAAAAAAACTTAAAGCCCCAGCAAAAAAGTTTTTTTAAAAAAAACCCTCCCCGAGTCCAGGCTGCGCGGGTGGAAGGGGGGACACCCCCCACCCACCCTGCCCAGCCTGGATTTTTGTTTTAAAAAAGACAAGAG
>QEPC01004784.1:789799-816083 GCA_003113815.1 Sphenodon punctatus | reverse complement strand
TTAATTTATTTCATTGGTTTCAATGGGGACACAGCGCCCCATTGAAACCAATGAAATAAATCCGGTACCGGTATACCGGATTTAATCCGGGAATCTGGTATACCTGTACCGGTAACTGGTAAATCCGGTAGCCGGTAATGGGCCCGGGGTCCCACCACTAGTATTTAGTAACACACACACACACCCTTTAGATTGTAAACCCAGGGATTAGATTGTAAACCCCACCCCACCCAGCACAGAATAGAAGAAGGAGGAAAACACACCCAACCTTACATTGTAAACCCAGTGATTGTAAAGCCCTTTGAAAGCCCCAGGCTTAGATTGTAAGCCCAAGCAGGGGAAAAGGGCAGAGGAAATGCTGCCGTCTCCTCCTGGGCGTCTCTTGAAGCTCTGACAATGGTAATGTTCTCTACCTCTGATCCCGCCACCACACCATGCCATGCCCCCACTTTACCATGCCCAAAGCTCCGCCATCCACAAGAAATAACACTGAGGAGGGGTTTGGTGCTCCAGGGAGAGGCCGTGGCTTTACCCCATGGCACCCAGTGTGCTATTCTCTCTGGATTCTTGCCATGCCGCCACGTCTCTACAGCCAGGGAGGGGTTTGGTGCTCCAGGGAGAGGCCGTGACTTTAACCGGTGGCACCCAGCGTGCTATTCTCTCTGGCTTCTTGCCGTGCCGCCACATCTCTACAGCCAGGGAGGTGTTTGGAGCTCCAGGGAGACACCATGGATCTTCTTAGCACCATTGAGCTTGTTCTTCTCACTAGCTTCTTCCTGGCTTTTTTGGGGCAAATCTCAAAAAACTTGGGAAAATCATGGAAGTCATGGGAAGATCTCAAAAGTCACGGAGGGAGGCAAAAGTCACTAAAAATGTGACTTTTGTCATGACCGTGACAAATTCTTAGCCCTAATTATAATCCAAAGAGGGAAGGAAGAAAATAAATTGTGTATTTAACTAAACCTTGAGGGGCAAATTTACTTCCCATTACTATCCGTGTATAATTTGTTTTTATAACAGGTTTTTGTTGTTGTTGTAAAGAATAAGAAATCCAAGTCTTTGTACTGGTGAACAGTAGGTGAATCAGGTGGACTTGTGGGTATGGGAATCACTAAAGTCTACTTAGAAAACAGAAAATGAATTTTTGTTTAAGAAAAAGTTAATTTCATTGTTGGAATTTTGTATGTCTGTTTGTCTCTGACCAGATCTTTGATGTGATTCCCTATCTGAACCCAGAAGATAGGATAAATCCACATGAGACAGGGCCAGTCAGATCCCCCACCCTAGGCAGGGCAAACACAGGGTGATTTCAGACGTTACGGGGCCCTTTGGCCCCGTACCGAAATCACCGGCTTCATTCCCCCCTGGGGTCTCCCCGTCATGCCATATCAGACGTGCTGGGGGGATCCCGGCGGGGAACCCAGGAGGGGGCGGGGCCGCGCGGCGCAACGTGCAGCCACACGGCCCCGCCCCCTCCACGCACCCCGCCGCCCGCCCTCCGAGGAGACGGGCGGGCGGCGGGGCCATTGCGGCCACCGCGTCGGGCCGGAAGTGCCATGGCCCGGGATCCCGCCGGGGATCCCGGGCCGTGGCGCGCGGCCAGACGTTACTTTTCATTGGTCCCTGCCCGGGGTCCGGTTGACCACGCTTCCCAGGACATTCCCCCGGCTAGCCCGGGAAGCGTGGTTCAAACTGACCCCATGTGGGGATTCACCGTGGCGAACATCTGGCGGCCGCCAAACAGATGTTCGAGACACGGTGACCAGGTGGGTATTCACCGTGGTTCACCATGATCTCGTAACGTCTGAAGACACCCACAGTTGCCACACTTTGGGGGCCAGTAGGTAGAGCAGGCCAAATGAACTCTCCCCACGCCCCCACCCCCACCCCAATCCCGGGCTGCCATTACAAGTCCTGCCATGCCACAGGCCAGGCTGAGAAGGGTTTCACACGGGTGGGAACCTCACCACCATCCCACCCCCTGCTGTGATGTAGATGCACAGGAATGACAAACTACACCTGCAGCTCTATGGTGCCAGCAGACCTCGCCATACGGCAGGGCTGCACATGACTGGCCTAAGAGGAGGTGGCTTGTTACCCCACATTAGCACGGATGGGTTAACAGTGGCCTGTGATGCATCACAGGCCTTCTCTGCTGGATGCGTTTCATAGCAACCATCCACGTGCCCCAGAGTGGAAGTGGGCAAACATCTGGTGGCTGATGGTCAGCTGCATCATGGGCCAAAAGGGGCTAAGGACACCCTACGTGGGTTAACGTCCTGTATGCTCTTACCCAATGAGCACTGAAATTGTAGCCCCCTACTAAGGCTACATCGGCAAAATAAAAGTTTATGTATATCAACATAAAAGCCAGGTATGGTGCACATTAACTCACAAAGAGGCAAGGGGCATCCTGGAACAGTGCAGAACACTCAGGATTTTTGCAGTGCCCTTTTAGTTGCTTTTGTGTCTTAGAGGGTTTCCTTCTTAATTCAGAGATTATGTAGCTCTTTCTGTGACCCAGGTCTGCCTGCTTTCAAAGTATTAAATTGTAGTATGTAAGTTTCTGGTGATGTTTCCAGTACCCATGGGTAATACCCACAATTTCGAGAACCACACGGAGTACTCAACAGGCTACTCATGTACTGATTGGGCACCCAGATATCTGAACAGTTGTTAACTTTGGGTACTGTTATTTCAATTTTTCCAGTTACCAATTGGTGTATTGGGACGGAAAAAAAATAAAATCAGTACAGGAAGCAAAAATAAAATAAAAATCGGGACCCAAAGTCAACATTTCAGGTCTGGAAGTCAATGTTCAGGTCGCAATCAAGTACTAGTTGGTTCTCGAGGTTGTCGGACCAGTTTGGGTACCAGAATTTTGTAAGGCATACCTGTTTTTGCAGGTATGTATTTGTTTTAGTTCTATCCAGGATATTTCATCCACAGTTGTTGTAACCCTTTTTCCAGTGAACAGTTTGTGAAATGTTTTTCTTTGTTAATTTTGACTCCTTTGTCATCTCTGTTCTTCCCTTCCTATGGGAGTCTTGCTGAGATGACTGTAGCTTGAGAAATGCATCACCCTCTAGCCTCAGCGCACACAAACAGGAAGGCCAGGATCTGTGGAAGATTGGTCATGTGGAGGTGTGATGAGATTCGAAGATCAGAACCAAAGATCATCTCCCACCAATTTGCTGTTTCTGAGTCTGATCAGGCTACCTTCCATACATCTATTCAGCACTGTGTACTTCAGTCCTACTGGTTAGATCACTATGGACCGTGGTCATGTTGCAATGAGTAGCTACTCTATCGCTGCCATGTGTTCTTGGGTCACAATTTAGTTGGAGCTGTGCAACATTTCCCCCAAAATTAAAATAATTTCCTGAATAAACTGAGAAACTGTACAGTGAGAAATAGTCCAAGAAAATGAATTTCAGTAGTTCAGTCTCAGAATATTATTTGCAAGCCTTCTCTCCCTGAAAAAAGGTAGTGTATTTAGCAATTCTTGTCCCCACAAGTTCCTTTGATGCATTTATAGTCAAGTAACTTGGGTGTTGCAGTCCTTTTGTTCTGTAGCATTCAGTGGCTTCATCATATAAACGAATACTTATTTCAGATAAACTGATTATCTGGGATGCTGGCTGTGCACCTTGGGACTGCTATTTCAATATATTGGGAAATTACAGAGATTCCTTTCTGGTTGCTTTTAGAGAATCACAAGCATGTAGTCCAAGAGCCCCTAGGAGTTCAGTAGCTGATTTTGTTGCAGTTTTTAAAAAGTAATTGCAGAGATATTTTGACAACTATTTTTTTCAGGATTTCCAAGTTAGCAATGCCAGTCTAATAAAATGAAGGTTTTACTACCTTCAAGTGCAGATGACCTGTGTCCAACAGGAGACTTGAGATTTTATTCTCTTCTATTTTTTTATATTCTGTTGCTTTAACAGCCAGTAACTGTTTATACATAAGTGACATGACGTGTATGCCTGTCCTGGAGTTAATGCATCTCTTGGTAAGGGTATGATTAGGACTGTAAAAATGGACTTTTACAGTTTGAGGCCCTTTCCCCCTTCATAGACACCAGCTTGGCAAGTAGCCTTTTATGTCTGGCTAGTGGAATTATTTACATATTTTTACACTTCTGAGTCTGATGTTCCTATCTTCACCTGCATGGGGAATCAACAGTTAGTTATTAAGGGCTTGATCAGATGCAACACTCCACTGCATAGTGGTTAAGTATTTATTTGACCAGGCATTTCACAGATGGGTAGATCCTGATAGAGGTATGTGGAGGAGTGGTATTATAAGTATTTTTAATTTGTATTTTATCTCTTTTATGGTGATAGCTGCCCTGATCCTTAGACGTTAGGGCGGGCTATAACGTTAGGGCATCCTTAGACATTAGGGCGGGCTATAACTTGAAATAAATAAAGAGGTATGATGCTATACTCATTGTAGCTCTCCAGGAAGTTACTCTAGTAATGTTAGCTCATTCAGACATGACATGAGGGGTTACACTACGTTGCAGTTACCCCACACCAAGCTATGGGGTAGTAAAGGGTAACTACTACGTAGTGTTGAGCTACTACATAGTAGCTGTCACATGTGAGCACTAAGTGGAAACAATTCCACCTGTCCATGCTCCTCCAGCCATCTCACAATCCTTTGCTAAGAATCTTTTATTTCTATGCTCTGAGGGTGGTGATGATGAATCATGTCCCTCCTGCAATTATTTCTGAGTGAGCGTGAACTGTGGTTCCTCCGGTCAGCCACATCGCTACTGACCACTGCAGATGAGGGGAGAGCTACTATATAAAGAAGCTGTATGCTAAGGAGCAGCTTGTTGTAGTAGTAGTAATAATAATAATAATAATTAATAATTAATAATAATAATTTGTTTTTATATAGCGCCCTCTGCCTTGGCACTCAGAGCGCTTATCGTATAACAAACTAACACAACTTTTAATCCTCACAACAACCCTGTGGGGTATGTTATGCTGAGAGAATATTGTGACTGACCCAAGGTCAGAGAGTGAGTTTCTGGGTGAATATTATTATCATTAAATTAATAATAATATCATTATTAAATAATTATATTATTATCATTATTAAGATTATCACTATTAAAGTATTTATAGAGCACCAACAATGTACCTGGCACTTTACAGCTGTTGAAAATAGTCAGGGTCCCTGATCGAGTGGGCTTACAATCTAAGAAAGACAAGGGAGGGGAGCAACAGAGAGAGAGATGAGGATACATTCATTGAGGCCTGAGGTTTCAGGTACATGTGCTTGGCTTAGTTACATAGGGTATTTTCAGACGTTACGAGATCACAGTGAACCACGGTGAATACCCACCTCTGGTCACTGTGACTCGCACGTCTGTTTGGCGGCCGCCAGATGTTCGCCACGCTCAATCCCCACATGGGGTCAGTTTCAACCACACTTCCTGGGCTAGCCGCACCAATTCCCTGGGAAGCGTGGTGAAAGTGATCCCCGGCGGGGATCAAAGAAAAGTAACGTCTGGTCGGTCGCCACGGCCCGGAAGCACCGGCGGGATTCCGGGCTGTGGCGGATTCAGCCAGACGCTGTGGCGGCATTGGCCCCACTGCCTGCCCATCTCCACAGAGGGCGGCGGGGAGCGTGGAGGGGGCGGGGCTGTGCGGCCGCACGTTGCGCCGCGCGGCCCCGCCCCCTCCCCAATTCCCCGCCGGGATCCCCCGGCACGTCTGTTAGAGCGTGACGGGGTCATCCCGGCGGGAGATGACTTTATTGTTTTCATGACGGGGCCAACTGACCCCGTCACGTCTGAAAACACCCATAGTTACATCAAGGAAGGACGGGGATGAGGAACTAGGGAAGGCCTGATGGAAGAGGTAGGGATTTGAAGGTCGGTAGGAAGGGAGAGGAATGAATTTGAGGAGGGAGTTCCAGGCATTGTGGGGGGAGCAAGATAGAATGAGAGAACATGCTTTGAGGAGCGGTGGAGCCATGAGCAAGCAAGGGTGGTAGAGGAGGAGGAGCGTAGCTTTCGGATGGGACTATAGTGGGAGACTAGTCTAGAGAGATGGTGGGGACAAGGCTATGAATAGATAGATTCTGGCTCTGCCAATTCCCTTCTGACTGTGTACAGAACTTTGCGGTGTTATTGAAGGGTAAGGCTTCATCGTTGACTCCTCCCTCTCCTTTAAGACTCAAACTGAATCTGTTGCTAAATCCATTGTTTTAGCTATGAATAGCCTTGTAGGAAAAGACAAGAAGCTTGTGTTGAATGAGTTCAGGTAGAGGGGGCCAGTGGAGAGAGGAGAAAAGGGGCAGCATGTGATCAAAGCAGTGGGTGTGGTGGATGATCTTGGCAGCAGAGTTTTGAATAGACAAGTGGGTGGCAAGGTAAGAGCTGGAAAGGCCAGTGAGAAGCATGTTGCAATAGTCAAGGTGAGAGATAACCAGAGCATGGACTAAGGTTTTATCAGTGGAAACAGTGAGGAAAGGACAGGTCTTAGCGATGTTACATGGGGAAAGACAATGGATTTAGCAACAGATTCAGTTTGAGTCTTAAAGGAGAGGGAGGAGTCAACGATGAAGCCTTACCCTTCAATAACACCGCAAAGTTCTGTACACAGTCAGAAGGGAATTGGCAGAGCCAGAATCTTTGGTCTGGGTTACTTCTGACACAACTTACCTTATGGATAAAATAACTGTAAGCAGTTTCAGTAAAAATATGTATCCAGAGGTTTTGTTAAAATACTACATGTTTCAGAGGCAAGGATGTAGCACTGCATAATAAATAGAAACAGGAGATGCCTACACAACCAAAATCTAGATAGCTTTGAAGTCCAAAAGATTTGAAAGAAAGAGGTTGTGCTCTTACACATGCTCACACTAGCAGAGCCCTGTTAACCCCAGTAAAATTAGGTTTCCTTTCCAGCCATAAATGTCACCACTGTCATCCTTGGTACAGATAGCCACAACCAAGGGATTTCAATTCATTAAACATGCAAAAGATTACCACTGCTTTTGCTATCAACAGCGAATTTAACCAATGCTATGAAAACTAATTTGTTATGGGAATGTTTATAATGTTATAAACCTGTGTTAGACCTCAATTATTTCCCAAACATACATGGTAGCCAGAATGTTTTGTTTCAGTTAGATTTAACTAGCAAGAGAAACTTTTTTTTCCTGCCTGACTCCTCAGTGTTTGCTAGTACATATATTTTCCAAATGAGTTCCCCTTTCTTACATTATTGTCATAAAAGTAAAGCCTTCCATCTCTGGACACCATGGGGTGGGGCGTGTTTGGTACTGGGAGGTTCATAAAGCATATCCAGAATAAAAAGGGACATGGGTAAGTATAATTTGCCCAACATCCAGGAAACACTCTGGGATTTTATTTTAGTCTGAAAGATCATAGGCAAGCTATCTCTTGAGTAACCCCATTTTCATTCCATTGGTAAATGTAGTTCAGATAGTTTTATAAAACGTCTGAGCTAACATTTTCCTTTACTGCCCTAGAAGCTCAACAAAAGTATGGGCTGAGACAAAACATCTATGCCTTCTTTTTAAAAAATAAAGGTTGCTGCTAGAAGAGATTAGCAATAGTAGTTTCTAAACTTTGCCTTAAGGAAATGTCTCGCACGTCTAAGTCTTTTCTGTTGATAGGGGACCAGCTCCTTGATGCAGCTTATTGAACAGAGATGGGTTTTCATCTACTCTGAAAAATATGTCCTGGTCTGTTCGTGTACTGTAGTCAAAGATGGAAAGTGGGTGTTTTGTCATGTTCATCCTTTTCATATTGTACATAGAGACAGTTGCTGGGCAGCTTTCTCAAATGAGGTAGAGGCTGTATAATATACAGATGACAGCATTTTTCAAATGTATACTTGGTTCCTGGGTGTGATGTTTGTTGTTCAGTCTATTCATCAAGGATTCTTTTTCTTCACTCTCATGCATTATCATTAACTGCTGGGGAAGTTCATTAAGATGAATGCCAAGGTTGCATTCTCAGTACAGAGAGGTACTTAGCTTTTGAAAAGGGATTCACAATCTCTGTTTGCACCGAGGAAATTACCTATCTCTTTTCTTTATGAAATTGATCTTGTGGCTCTTGAAAAATTGAGATGACATCATGCATCACTAAATGTCTGCTGTATAGCTCACATGGGCATGATGAGTGGGTAGTGTGAATGCTCCCACCAAAGGGTGCTTTATCAATAGAAAATGTGACAGCTCGTTCTACTGACAAATGCTACATTAACTAAGACAAAATAGCATTACGAGGAATTAGAGCTAGAAAACATTCATTGGTTTATTTTCTATTGTTTTAATCATACACTCTCCCAGAAAGCACAGATATTGCAAAAATCTAACTGGCAATTTACTCTATTTCCACCCAAAAATGTGAAAGGAAGATCTTGTATGGTATCTGAAATAGAAAGAAAATAGAGCTCTAGTTACTATAGATATTGCCAGCCCTCACTGACAATAAAGAATCTTTCTGTATAGATATATCTCAGTGACAGTGAGTAAATAAATTTGTCAGTTATTTTTAAAATGTATTTCCTTGTTCTACTTAGGAAAAATAACAAGCGTTTATTGTGAAATACATAAGACCGACTAACCCCTTTTCTTCAGGTAGAACGTCAAAGCATCTTACAATTAGTTTCCTAAAATTACTGCAGATTGCAAATGGCAACTACAGAAAATACCACCTCCGTGGAGGAGGAGATGCCTAACCAAATATGTTCCATATTATATCATAAATGTGAGATTTTCAAACCTGCTTTGGGAGGATTAAATACACAATTCCTATGAGGACAGTGTATTTAAATTCCCTGGGCTGCTATAAAGACTTCTGCCTGTCTTTACAGTGGTAACTGTTAAAATGTCAGCTGTTCTCAGTTATCTCAAAATAGTGTCAGATACCATTATGGGTTAAGGGAAATAACTCTGGGTTTTCTTTATCTTTGTGATTGGGGAATCTTACATGATCTGTAATTTCCACTGATTCACACATTGGACACTATTGTGCCTACACTAAGGGTGTTTTCAGACAAGACACACTCCACCCAATACCCACCCTCTATACATGTTACAGGGCACCCATAGGGCAACACTGCAGCCCTGAATCATATATAATGGGTGGGTAGTGGGTGGAGAGTGTCTTGTCTGAAAACGCCCTTAGTGTAGGCACAATAGTGTCCAATGTGTGAATCAGTGGAAATTACAGATCATGTAAGATTCCCCAATCACAAAGATAAAGAAAACCCAGAGTTATTAGTGCATACAATACAAAAATAATCTATTGATAACTTTTTTGTAGAGAGAAGAGATAGGAGACATCTAGTGGTTATGCTCCTTTGTTATGCCTGAAATTATATTCATCTGTACTTGTATGCATAGTAAGTTCTCAGAGATCTGGATACATTTTCACTTTTATAAGGCAAGTGTGAGCCAGTGTAGCCTAGCGGATAAGGTCCTGGACTTAGGAGATCAAGGTTCAAATTGTTGCTTAGCCATGAACTTACAGAGTGGCTTGAGGAAGTCTCTATCTCTTAGCCTCAGATCTTCATCTGAAAAATGGGAATGTATGTATCCCTGTGTGTTTTCAAATGGGATGCTATCGTGCATGGCCACCTAGTAACCATTCATTCAAATGCTCATTTGAAGGTGGGGGGAGGGGGGAATGCATGCTTCCATGAGCCACACAGCACCAACTCATAGCCACTCAAGACCATTGCCAAAAAATCCAGAGTACACCTTGTGCGACAATCCCAAAAATTGTGTGGCAATGGGTGCCCACTCACCCCAAGCCCGTATGAACTGGGGCAGCCACCAATGCCAGCAGACAGGTCTATGGCCCGGCTGGCTCCCTGATTCTACCCACAGCCCTACCAGGAGCTCTGAAAGGACATGCGTGCAAAATAAAACACCATGTTGGTTCAATGCACAACAAACCCCTCTTGCGACGCACGAGAGATCATCAGCTCAGACAGCAGTGTCCTGTGTGTCCCGACCAGTGTGCACCTCTGTTGTTGCCCGGGGACTGCCAGCAGCTCCCCGGGTCATGGCCAGCAAGGAGTTACTGACTGCTACAGCTTTATGTTGCCATCGTGTCCACCGCTGTGTGTCATGGCAGAGGGTGGGCAGTTGGGCGGGGCTTGGGGTGGGAGGGGAAATGGCTTCTTAGATGAGTTGTTTGCAGGACCTGTCTATGGTGGAGCAAGTGCGTGGAGGCTGCCTGTGTGGCTGCGGTGGCCACCCTGGGAGCCACATATTAAAATCCCTCCCCACTCGCTCCAGGTAAATGGCTACTCCACAACTGTGCCACTCAGACTGCAGCCCCCTCTCAAGCTTTGCTCTTATTAAAATGCCCCCTGTCTCTCCCTATGTTCCCTTCCCACTTTCTCCCCTTCCGTGTGCATCCTAGATTGTAAGTCCCTTGAGGCAAGGATCTTTCTCTAATTATAAATATTCAGTGCTAGGCACATTATTGGTGCTCTAGAAATATTAATAAGACATCAGACCCAGCTAACTATTGTCATAAAATAGTTTAGATGTAATATAGAGACTATTTGCCTGTTGTAGGCATTTACATACAGTACAAAAATAATGTATTAACTCTTTTACCCTCTATATTAACCCGAATTAATCTTCTCCCTAGCAGGTTGAGGGTTGGGAGGATGAGGTAAGCAACCAGTACTATATTTTCTCTTTCTAAGCTGGTTTACCTGAACCATAGTGGCAGCAAATTTTTATGCAGTGTTCCTGATCAAAATACACTTGACTTCCATAATATACATATTTATTATTTATACATATAGCACCATGTACTGATGCACAGTAAAATTATTAATTATAGGTAGGCCCCTGCCCCAGCAGGCTTAAGATTTGTAGAGGGAGGAGATGGGAGACAAAGGAGAAGGGGAACAAAGAAGAAGAGAGGAATACATTCATGAAGTGGCGTATAGGGCTGAAATAAAGAATTGCTGTGAATGCCGTTCCCATTGGAAACAGACCATTCACTTGTGTTTGTGCAATGCGGAACCTTACCAGTTTTTCTGCTACTTTTGCTAGCTCCTGTTTGGGAATTGCCACCTTGGCAAAAGTGGTGAAAAATTGGTGGAAGCTGTGGAAATCAACAAAAAAATTGCAGGCTGCAGAAATACCGACGAATGTTAGCAAGTATTCCCAAAATATTGGGATTTAGTGATGGTTCTTGCTATTTAGCACTAGTTGACAAGTCACGGGTGCATATACTTAGCTTAGTTACAGGGGAGAAGGGGACCCTGAATGAATCATTGAGCAGACTGAGGGGCTAGGGAAAACCTGATGGAAGAGGTAGGTTGTGGGCAGTGAGCAGAACAAAATGTGTTCAGGGAGGGAGTTTCAGGCATACAGGGCAGCATAAGAAAAAGTGTGAATACATTTTGAGGAGCAGGAGATTCCCAGGTGAACTGAAGGGGGAGTGGCAGGTGAAGGTAGTGGCAGAGGAGGAGCAGAGCTTCCAGGTGGGAATGTAGTGGGAAACAAGTGAGAAAGATGAGGTGGGGGAAAAGGCATAAAGAGCCTTGAAGGAGTTTGTGCTGAATGCATTCAGGTAGAAGGAACCAGTGGAGGGAGGAGAGGAGGATTGAATGACTGAAGTGGCAGGATGATCATGGCAGCAAGTGTTGAACAGAAGTGAGAGGGGCAGGATGAGTGTGAAAGGCCAGTAAAGAGAACATTGTAATAGACAAGGCGAGAAATGACTTGAGCATGGACTAGGATCCGGATAGAGGAAACGGTAAGGAACGGTTGATTTTTTATTTTAGCAGTGTTGTGCAGAGAGAGGCAATGGGACTTAGCAACAGATTGGATCTGAGGAGCAAAGGAGGATTAGACAAAGTTGAACCTCAGGCTTATTTGCATGAAGGACAGGCTGTATGGTGACACCATTAATGGAAATTGAAAAGAAAGAAGAAGGGTTTTGGGGGGAGGAAGATGAGTTCAGTTTGGGATCAATTTTATCTTCAGTTGACAGGCATCAAAGAAGAGATTTCAAGAGACAGTTAATGATGTGATGGTGGAGAGAGAGAGTTATGTGTCGGCATATAAGTGGAAGATGCAAGATTCAATACCCAGAAATAAAGCAAAGGGAGAAGAGGCCCAAGGACAGAGAGGGGAAGTGACATGGAGGATGTACCAGCAAAGGCCCACAGGATGTTTTTAAACAAGATGCTACCTCTCATAGCCCTTCAGTAGTGACTCATCTGAATGCCCATCTGAAGGTGGTTCTGGGGGATGCGTGTTCCCATGAGCCACTCACCACCCACTCATAGCCATGCACAGGGCACTGCAAAAAAATCCAGAGCCAAAAGTGCATAGCAGTGGGCACCCATGCATCCTCTGCCTGTATGAACTGCGGTGCCCACCCATGCCAGGAAACAAGTTCCCTGCTCATAATCACTGAAGGTGAGGGGTCACAGCCTTTGTAAGTTGTAGGAACTGGCCACGAGTGCTGGGGAGCCCGGTTTCCCAATGCTCATGCCTGGGACATGACAATTTGAAAGGCCACCCCAGTGCATTCCCCCCCCCCCCGGCAGGGGGAGGGCAAGGCAGTTGCTGTGGTAGCTATGCTGGGAGCCACCCATTAAAATCCCTCCCCACTGACTGGCCACAGACCCCCTTTACCTTTGCTCATTTAAAAACCCCAGTTGACAGAGCGGTTAGAGAGATATTAAGTAAGCCAGCTGAGGACTGAACCCTAGAAACCAAGGGAGTAAAGCAAGTCTAGGAGGGTGTGGTCAATTGTGTCAAAGGCAGCAGAGAGTAGAGGACATTAAATTTGGCTAAAGAAAGTCACTGGTGATTTTGGTGAGAGCAGTCTTAGTTGAGTGGAACAGACGGAAGCCAAATTCAAGGGGGCTGAGGGAAGAATTGGAGGAGAGGAAAGCAAGACAGAGGGTGTAGATGGCTCGTTCCAAGAGCTTGTTAGAAGGAAAGCCCCTGGCATTCACATACTAATAACTCAAGAGATAGAATACAAAAAGTGACAGATGATAAAGAAACAAGGAGAGAGGGAGTAGGGTGACCATACCGCCCCTTTAAAAGTGCATAGTTATGAAAAATACATGGTGCAGGGCTGCACTGGTTCCAGTGCAGCCCTGCACCATGTATTTTTCATAAGTGTCCTCTTTTAAAGGGGAGGTATGGCCACCCTAAGGGGGAGGGAAGGAGAAAGTGAGAGGACAGTGATTGAAAGAGTCAAACGTGGGCTTCTTAAGGATAAGGGGAGACAGTGGCTTGTTTGAAAGCAGAGGGAAAGGAGCCAGTAGAGAGCAAGAGAAAGACCTTGGCCCTTTTCACAGACACTCTTAACACTGATAAAATGGGTGTTACATTTTATTATACGTGGTGCAGGGCTGCAGGTGTACTCTGTGGCTGCCCTGAAACATGTATAGTGCAATGTAACACCCATTTTATCAGTGTTAGAGTGTCTATGGTCGTTTTTACATGGACCCCCCCCCGCCCTCAGTGTTCAGGAGGGTGTGCGGGGGGGGGGCGTCCATGTATATGGCCAGTGGTGGGTGGGAGGTGGGTGTCCTCTTGTTGTTCACCCATGTGAACACTGAACAGGATGAGTTGGTGTGCGTGTGCGCTCCCGCGCAACACCCACCTCCACCCACGGAGCCCTCCAGAAAACCGGAGGAGGTTACATGGACACCCACCCACCTCCACCCACTGCGGCTAAACACCCATCCGCCCACCCACCTCCGTCTGTGCGGCCCTGGCAATGGGAGGAGAGGAAGAGGCACCCAGCAGGTCCAGGTAATTATACCTGGCTATGACCCAATCCACCGGGTGCCCACCCTCTCCCCCATTGCCCCCCCCGGTGCCGCCCCTCATGAGCAGGCTGCCCGGCACCCTGTTCAAAGGGAAGGGGGCCCAAATCCACCCCCATGCTTATGGCATGGGAGTGTCCCTTGTGAAAAGGGCTGATGTGCAGCAGAGTGGGTGAGAGTGGGGACAATAGCAGAGGTGAGAGAGGGGATAGGGTCAAGGGGGCAGGTAGAAGGGTTGGATGGGGGGGGCGGGGGAAGAGGTGATTCCCTCCCCCCTCGCATCCTTCTTCATCACCTGTCACTTTTTGTATTCTAACTCCTGACAGTTGTTAGTATGTCAAAGCTACTGGGTTTTTTCTAACAATAATTTCACCAAAACTCATTCTTGGTGCCTGAAGTTCTTCCTATGGTATGCAATGCCAATGTAGTCTTTTATCTTTTGAAAATGTGAGGAAAATTGATCAGTGGGACTATAAATGAATATATGGCAAAGGACAATCCAGTAGGTAGGGAAAGAGCCTATAGCTCAAGGGCATGTTTTACATTCCCTGTTATTCTACAGACCTCCTTGATTTTGGGAATGTCAGTCTGTCCCAAATTTCACCTCACAGATGTGTTGTGAGGATGAAGAAATTTAAGGCTATGGGATGCTCAAGCATTACAGTATTACAGGGCTGCATACAATGCATTTCCTTTAATAATAATATTTATTTATTTTTAAAAGTGGTGTTTCCCCAGCTTTTTATAAGGTCTCTAAAGTGTTGCTAGCATCTCTCAGAAACAGATGTGCCTAAAAAGTTAATTTTTCCCCATTGGCCTGTATGAAGCCTTGTGCCATTCTTTCATTTCTGAAAAGTATGAACTTAATTGCTGTTTGGGAGGTGCTAATTATCAGGCAGTTATTGCTTGGTGTAATCTCTTACCTGGTATAAAGCTACTTCTTGGGCACAATAAGGTTCCTAGGTCCCAAGCCTCCATGTGTTTCTCAGTTTTTCTCAGGAGACCTGTGTTCAAAAATTCCCTCAGGGCTTCCTTTGCTATCTGAACACTGCTGCCAGCTTTCTCGCTTAGGCAATCCTCCTGTACTGCATCAACACATTACTTTTGAAAGGAGTAAAGTATCAAGAGTAAAAATATTTTACTCTTGAAAGCAGGAACTTCTTCAAGCTGCATCAGTGATGAGGTCTTAAGAAGGATGAAGAATTTGATCTGTGTCAAGTCTTCTCTTTGGATCGGTCCTTTTCCAGTTATCTTAGTCTTTCTTCCATCTCTGGTATTACCATAGGCTGGTCACATGCAAAATAAGTCTTCTGAAGAGAGGAACTGAGGGATGGGTGGCACGAACATGGTGCTTAAACCATCTGTGTTTGTAATAATGCATTTTAGGTAACTGTATCCACCTCAGCTGACAAGTACTATAAGTGATTATACAGGTTATGTGATTAGACAGGACTCTGTGTTGCTTTGTTAAGTCAATCTGTTGGTGATGCTCTTGTAGCATACATAAGCAAGTGCGTAAGTCTGAATATATGGCTGCTGTAATCTAAAATTTAGCAGGTCAGCTTAGCTTTAAAAGCAAAATCCAGAAGACCTTATCTTGAGAAGTGCTGAATACTGGGTAACTCACAGCGACTTTGGTAGGAGTTCTACGTGGTCATTTTCTCAATAAAATCAAGCCTTTGGTTTAAGATAAGTGTTTTCCCAGCTTAATTCAGGGAATCTATATGAAGGGGGAGCTCAAATTGTAATAATGTAAAGACAACTTTCCAAACGAACCTGACAAGTTAATAGCATCCACCAGTCCCTCCTAGGTCCTGTGCCCAGGTTTACCTCAGGATCCGACCCCTTAAGTCTTTCTGACTGAAACTGGCCATGAGTTGCAAAAATATTATATTAAAGTTTATCCCGACATCCCATTTAGTTACTAAGGTGCTTTCTTTAACCCTCATGTAAACAACAGGACTGCTCCCATAAGTTACTATTTCTAGACACTACTGCACTATGTCCAGCTACAAAACAGACTTGTCTCATTTGTCCCTTCACCTGTTTGACTTTATTTACAGTACCAACAAATTTCAGGCCTCTTCATCTGGGTGTCTACCCTTGGCATTTCCTAGCCCAAGTCTCTGGCCTAGCCCCAGGCTTGCCAATTCCAGAGTTTGTGTGATATGATGTGAACTCCGTGGCTGAAACTCCCATTGCCTTCCCTGGTCCTCACTGTTGATGCAGACTGCTCCCCCCACAAGCCAGCTCTTGGATCTGAGCCCCTTCCTGCTGTTCCTCCCTTTAGTTCTAAGCTTAGGCCTTTTAGGTATTTTCTCTTAGCTGGCTAGCAGCTCCCAGAGTCCAGCTAGGTACATAGCCAGAAGTGTGGCTATGAGTCTTCTCAAAAGAGCCAGAGCTCATCCTACTCTAGGCCTGCTCCTGAAAGTACTGCAGTCTTATACACCTTATTGTCCTTAATAAGGATACTGTTAGAAAGGGCAAAGAGCCCACCAGACACCTGATGAGCAGATAGGGGCATCGTTAAGCTTGTGTGACGATTGTTGCCATGCAGGGCTGTGAGCTAGGAAGGGCCCCACCAGGGTTTGAGTGAATCAACCCCCTTCAGGGCCTCACAGTTTCTAAGGACACCTGGACTGAGATGCTCACCAGAGTTGTCTCTCCAGATGCAATTGGTAGGGGCACATTTGAAGAGTGGGGCAGGGTCACCAGGACAGGAGGGGTTGAGTGGCGGGTCCCACAGGAATCGTCTGCCCTCCAGAGCATGGCAGTACTCCCAAGGTCTTGTAGTTTCACCAGGAGCTATCTGGTGAAAGCATGAGGCCAGATGTGCAGGACCATATCCCACCTGTGCAAGAGCTTTACCTGTGGAGCGCATGGCACAGGGCTGCTCCTCAGAGCAATCCATTTGGCCTTGCTGAGCACCACACACCTTGGCAAGGTTAAGCATTGGTTAGTAGTCTTGTCTGCTGAGACCTTCCTCTTTTTATATATATATAAAAAGTCAACACATTGGCACCACAGAAACTTCCAAAAGACCGTAAACAGAATAAAACAATCACTGGAGAGAGATTTATCCATTTCACATATATTTGTACATGATATAAATGTATGCATAGGGTGTTTTGTTTTTTGTAAATGCCACCCGTTTTTTCTACAAGATATATATTCTCCTGAACTAATTCATTGACTGAAATGTTAGTTCACAAAATTTTGCCAGATTGGAACAGTCTCTATATCTACAGAATGGACACCAGTGACTATTAGATAGAAAGAGAGACTTAGTTAGGGTGGCCATACCTCCCCTTTAACAGAGGACGCTTATGAAAAATACATGGTGCAGGACTGCACTGGAACCAATACAGCCTTGCGACATGTGTTTTTCATAAGCGCCCTCTGTTATGGCCACCCTAGACTTAGTGGACTGACCCTTTTCTTCATTTGCCAGAAACAGAATACCCAAATACATAGTTTATTAATTTGATGCTCTATTGGCTTCATAAATTCCATTGTAATTCTTCTGGTGAAGTACCTTTCTTGTCGGCCGTTGTCTTTTAATACTGTGCACCTTTTCTGCAAGTTTGTAAAGCCTTAACAAAAAGGAAACATTGTTTCTTCAAACTGTTAAAATAATATTAGATCTTTGATGCATACATGTTGCATCTGTCATTAGATGGTTACACATTATCAGCACAGCTGTCATCTCTAAGGTGACAGAGCCAATTGCGTCTAATGATGATTTCAAATTGGTTTTAGCCATTTGCATTCATGTGTATTCCATTTTGTTGTGGAGTTTTACATAAATGGATGCTGGCAGGAGTTTGCTGCTGTAAGTGAAGTTTTCATGCTAAGAAATTTCAGAATTCATCCCTGGGTATTTTCAGACGTGACGGGGCCGATTGGCCCCAACACGGAATCACCCCTTTGATTCCCCACCGGGGCCATTGCATAACGGGCCAACAGACGTGGTGGCAGATCCCGACGGGGAATCCAGGGGGAGCGGGGCTTCTCAGTGCAACATGCAGCCACACAGCCCCACCCCCCCATGCTGCCCCAGCCGCCCGCCCTCCAGGAGATGGGTGGACACCATGGCCAATGTGGCCGCAGCGCCCGCCCGCATTGACCACAGCCCGGAATCCCGCCACGGATTCCGGGCCGTGGTCTGGGGACAGACATTACGGTCCCCTTCATCACAGGGGGGAATCACATTCACCACGCAAATGGCGCCGGTCCCGCCGGGACTGCCGTTCGCGTGGTGAATGTGATTTCCCCCGTGATTCACGGGGGTGAACATCTGGGGGGTAACTTCCGTTCCCCCCAACAGACGTTCCATGATCGCGATCACCATGGGATTCACTGTGATTGACCATGATCACTTAACGTCTGAAAATACCCCCTGTCTCCTGTCCAGTCACACAAAGATATTTTAAAAATCACAGATGTTCTGTATGCCATAGAACACAACTTGAGGCAATCAGAGCTGAAAACATATAGACTGTCTAATATGGTTTACTGCCCAAAAATGTCTCTGAGGAAACTACTTTTGCATTCTATAGTTATAGTGTTAAGAGCTTGTGGAGTGTTACCATATAGTAAAATAATTACTATATTAAAATATTGCCGTTCACTGAATCTAACGTTCTAGGGGAGTTGGGTTTAAATGCTTGGATAAAATCCAAGTGTGGCTCAGTTAAATGATTTGTATACAGGTCTCTCCCCTCAGTATATTTTAAAATAACTCATCCCCTTTGCTTCCTGCATTAAGATCTCACTGCTGTAAGTAACATTTTGTTAACTGAGCTTGCAGTGAGCATTTAGTCTCTCAATATAGCAAACAAGCTGGGAGGGTAATGGGATTTGAAATAACCCTGCTAAAAGTTGCTCTCTTCCCACATGGTTCAAGGTTAATTATATTTATCAAGGAGGTAATAAAGAGGAGCAGCAAGCATGCTAACAGAGAGGTGCAACAACATTGTGTGTGTGCGTGTGTGTAACATTTCCTATTTGTCAAAGTTGCACTTATTGTTAAAGTCAGAATGAGGATGATATTTTGTGGCAGATCATTTTTTGTTGTATAAATGCATAAGAAATCAGAGGACTACAAATTAACATGCTTTTCAGAACCACTTGAATATGGTAATAGAAGCAAGCAGGCAAACTGTGACAGATCTTATTAATTAGGAAATAGATTTTACAAATGAGAATTGCTAAGCATAGACTATATGAGAACTGCATGTCAAGTTTCACATTATTCAGCTGGAATTTAATTTTGTTATAAATGTTCTCTTTTCATTATCGGCAATATGTGTATTTTATATTCCAAGAATTACTGCAGAGAAATAAAAATTTTAAAAAGCAGTATGGAAATAACTTGGACAAGAGTATAGGATACAGAGTTTTCACAGCGCAGACATCTGAAACTCCTACCTCTCAGTAGATTCATCTGTGTTTTCTTCAGTGATCATCTGCAGTTCCTGCGTGTTTTTGTTTGAATCTTCTTTGGCACAATTCTCCTCCGTGCTAGCTTTTGGAATATCCTCATTTGTCCGCAGTTGTTCTATCAGATTTTGTTGCTGCCAGGTTTGACTAGATCGGTGATGCACCGGGTTTGGACCTGGCACCGGTGCTAGTATGTTGTGGTGAACAGGACTGTTGTTTTTCTTCAGTCCATTTCTGTCTCGAGAGTGGCTCTTCAACCTGTTCTGAACTGGTGTCCCTCTATGCTCATATCCTTCCTGCTGAAGGCAGCCTCCTGTGCCGGTGGAGCCTTGAGAGGGGTGACTAAACCACCTCCAGCGTAACCTTAAGATCTGTTTCACATCAAACTCTTTCTTTCCAGACACTGACATCTTTGCAGGAAAAAAAAAAAAGACAAAAGCCTATTTTTTAAAAAAGGAAATGGAGTCTTTGTTATCTCTTGTGTTTTCAATGCCTCTTCTCTTAAGAAACCAAGAAAAGAACAAGTACCGGTAGCCCTTTTTTTTTTTCCCCCCTGACTAGTATACTGCAAGCACTTCAAGCCGATGCTAAGCTGCTGCTAACTGTATAGGTGGGAATCCATACTGACAGGATGATGAGGTCAGACCTTAAACAAGTAAATCAGCTTAGCACAGGAAAGCAGCTACCATAACACTACCCAGCTGCTAGGCTTACACACTCGCAGCACTATCGCGCGGTTCGCTAATATATAACCTAGCCTCACATGATCCTCGGGGATCTTGGGCTTCAACTTAAGATGCAGGGAAGCACATAACAAATGAAGTGGTAATACTTTGTTTCCCTGGGAGGATTTGAATGAACCCGGTTAATAAACAATGCAGCATTTCATTGAAGCTTTATGAATGGTGAACCTATGCAGATTTTTAGTCCTGATTTCACTACAAAAACCTCCTGCAGTTCATTTTTTTTCCTTCACAGGGAAAACCTTATTAGAGGATTTGAAATGTCTATAAATGCCCTTGAGTGCCAGAGCATTTACCTAATGGAAAAAAGGTAACATTTAAATCATGTTAGTCTATTGTATATAGCCTTTTCTTGCTGAGGGGGGAGAGTTCCTTCTATCGTTATCACTAAATGTGGAAAGGAAGATATAGGAAGAGCTGATAACACGATCGGATGAGAAACCCTCCCTAAATGACCGTATCTGTGAAAAACAGTGCTTCCTGGCCAAGTGCCTGTGTAAACAGGCTCTTGTCATCCTGCCCCTCAGTCTCTCAGGCCCTGTAAAGGGCTGGCTTGTTTGTTTTTCATATTCAAAACCATTGATTGGGATACACAGGAGAACGAATACATAGGCGCATAAATGGATTTAAAGTGCCATGCTTTAAACTTTTTCCTTTTTTTTTATTACTAATAGCTTGGTGCCTGGTACTTCTGACTTCAAACCACTGGCTGTTACATAGGCTGATAGCCTCTTGCCAACAATCAAAGAGTAAGAGTTGGCTCCCTGAGCCAAATCCTTGTGACTTCATTCATGATTCAGCCACTCCCGAGTTCCACACCCTTTCCCCTGGATGGGGGAGGAACACTATGAATGAGTGCACTCTCTCCTGATCAACTAATGATTCAGGCCAATGCTGCATCCCATCATACTTCCCAAGCAGGGAGAAAAAGATTCTGGCAAGTAGGGAGCTCAGTCTCCAATGTCTTTCCTTCAATATGTTCATGTTGTGACCTATGTTTATCTCCCATTTTAGCCATGGAAAATGTCAAAACTGACAACCTGCACCAAGATGGCAAGGTCATGGCTGTGATTTTTTGAGAGTGGCAAGCTATAAAACTCATCTTCCAGGAGAACAAGGCCCATCTGTCTGTCTCAGGGTCTGTGTAGGGCTGAATCGCGATCTTGTTTTTTTCTCGTCGAGAATAAAGCTTCTCGTCTCTATTTCTAGGAGAATCGACAAATGAGAAAAGCCCTGGTACTCAACCCTTTCTTGATGGAGATTTTTTCTCTATTTATTTACCGGCCATGTGTGTGCCATGTTCCACACCGAGTCTTCGTGTCTCGCGTCTGTTTGTCGTCTGACTGTTTCTCTCTCCTTTTTTGCAACCACCAACTCCGTGCCAGAGTGAAAAAACAAGAAAAAAACCTGTGCATGTGCAAAATGGCAACCAGCCTGTTCTGTGCATGTGCAAGTCTTTTCCAAAATGGTGGCAACACTGCCAGCACCACTTTGGAAAAGGGCTGTGCATGCACAGAATGGCACAGCAGGAATTTTGCACATATACAGTTGTTTTCTTATTAAACAAGATTTTCGCACCATTACCAAGATCTTCTTGAGATCTCCCTAAGGGTTCTTGATTCTTGCAAGATTCTCACGAGAACCAAATTTATGATTTCTTCAGCACCAGTTCTGTGCTCAGGTTTACCCAAGGAGAGAGTCTTTTGAGGTCTTTGATCTACAGTGGGCACCATGCCTTCTAATTTATTCTGCTAGTTTATTTAGGACTGCTGCTAGTATATCATGCCCCTACCTGTACAGCAGCATCCCTGATGGCGGTAGTCGTGGGGGACTTCAACATCCACGCTGATGGCAGCCCTGGGGGAGCAGAGCGTGAGTTCAGTTCATGGCCACCATGACAACCATGGGATTGTTGCAGAGGGTTATCGGCCCGACACATGATGCAGGGCATTCCCTAGACCTAATATTTTGCACTGGTCTTGGGGTGAGGATCCTTTGGTTGGGTAGGTGTTGGCTGTGCCCTTGTCATGGATGGATCATTACCTCCTTCAGGCCAGTCTCCTGGCGCATGTCTGCCCCCAAAGAGGTGCAGAACCAGTTTGGTTGGCTTGTCCCCAGAAACCTATTGAACCAGAGAGGTTCTGGAATGCTCCTGGGGAATTACCCTCCAGCCTCAACTACTGTCTACTTAATGACTTCATAACTCTTTGGAATACTCTGCTGATTGAGGCCATCGACCAAACAGCCCTCAGGCATTACCTACCTGAACACCGACAATGCAGGTCCCCTTGGTTTACAGCGGACCTGCAACAGATGAAGTGTGAAGGGCAGCGGTTGGAGTGATGGTGGCACCGCACTTGCACTGAAGCTGACCAGATGCAGCACATAGTTTAAGAATATATGCCGTGGCTGTGCAGGCAACAAAGAAGCTGTTATTCTGCTGCATCCACAGAGTCACGTCCAGCTGAGATTTTCTGGGTTATGCAGGAGCTGGTCAGTCTTCCACCTTGAACTGGAATCTTCCAGTGCTCGATGTGACATATTTGTCAACTTTTTCACCGATAAAATCGCTCAAGTTCATCACGACTTTGACACTGCACTTGATGCAGTAGGAGAGCCAGAGGTAAAGAAAACTCTGCCTTGTCCTGTTTTATGGGATCAGTTTCAGTGGGTGTCGCCCACTGATGCGGTGGATGTCCTTGGGGTAGTTAGAGCTACCTGTTGTGAACTGGATCTGTGCCCATCCTGGCTGGTTAAGGTCAGCTGTCAGACTGTTGACAATGTCAGGCCATTGCTGGTGGGGGTGGTCAGTGCCTCTCTTAGGGAGGGCAGAGTGCCGGGCTGCCTCAAGGAGGTGGTGTTGTGGCCTCTGCTAAAAAAAACATTGCTTGACACTGACTCCCTTGCCAGCTATCGGCCAGTCTCTTAACGGGTGGTGACTCAGCTGCTTCAGGGGCATCTGGATCGTGTCAGTTTTAGAGATTCTCTCTCTTTTGAAAACTGACACGATCCAGATGCCCCTGAAGCTGCTGAGCCACCACCCATTATATATATACACTGTGCTTGTGGCCTTGGTCTACATAAATAATAACTTAATTCCTCATGATACCTCAATCATATTTCTGTATACATGCAGGATGGCATTCTTCAGAGTCAAACAAGGTGATAGCTGCCCTCTTCACACTCCATGTACTATGACTTCTTTGTTTATGCAACAGAGTTCTGTCCATGCCACTATTGTCTTGTGAGAAGTTCTGAACAGACCATTCTTCCCCCTAGCCTTTTGTTTACAATCCTGTTGACTTCAGTTGTTCGCACGGATTCTGGTTACAGTGGGACTACTAGGAGTAAGTAGTTTTAGGACAGTAGCCCAGGATTATTCTCCCCTCAAATATTATCTGCACATTCAGCATGGCCAGTTGTTGACAAGGAAAGCATGAATTGGTAGCAAAACATTATACTATCCCAACCTGAAAAATACTGCAAGCTCTTTGGCTGATCTGCTTGTTGATCCAGGCTGCCCGCTTGGGGACATTTTTTACTACTCAGTATCCAAAAATCCTAATATCTGCCATGGTTTTAAATCAGCGGTGAAACCAATAGGTTTTTTGGAATTTTGAAATATTATTGTATATTTGGAAAGCCATCCAAATATCTGAACAGTATCCACATCTGAAATGGATATTTGCATATCAGTTCATTTGGTTTTTTGGCTTAGCTGATTATTCCATTCAGTCACTCAGATATTTGGTTCCGTGGTTTGGTTATTTCGTTTTGGCAACATTTAGTGCTCTTGCACATGAACAGTAGAAGAATAAACTGAACAGCCAGGAACCAAAATATTTGAAGTGGATGATGATGATCACTATTTATATAGCACCAAAAATGTACCTGGCACTGTACAATCCTAATTAAAGACAGGTCCCTACCCCAAGGGGCTTACAATATAGGAAGCTGAGCAATTGCAGATGTGCACATTATTAGCTTAGTTAGGAGAAGGGATGCCAAGTGAAAGGACAGCATCATGGACAGTCTAGGGAGGCAAGTAGATAGGGAAAGCCTGACCAAAGTGGTAGGTAGATGGAAGTGCAATGTATATCTGCTCTCTTTTGTTCAGTTCAAAGCAGTTGAATTCAATGGATAATATTTTTTTAAAATATTCATTTCACCACCTAATTCTATTTCCCCTTGAAAGTGGTAGACAAACAGGATGCACTCACAACATGTTTTCTTTGCTGACCTCACCAAATTGTCTTGGCAATGTTCAGATCAGAAGCTTCCATCAAATTGTGATCTCTAATAATCTACAGCTATAAATGCCAAAGATGAAAGTGCACATGCACACAAACACATATCTTGTTCATTTGTGTTTAGAAAAAAATAGCCATTTCTCTGTGTAGTTAATGGATTAGCCTGTTACTTAACTATCATCCCCGTGTTTAAAAATGTGGTTAAGAACGGAGTATCTTCAGTATATGCAGGGCTAAGACTTTACTGGACCACCCTTGTAGTTAAGCATTTCTTTAAGCTGCCTTGGATTCATGCTATGACTAGTCCCCTTCGCCGCCAAATGGCGGCAACGGGGCATTTGTTGCATCCTCCCCCCTCCGATAGGAGGAGACGCAGAGAGGCGGGAAACGGGTCGCTGCGGGGAGGCTTGTTAGAAAGCCTTCCCCGCTGTGTAAGCTGGTTGCCTCAGCAACCGTCCTGGAGATGAGGGCGCGCATATGCGCCTCGTTTGAACTGGAGCCCCGCCCCTGTTAGAAGGGTCGGATCTTCTGTAGCCGCTACGAGCGGCATTCCAGGGTGTCAGGCGGCGAGTCAGCAGCACAACTCGGTGCTGCTGATCGATCAAGAAAACAGGAAGTTGAATCAAACCCCAGGAATGGGGAAGACAAAGACGAGGAGGGAGCCTAAGGGGTCCCCAAGAGAAACTTCGGGCTAAGATAGGCCAGGAGGTGAGCGCGGGTGCGAGGCCTCTGCCGGGGCAGAGGGAGGAGACCTTATCCCGAGCCGGGCAGGGATTATTGCCCGACTGGAACAGTGTGAGGCCATGATGAGGGCTCGGGCACAAAATCATGCCGGAGCAAGTTAGGAAGGGGAGGAGGATATAAACAGGGGAAGTGGAAATTACCAGAGCCCCCATGACAGGGGCGCAGAGTTAGTGAATGAGCCCCCCCAGGCCAGGGGGAGCAGTGGAGCAAGTACCCCCCCCAAATGTTGAGCTAGGACGGAGCAGGAGGGTAGTAGTTCCCCCTGCCCGATATAGGACTGAGGAAGAAGGGGGAATGGAGTACAGGCCCCAGAGGCCCACTCGCACTGAGAGGGCTACTCAAATGGAGGGGCAAAGGCCCAGTGGGGAGACACAGACTGCTGACCAAGGCGGGCTGGAAATACAACAGAGAGCAGGCCCGAGGAGAGGAAGCACAGACCAGTCGCAGAACCTCCCTCTATCGCCAACAGAGGGAATGCAAGGTGAGACAGGATCAGGGACACCAAGGGACCTGGGAAGGCCCCATCTGGGAACCCCGCTTGTTAGTGCACAGGAGGGAAGTATAGGGGTGACCGAGGGTACCCCCCCACAAAGAATAGGGCCACAATTGACTTGCTGGAATGGGGCTTGGGTATGGATGACCCCAGCTGTGCCACCAACTATAGGCCTGCAGGGGCAACACCAAGGGCAAGGGGGAGCAGGAAGCAGCACTCAAAAAGGGGGAACTGAGAGCAGTCAAGGAAGCAAGTCAGGGGATCAGGCCACAAAGGCAGCCGCCACGGGGGTGCAACCCATTGCCTTCCCTCCCCCACCACCAGGGGGCGCTATCCCTTGTGTAGCTGCACCCTTCGGATCACATCTCCTCCCGGCAGTAAAGGAGAAGATTATAAAGGGAGAATATGTAGATATCTTCACCCTCTTGTTTAGTGATCCGATCCTGGATCACTCTGAGCCAGAGGAAGGCAAAGAAAAAGAAAAATTTAAACGCCCAAAAGAATATAGAAATTGGCAAATTGGACAGCCGCCTTCGCAGTGTATATGGGTGTCATACTACAGGCGGACCTGAGCCGAGGATTGGAGCTGCATAAGTACGCCAATATAATTAGTAGTGGTGGGACCCCGGGCCCATTACCGGTTACCGGATTTACCGGTTACCGGTTCTACGAAAACCGGATTCCCGGATTAAATCCGGTATACCGGTACCGGATTTATTTCATTGGTTTCAATGGGGCGCTGTGTCCCCATTGAAACCAATTTAATAAATTAATTCCCTCCCCCTCCCC
>QEPC01004784.1:768359-780789 GCA_003113815.1 Sphenodon punctatus | reverse complement strand
TTTTTTGGTTGGGGGCCACTGAGCACTGAAACGGAGTGATTTGGGGAGCCAGAGCACTGAAATGAGGGCCAGTACCCCCACCAGTGGCAGTCTCCCCCCTGCCATCCCCCCATAACCTCCCGCTCACCCCTGCCAAGTTTCTGAGAATCTGAGTCTGGGGACTCAGCTCCGATAGGCCCCAAATCTGGTACACTCTGCCCACCCCAAGCCACGCCCCCAAGCCACGCCCCCTTAGCCCATTTCCGGCACGCCGGCGGCTTTGCCGCTGGCACAGGGCCACTAACACTATATTTTCCCAGGCCACTTTGATTTCCCAATCCGCCCCTGTTCCCAGCCCACAATCTGCCTGGGTGGTGCCCCCTTCCCTCCCCCCCACCCTAGTGTTTCAGGCTAGAGCATCTACAACGTTATGGTGTTACTTTGGGCAATGACCGGCTGGAAGCAGAGCAGCAGTGTGGGTTCACGCGTCAGATGGAGAATGTCTCCGCTTCACCAGTAGCTCCAAGTTTGGTCTTCCCGCTTCACCAGTAGCTCTGGGATGTTCCGGAGTGCCACCAATGTGGCTGCCCCAGAGCAAGTACAGCTTGCTCCACTTCAGTATCTGGCAGGCTGCCTTCAGACAGGCAGGCCACCCTGAAGTGAAGCGGGCTGGCACAGTCAGCAGCTGGGCAGCCTTTCCATCTGAAAACACCTAATGTGTGAGAAAAGGTTCAGTGTTGTATTTTAATCCTTCTGATTTCATGGAATACACCCTTTTACTTTACAAAACAGGGGAAATAAGTTATCCAAATGATTTCATTGTAACATGCCTTGCTGTATACCTTCTTTTCTTTTTTTTTAAACATTTCCTTTTTTATTAACTTCCTTTCTAAGGCAAACAACTCAAATAGTATCAAGTTCTCTTCATAGGAGAGTTTTCAGGTTGCTTTTCCTTTGAAGTGTTTCTAATCCTGCAATATCTTTTGGAGGTGAGTGTCACGGGATTGGGGTCCACTACCCACTTTTCTGGGTTGAGTGACTCAGTTTCCCTCACTTGCAGCCCATCTGAATCAGTTCTCTCTCTAGCTGATTCAGTCCTGCAAAGGGGACAACACTTTTGTCACCCAAAATCCAGAGACTTCTCGCTCACAGATTCTTTTTCTCTGGGTTCGCAAGTGCTTGAGGGCACAAGATACTCAGACTGTGTTTCCCAGTGTGAGACAACAGAAAGCACTTTTTACAAAAGAAGAAAGTTTATTGATTACATAAACAAAGATAGTTTAAAACGCAGTGGCAAGGTCCCTAGTTAAGATCTTACCCTACAGAAAGTCCATGCACTTGAATCCATTTCTCAGCCAGATGTAGTGAGGCTGGGCTTTGAGTTCTTAGAGGCAAAGTCTCTTCTCTCAGTACATCGCTTCAACAGGCTATCTGACAGGCTCCTGCCCTCCAGCTATAATCCGAGACTCAGCGAGTCCTAGGTTGAATGAATTCCCAACTGACACTGTTCTCTACGGGTCCGAATGTCCCTGTGGAATTCGCTCTCTGAGGAGGCTCGGCTGGCTCCCACTCTCCTGCTGTTTCGGCGTACATGTACGACCTGGCTGTTCCGGCAGGCTTTTGGCAAGGGGTAGGGGTGGGGTGGAGGCGGGGATGGGGGCTTTCCCCACATATTGTATTTCAAATTGTTTTAAAATGTTATATTATTTTAAATTAATGTTGTTCGCCATCCCGGGCTGCCCTATGGGCAGGAGGGGTGGGATATAATTTTTAAATAAATAAATAAATAACAGGTTTAACGCCCTACCTATGAGTGTTTTGGAGGGGCGTTTCTTGGCTATTAGCTTTTCAGAACGTCTTTGCCCGTTCGACCAACAGGAGGTCGAGACTCCCGCCCATGTCATATTTCAATGTCGGTTATATGACCAAATCCGCCACAAATTCCTCGCAGCCTTTCTTCAGAAATTTCATGGGGGTACAGGGGGTACAGACCAAAATTTACTCTGGCAGATGAGGTTCCATCCATTTCAGCAGTGGTAGCTCAGTTTCTGGTTGCTGCCTTAAATTTGCGCACGTTATTCCTCCAGTTTAAATGTCCCCTGAGTAGGGAGTGAGGAGTTATGGCACATGTCTGTTTAGGTAATGGGCTTTGGGCATTTTGTTTTACTCTCTGTATTTGTTTAAAGGGGGGGTTATTGAACCATGTGAGCCAGAATTTTGTTTTCTGTGGGCTCAGGAAAAGTTTTTATTAGATGTTGGTAATTTTGGATATATTTGCTTATTGTTTATGTGTGACTTGTTTGTTTTCTGTATATTTTGGCCTTGGCCGCAATAAAAATATTATTATTATTATAAATAAATAAATAAATAAAATAAGTCCTGGGGGGGACCCTAGTTTATTATTATTATTATTATTATTATTATTATTATTATTTTATTTTTATTTATTATTTATATAGCGCCAGCCATGTGCCTGCCGCTGTACAGAATATAGAAATAGACGCGGTCCCTGCTTGTGGCTTACAATCTAAAAGACAAGGAGGGGGAGACAGGGAGAGGGGACAGTGGGAGAGACAGGGGAGAAGACAAAAAAACATTCAGGCGGATGCGAAGTCTCAGGTGCGTGTGCTTGACTTGGTTACAATCAGGTTGGTTGCAGCAGTCTGCAGAGGAGGGCAGACAGTAAGTATATGGGGAACGACTAGCAGGCAATGGGAGGGGCGGCGAGGAAAAAGTGGGTCNAAGCGAGAAGGGTCGAAGGCGGTTAGGTGAGCAGGAGAAATGAGGGAGAGTGAGGGAGGGGACAGAGGAAGAGCGGAGAGCGCGTGCAGGAGTGCGTAGGGAGATTAGGTCCAAGAGGTAAGGGGGAGCTTGGTTGTGGAGTGTTTTGAACGTGAATACCAGGAGTTTAAACAGGATATAGTCAGGAAGGGGGAGCCAGTGAAGAGAGAAGAGGAGAGGCTGCATATGGTTGAAGCAACGGGCAGAGTGAATGACCTTGGCAGCGGAGTTTTGGATTGCGATAAGGGGGAACAGGTGAGAGCGAGGGAGGCCAGTCTTGAGTCTTCCAGAAAGTCCT
Organism: Sphenodon punctatus; assembly: GCA_003113815.1. Classification (NCBI taxonomy): domain Eukaryota; kingdom Metazoa; phylum Chordata; class Lepidosauria; order Sphenodontia; family Sphenodontidae; genus Sphenodon; species Sphenodon punctatus. The sequence continues at coordinate 777,731 of QEPC01004784.1, read as the reverse complement.
TTTGTTTTCCCCTCTTTTCTCCTGAGCCTGTGGGCTCACTCACATATGCAGTTTCCTTTCATTTGCATTCTTAAAGTTGCTGTTAGAGACATTCACACCTTTTTGAAAGACCTCTGTTTACATATGAATGCCCTTGGGGAGCTGTGCTGCTCCTGTTTCACAGTGTCTCCTCTTTCACAATGTTTCAGTAATGGTTTAACATCTCTCAGCTTGGCATCATTGTCACAGATTTGTTTCTATAATTTAATAGTACATGTTACAAACTGGTTTCTATAAATTAACAGTGCATGTATGTTCCATCTGGTCATGTGTGACCCTATGTTCCTTCGTGACAGTGAGGGTGGCCAGTACTGAAGACAGTACTTGATAAGACTATTTCCATCTCATTACTTATGTGTCCTAGGATCATTCAGTATTTTTTTCCTTGTCTTTTGACTATAGCAGCACATTGACCATAGGTCTTCAGTGAGCTACCCACATGCCTCTCCTAAGTTGATGCAGTTAATTTAGAGCCATATACAGCATATGAACAGTTCAAGTCTCCCCTCCCATAATATTTATTGCATTGCATGGATCAACATTGAACTTCCTCTCCCATCATGCTGTCCATTAGCATACCCTGTTAACATCCCTCTGAAGAGCCTCTGGATTTAACTAGCTTTTGTGTTGTTAGTATACTTTGCTGTTTCATTGCTTACACCTTGTTCCTGATCATTGATATACCAACACAAAACCTCCAGTTTAAGTGAATTGTTAAGGCTTGCATAAATTTGCTAACCAAAAACCCCCAGATATAGGAAACAATTGAGGCGCACATAAATTTACAAACCAAAAAACAACAGAAAAAGAAAACAGTCGAGGCTCTCAAAAATATAACACTGCTCCAAAAAGCAAGGAAAATTATAATTAAGGCTCACGTAAGAGACTAACAATTAAGGCTCTTGCCTTAACTTGCACTCCATGAAAATAGAGTGAATGTTTTATGTGGACCCTCACTGGATTTGCTTCTGTTCTTCCTATGCTGACTGCAGTCCATCTATTATGACTTGTCCTTGGTCTTCAACAGAGACTCAGCTGCTCAGTGACATGATGATGGGTAAAACAAGCTGACTATTCTTTGCTAAGGGTGGTTTTTTCCAGCACAGTTCATGCTTTTTCATCTGATGTTGGTGAGCTCAATGATTTTTGTGTAGTATTGTATTTTTGTGTACATGTTGCGTTCCCGGAGGTAAAATACTATCATTTGTTGTTCTTTGGGTGGTAGTTTATTTCCAAAAGATAAATATTATCATTTGTTATTCCTTGGGTGGTCGTTTTCCGGTATATACAATTGCAGTAGGGATCAATTTTCATGGAGTACAAGTTAAGGCGAGAGCCTTAATTTTTAATATCTTACGTGAGCCTTAATGATCAATTTCCTTGTTTTTTGGAGCACAGTTGTGTTTTGAGAGCCTCGACTGTTTTATTTTTTCGGTGTGTTTTGCTTTGTAAATTTATGTGCACCTCAATTATTTTTTAAATCCAGAGGTTTGTGGTTAGTAAATCTCTGCAAGCCTTAATTATTCATTTAAACAAGAGGTTTGTTGTTGGTAAATTTCCTTTTATTTTCCTGCTTCAATGAATTTGATTTGTTTTTGCTGGTATTTATTTATTTATTTATAAAAATGTATATCCCGCTTCCTCCTGCCTAATGGAAGTTCAGCGCAGCAAACAATATAAATAAAACATAATATAAAACAATATAAATATGTTACAATATAAAAACATATCTCTAAAATACTGTGACCCCAAAAACATAAATACCCACCCACCCCATCCCCCTCACTAAATTCCTGGTGAAACAGCCAGGGCTTACATTGTCTACAGAAGGAGGGGAGATATGAAGAGCAGTGAATCTCCACCAGGAGAGAGTTCTGCAGCCTCAATGTGGCCACTGAGAACACCCTCTCAGCTGTTGCCACACAGGGGATCCCCAAGAGGATGCTCCCGGCAGACCACGGACCAATCCAGGACACGAGGGATGAGGTGGTCCTGCTGGTAGGTAGGGGCCCTGCTGTACAGGACATTAACCAACACCTTGAATCGGGCCCGGAAGACTATAGGCAGCCAGTGCAGAGATCAGAGCACTGCTGTAATGTGCTCATAGTGGCCCGTACCTGTCAAGAAATGGCCCACCACATTGTATATCAGCTGCAGTCTTTGGATCTATAGAGAATGCAATATTCTGGGGTTTTCCTCTGCTGCCACATTGTAATGTTGAGCAGTGTAAGATCACAGTGTATATGTGCCTCAACTGTTTTTATAAATCCGGAGGGTTTGGGTTAGTACATTTTTACAAGTCTTAACTGTTGTCTGAAACCAGAGGTTTTTTGTTGGTAAATTTGCTTGTTTTTTTGTTAGGCCCTTCCCTCTCCTTCCTGAGAGATGCACTTTCCATGGTCTAAGGAACTGGAGGAAGAGAGATGATTAGAAGTTACTCCCCTCTTGAACTTTGGAGAAAAGAGAACTTGTCGTGGCTACTTTTTGTAAAGGAGACACTACAGCCACCTATAAATGGCACTGGCTCCAAGTCACTTTTTCCACACACTGTCACTGCAGCAAAGTTCTACCCCAGGCACTGCAATGTTCCCCCTTGGCGTTTGCTGGGTGGGTGGTCACTTCTCAGCTATGTGCTTGTAGTGAAGCACCCAGGTTGTCTAAATAGATAATGAAGCACACTGTGGGGCACAATCAGGATCCCCTTCATTGGGAGCTGCTATTAACCTCCCTCAGCTTTACAAACCATTCAAACAAACATCTCTCATTTTTGCACATTTTTCCATCTCAATACAGCTCCTCCTCCCCCCCCTTCAACCCAGCCTGCTTGCATGTACCCAATGCTTCAATCATGCTAAGTTCACTGGCACTAAGGATTTCCAGAATGAATACCTAGTCTCCTCTATGCAGCTCACTGAGGCTGTCATAGGTGAGAGGCAAAATACTTAAGCATCTGCATTAGATCCATGGTGCCAGAGTCTAGAGATCACTTTGGGGGATACACTTCCTCCTCCCTCCCACTGCCTGATGGCCCCATCAGGGTTGTAATCCTTTTAAAGTGCTTGCTCCCTTCAAGCTTTGCAATTGAACTAGGGAGCAGGTAAAGGGGGAGAGTATGGGGATTTTTTTTGCATGCCAGAGACCCCATCCATCCATCTGAGTGTAATACAATCTCTGGGGTTTCCAAGACAATACAATAATATTTAGCAGCATCCAGCAGCTCCACGGGTCTCAGAGGAACCGGAGAGCCTTGGAACTTTCAGTTCAACTCAAAAACAGTGCCTGGATCAGAGGAGAGAAAGGGCGGGGAAGCCCTGGCTCTGTCATCGCCCTCTGCTAATCTGAACAGCAAGAGGGAAGATCACCCTTTTTGCTGGGCAGCTGTGATTTCTGGAGCCAAAGCAACTTGTGGGAAGAGGGGGGGCTTTTCCAAAGCAGCTGCCCTGGGGAAGTCACGCAACATCTGCTTGTATCCTACCAGCTGGGGGCCAGGAAAGCACTTTCCAGTGGACAGTGAAAGCATCTAGCTGCCACCTTCCTAGCAATGCAAGAGTTTCCCTGGTGTCCAGCTGGCAGGATACAAGTGGTTCTTGAGTGACTTCCCCAGGGCAGATGCTTGGAGAGAGCCTCCTTCTCTATGCAAGTTGCTTTGGCTCCAGAAACCAGGGCTGCCCAGCAAGGAAGGTGATCTGCCCTGCTGCTGCTCTGCTCATCCCCTTTCTTATCACTTTGAGCTCCCTTTAAACATTGGGTTGCACTCTTGGTTAGGGACTCAAGTTTAGACTAGAGTTTAGACTAGAGTATAAACGCTGATGTAAGTTGCACATGGTTGTAAGCTTCCCCACTGCTGCTACCCCTGGTAGGTTTGGGGGGCTTGGGCAGGGGAAAGATTTTTTGAGGGTCAGGGCTGGATCCAGTCATTGTTTGCTGCTGTGACTCAGAAAGAAATGGTCTATTTCACTCCTCAGCGGCATCCTGTTGCTCTTGTTTATTTCACTTCCCAGCTGCCTTAGCCCCTCAGGATTTGTTTCAATCCTCTCTAGGTTATCTGCTGAGCCTGAGCAGAGTGATAGCTCCCTATTTTTATGCTCTGAATGCAAGTAAAAACCGGCTCTGCCATGCTCCTGCCATTTGTCAGTTTCAAAGGCTGTTTCCAAATGCAGCATGGATGACATCAGAAAAATGAACAACCAATCAGGAATCACACAGTGCCATTATCAGACATTTCTTCCTGACCCAGACAAATACTTCCTCAGTGTTCCACCCATATATTATAATGTATTTTTCACCAACGCCCGCCCCCCTAAAAAAAACCAACCAACAAATTATCCTAAAACAAACTAAAGTGGGCATAGGACCACACAGTTGAATGAATGATATGAATGAATAAATTTATTGTTTAAGCCGTAGCCATAACAAAATTTACGTAGATAAGAAAAACAAAACACAGTACACAAAACAAATACAGGTACACTTTCATACATATTTAAATACCATAGGCCAAAGACCATGTTCAAAGGTAAAAAATACCTAACATTTATAAAACGGCTTACCCTTCACGGGGGTTATGGTGCCAACATTTGTCCCCTGTCAAAAACATCCCCTCAATAGTATAATCAAACAGCATCGTCCCACTAAACAATGTCTCCACCTCCAACCCAGAAGCTAGTAAAGACCACACAGTTTAATTTTCTATCACCTCTCCATACAAAACAAACTCAAGAATAGACTGGGAGTCTGGTCAATTTCAAAGCTACCAAACCCAAGAAAAATGACACACACACACCCAACCCTTCTGTAACTTCTCAATTTTAACACCAATTCTCACCATACTTTTTTTTTTAAAATCCGCCAACAAACAGGCCAAGCCTCCACGTGGTCTTCCCCCTCCCCCTCATAGCCACAGCTACGGCTGGCATGCAAATATCTGTAAATTGAGCGAATACTATAGGGTCCAAGGACCAAGTCTCTTGGACAAGGATAACCTTGTGTCTGACTAGGAAAGTCTCAAAATCCCCCAATCCCTTATGGAAGTTCCACCCTGAAACATTCCAAGAGCATACTGAAATTAACTCCCCCCATTTTAGGGTGCATCACGATCTCTCCTCTTCCTGAGGTTCTAACACCATAGTTAGTGAGGATCTAGATCTAATTGGGTAGATGATATCCCCTGGTCACATTTTGTCTCACCCCGGGGAAGTCCGCTCGGTCCTCACTGGGGGGGGCAATTGTACCCCATTGGTCCGGTCTAAATCTGACCTACCTTGAGCAGATACTGCTGCCACCTGGGGAACAGTTTTGATGGGGAATACCTGCAAAGCTGTAGCTAGAAGATCCCTTGGGCAACTCACCACCTCACTGATCTCCATTTAGAAGCTGTCACTAGCCTCCTGTACAAGGAAGTCTTTTTCCTCAGTGAGGGCCTTCAAGTCCTTGGCTGATTGCCCCACTGCCTGTTCCCCTTTATTTGCTTCTTCATCCAAAATACCCACATTGGATCCTCGGTCCATAGCCATATTAGACATCTGACTATTAATAGAGAGTCTTGCTTTCTGGCTTGGAAGATCCCCCCTGTTGCTATTTCCCTTGGGCTGCTCTTCCAGGGTATCAGCTTTATCCTATGTTGAGGAAGATCTAACTTTCCCTGGGGGTGGATCCATCCCTACTACCAGGGGCTAGCTGGTCCTCACTGTAGAAAATCTCCCCTAACTGAATCCCCCAAGAAAATAAAAGAGGAATATGCTGCAGTTAGCAATTCACCAGCCTATCATTATGGAAAGAGACTATCAACCACTGACAGAGCCCAGAAGGGGAAATCAGACGGAAGGGACCAATATGTCTTAAAGGAATTGAGGTTCCTAGTATAACGGAAAGATGGTAATGAATATCTTTTTTAGTTCTCCACTGAGGAATACTACCAACAGGAAGCGGCCAAATTTAGAGTGAAATAGTCCTATATTGCTGGATTAGTCCCTTCTGCTGAGGCACCAAGGCACTCAGTTTCTGGGCCCCCTCAAATCTCCTACGAGGACTAATGAATGTCCTAGATGATTTGTTAGTTTCCTTTCCTACTACCTGCATTTATGCCTGAGGCTGGGTAGACTGATTTGGCCCTGAAGGTCTAATTGGTATATCAGCCCCCTGTAAAGGTCAGTCTTTTGAACTTTGAGTAAGCATTTTCTCCTGAGCACAACGTATCTCCTGGAGATATCTATTGGACGTCAGCCATTGTACTTTTTGTTCCCTCTAGGATCTGGGGAAATTGATCCATAAGGTCTCTTAGCATATCTTTAAATGGGATCCATTGACTCTCTATAGAATCTAACGTTAAAGGCTCTCCCCAGGCTTGGGCTGATGTGCAGCATGGTAAAGCAAAATTGGAGTCAGCTGAAGTAGCACTGGATTTCTCAGGTGCCAGAGTCACAGAGCTGGTATGCAGCAAAGGCACATCTGGAGAAGACCCCCTCCCCTTGCCCTTAGATTGGTCCGTTGGTGTGGGAGCAAATTCCTCTATTTTCCTTTGCCTAGAAGGTACTGCAACCACCTCTTTCCCCACACCTATGCCTCTCCTTGTCTTCATCTCTCCTCACCAACAGCTAACAATACAAAACAAAGAATACACAAAAGAAAGCGCCCACGCCAGCGCCTAAGGTCACATGCAGCCCATAGGTGTGCTGCCCTGGCGCACGCCTCCAGCACTGCCAGAGGCCAAGCCGCTCTTTAAATGTCCCACTGCTACTGGGCTCCACTCACTGCGCCTGCGCTGTTCCTGCCTCACACCCACGAGGTGAACAGGGAGTCACAATCCTGGGGGGCTCACCACCAGTCCTGGTGTGCCTGATGGAATTGGGTAGCAGCCGCTGGTGGGGAAGCACACTCGGGTCAGTTCACAGTGCTGCCAGAGGCCGAGCCGCTCTTTAAATGTCCCGCTGCTGCTGGGCTCCGCTCACTGCGCCTGCGCTGTTCCTGCCTCGCACCCACCAGGTGAACAGGGAGTCGCAATCCCGGGGGACTTGCCACCAGTCCTGGCATGCCTGATGGAATTGGGTAGCAACCGCTGGTGGGGAAGCACACTCAGGTCAGTTCACGGTGCTGCCAGAGGCTGAGCCTCTCTTTAAATGTCCCACTGCTGCTGGGATCCGCTCACTGCTCCTGTGCTGTTCCTGCCTCGCAGCCACCAGGTGAACAGGGAGTTGCAATCCCAGGGGGCTTGCCACCAGTCCTGGCAATGCCTGATGGAATCGGGTAGCAGCCGCACCCAGATGGTAGTGGTTCAAGCTTTCACATCCAAGAGGTCTTTGTTTCAATAACTGATACTGACACCTAAGCATGCCAGAACAGAATTTCAACTGCAAAGCTGCAGGGCACCCATTCACTGCTGCAGGGCTCTGAGGTAACCAGAGCCAACTTGCCACTCTCAGAATCTCCTTCTCACCATACTTGCACAGTATCAACCTGTTTCCCCAAGGATCCACCATGTCAAAAACCATGATGATGGGATAAAGCATGGTCAAAACCCAAACATTAGAATGTTCACCCCATAAAGTGCAAAGTGCTGCTCAACTTAACTATATAAAGGTACTCTCACGCCTCTATAATATTAAATCATAGCAGACTTATTATAGAATACTCTTACTACCTTTTTATCATGATGAAATTTGTCCATTCAGTCTTATCCTCTCTTTCCTGTCCCTGAGGCAATTTGTAGTTAGTGAAGATGTGTTGCCGCCTTCTCACACTATGACTACTTAGAGTGAAATCCTCCATACAGAAGAGTAGCCATGTTAGTCTATAGCTCTAAAACAGCAAAAAAGAGTCTTGTGGCACCTTAAAGACTAAGGGCTCAGTCAGACGTGCGTTTAAATCGCACAGCCGCGGCGGTGGCATCGTGCGATTTAAAGCACTGCGCACTTCCGGGTTGGTGTGAATGCACCAATTCAGCCTAACACAAACTGTTGGAGTGCGGTTTTAAAAGCTGCTCAGAGCAGCCTTCAAAACTGCACTCCAACAGTTCGCATTAGGCTGAAATGTGCGCGGTCAGTGCATTCACACCAACCCGGAAGTGCGCAGTGCTTTAAATCGCACGATGCCGCTGCTGCGGCTGTGAGATTTAAACACACGTCTGAATTAGGCCTAAGAAGAAAATCTCTTTATTTTGGCATGGGCCTTTGTCAGCAAGAGCTGACTTCCTCAGATGAATGAAGTGGCTTGGAAGTCACTATCTATTATAGACAGGTCCCTGATTATTCTGCAGATTTATTTATTTTTAAAGTCTGCAACTGTGTGCAGCCCTCACAGCCTGATTCTGCAGGTCCCTGTCCCACATCTCCACCCTCACCATGCTGGACCAGGCTAGGTTAGGTGGGTGGGAGGTTGCCTTCCCCCACCCCTCCAGGTCTGCTTGGACTCAGGCAGCAGCAGGATCCTGAGCACTGTTGTTACCTGTCCCCTCCTCAGCCCAGCTGATGGCATTTCTGACTGTCCTGGCTGGAGAGAGGGAGGGCAGTGGCAGCGCTTGGTCTCCTGTTGAGTGGGATGGGCCAGGTTGGGCTGGGTGAGGGGGGGGGGCTTCTGAAGGTTGCCTCACACACACACACCCTCTCCTTAGCCCACCAACTCACCCAGCAACAGCAGAAGCTTCTCTGGCCTAGCTCCTTCTGGCCATTTCCCGGCCACGTTGGGTGAGGCCGGGAAGTGGACAGAAGGAGCAGGAGCAGCGGCGGCCCCTTGCTTTGGCGCTGGGGGCGGTGCCCTACAAGGCAGCCCCCAGCGCTACCGAGATGAGACACAGTGCGGTTTGCAGCCCCGGCCCCCGCGGCGCATCATTGGGGAGAGAGGGAGGCTGAGTGAGTCACGCCTCCCTGTCTCCAGCATGATGCGGGCGGGGGCCGGGGCTGCAAACCCTGCACGCACGCAAGGACAGGTCAGGACCTTTAAAAAGGCCCGCCCTGTCAATTTCAATGCAGGCCCGGGCTGCCGCGCATGCGCACGATGCGGCGATACACGGAGTCCTTGTTTGAACTTGTGTATCGCGCGCATGCGCGGCAGCCGGCCTGGGGAAGCCCTATTTACCCGCGGCTGAGCCTGTAGCACGCAGGCGCAGCCGCGGGTTCTCGTAGGTCGGCACCAGTGCCGACCTACCAACTTACATAGAGATTGGTGGGGGGCGTGGCCAGCCTGGGCAATGGGTTCCAATGGAACCCATTGCCGAGGCCATTGCAAATCTGGAGGGGCGACTTGCAAGTCGCCTCTCTCCAGCTCCCGCCTTGCTGCGGCTGCGCAAGGCGGGAAATTTGTTGGTGGGTGGGCGGGGTCTTTTAGACCTCACTCACTCAC
>QEPC01004784.1:746545-761542 GCA_003113815.1 Sphenodon punctatus | reverse complement strand
CTGAGCTTTCATATCTCTCTCTCCCCCGTGGATTCTTCTCCTCTGTGCAGGTTGGAAATTCTGTGTGGGGAGGAGTGGCGCAGGAGATTCCACAGGGGGAGGAGAATTTTTGCAGGAAAGCTGCAAATTGTGGTCCTGCATTTGACTTGGGCCCCTGATTATAGATGCCAGAGCTTTCAGGCATCTAAGGAAGTCGGCTCTTGCTGATGGAAGCTCATGCTAAAAGAAAGAGATTTTCTTCTTAGTCTTTAATGTGCCGCAAGACTCTTTGTTGCTGTCCTCCATCCACTGATATCAATGGCTCATCTCCCATTGACTTTCCTGGTGAAGGCTGCACCCTTAGTGCTTTGAGTAACATCTTGCAAAGCATGATTTGTAAGTAATGCTGATTACTAAATGTGGGAGTAGTTCTAGTATGAACAGCTAGTAGGGTCGTCGTCACTGATGCATCCCCAGAATACAGGACATAGGGGGAGGGGGTGGAGTACTGGCCTGGCTGAAGCTTCAATTCAGCAACCATATGATTCTTGTATCCCCATTGTGCGTACACGCATAGTGCAATTTGCTGCCATATGCTATTGTGTGTATGCACGCTGTCTCTGCCATCTTTGCTTCTGGACTACATTCCCCAGCATGCTCCAGAGAGAAAAGATGGGGGCAGCAATATACGCATGCACAGTAGCACATACCAGCAAGGTGCTCTATTGCATATGCACATGATTGGGGGAGGAGCCTTCCAGCTGCAGTGCTGGTCCTAGACTCAGTCCTCTCTCCATGGACCCCTGCCACAGGGGCGTAGCAAAGTTTCCCTGGGCCCCAGTGCAAAAGATAGATTGGGCCCTCCCCCTAAGCAAGACCCTCCTTCCCCACCCCCTCCCCATGTTCTGTCAGTGTAAATCTGCCCAGCTGTGGTTATGTGGGACCAGAAAGCGTTCACCATGAATGATTCTGCATCACGCCATTCCTGTTAAATCCCCAGTTTAGGTCAACTGCTAACTTATGTAAATATATGTATATTTGTGTAAATGTGCCCATTTAAATCAGGAGTAGGGAATATTTTTCCCTCTCAGAGGCCACTTTGAAAATTAGTATATAAACTCCAAGGGCCACCAAGAGGTTAGGAGCAGGAGTGCTTAATGGGTGCACTCAGGAAGAAGGTCCAGAACATGAATCTATGTTACGAATTTGTCCCCTGTCCTTGTGTGCATGCCCTCACCTCTGCTCCCTTACCCTGAGCTCCATCTTCCAATGCTTGGGGGTAGGAACTGGATTCAGGGGCCAGATTCAGGTACTTATGTAAGGGGCCAATTAAAAGCTAGCCACAGGGCACACTTGGCCCCTGGGCCCAAGTTTCCCCACCCCTGTTGTTTTTAAATAGTCAATGGCTTAGGTATGAAGCTGGGGGAGGGACTTTAAAAAAGGAAACTGTAATTAGTTTGATCACAGAGAGAGACTCTCTCACTCAGACTGTCTCCCCCTCACATACACAGAGCTTCTAACATTCCACACTCACCAGTCTCTCTCTCACACACACACACACGCATGCCATTTCTAGCAATCACAGTTCCACACACTCTCTGACAGTCGTGCACAGATTCTAACACACACTATCTCACATACAGAGAGTCTAACACAGTTTGTCACACAACCACTAACACACTCTCTCCCCTGATCCCTGCAGTTCTGAAGGAGATCTTGTAGCAAAATGGAGGACAGTCTCCGCATGTGTCTGCTTAGGGGAAGATTCTCACTTCTCCACTAAGGGGATTCTGGAACTTACTTGAGAGAGCCATGCTGGGAATTTACTGGGAGGGAGCCCATACCCAGGATCCAGCACTATTGCCCTGTGCCTGCTCCAAAAGCCCCTGGAGATGAATGAAATGGCTATGCTGTCAAGACTCTGCTACTTCCCTGACCCAGAAAGTGCAGTAATTGACCCAGGGGTTCTAGCTGAGGGAAAGTGTGGGAGCAGAGGACTCTAGTGTTAGGGAGTCTCTGTAAACAATACAAATAAATGGGCAGAGGACTATACGTCCCTAGGCACTAGCCATTCCCTCTCCAGTAGAAACTACTCCCTGACCCCTAGCTACTGCAAAGAGATGGGAGATCCAGTTATGAACAGCAGCCATGGGATTTCCAGCATCCCTTCCCCAGGGAAGAGTTTTTTCCGAGGGCCCCCAAACCAGGGCACATTTAATTTCAGCCACACATTCCCTATGCCTAGCGCTGTGTCCAATCCAGAGGAGAATGGCTTGCTTTCCCCACTCCCTTCCTGAAAGCCAGGTAAAGAGTGCAGCACTCCCCCCTGCAGATCAACGGCTCTGACAGGCACCAAAACTATAGCGCTGCTACAGTCCCATCAAACTCCCTGCCCTCTTCTACACGGGCAAAACCAGCAGAGCACTGAGCGTGCTGCTCAGGCTGAAGCAGGTGGCAGCAATACAGTATAGATATACTGGCCCCCTGCCTTACATGGCACTCGGAACGCTTCGCAAAATGTTAATAACCATAAACAATTTAAAATCGAACAAAATAATTTTAAAGTATTAGGTACTGCTGTAACCAAAGCTAGAGCTACTGCACACAATCCAGTGAATGCATAAAACACAGCTATTGGATTTACACATCCAGGGCTGGCCTTACCAAAGGGTAACCTGGGGCAATAGCCCTGGACCCTGCTATTTTCTCCCAGGACCCCCGCAATGAACCCTGTTTTCACCAGGGCAGGGTGGGGGGCCCTCACTCCCTTTCAGATGGGACCCAAACATGACCATCCTAGGGCCCCAAGGAGGAGGAAGCAGGTCTATGGGGGGAGGTGAAAGGGTCACTAGGGCCCCGCATTTTAACTTTGCCCTGGGCCCTGCAAATTCCAAGACTGGCTTTGCATACATTCTTATTAATCCTGCCTGTAGCAAGAGTATATAATATGTGACCATGCCCCTTGTGGCCTGAACACTTTGGGGGAAATGCTTTTACAAGACTTCCTTGCCAATAGACCTTATATATTGTTAACACTTTTCTCCTTGATAATTTTTGTGTCACTAAAATATCTTAATCCTAGGGCTTGAACCTCAATAACTGCAATGCTGTATTAGAGAATGGGGAACACTTTCCTTCCATCAAGCCACTTTGAAAATTAATACAAGGTCCATGGGCTGGATAGGAGTTGGAGGTATGGGTGCTTAAAGGGTATGCTCTGAATGGGGGAAAGGAGGAGAAAGTCTAGATCATGGACTTTTGCCATGTGTTCACCCCACTTCCTTGAATGTATGCCTTCATCTCTGCACAATTCCTTGAGCTCATGCTTTCAGTGCTTGAGAGCAGAGACTGGATCTGTGGTCCAGATCCAGGAACTACAAAGGGGCCAGATAAAAAACAGCTACAAGCTGGATTTGGCACGTGGGCCATAGGTTCCCCTCCCCATCTCGCATTTGAATGAAACCACAGAAAAGGCCCTATGCTTTAGAGCAATGCACATCCTGCTTTATTAGCTACAATCCCTATATGTTATGAGGTTAAGAAATTTAATATTCATGGGAATGTGGTTGAGATGGACAAGAACCATGGTGTGTATACCCTCTTAATCAGGTCACTCAATTACAGCATACGCTCTGTCAGTTCCACTTAGTAGCAATTCTACCATATTCAGCCTATATTTCTTCACTCGTATCACAAAGCTTCAACTGCATTGCAGAAAGTACTTGCTTTCAGTTTAGTTCTAAATCACTATTGCACATGGTTTAGCATGCTGGAATTGATCAAGCTGCTGGAAGCATATTACCTGAAATGGGCCTATGCACATTCTGTAGGCAAGCCCCTCTTTAAATAAATTTCTCACATTCCTTTCTGATAATTCAGCACATTTTCAGATCACGGTGTGCCATGCTAGTATTAACATCTTAAAATAGAAACTCCAAAAATGTTTGTTGGAGAATTCCATCTTGAGGTGTGCAGTATGCCTCATTTACAATATAACTCCTTAGTCCTAAATGAGCTCAGCCAACCCTAGCCATATCAAAGTGAATATGGCTTGTACTGGTGGTATGTGTTTCTGGGTAAGAGTTTGAGTGGATTATGTTTCCTGCAGCTGGTGAGTTCTGTTTCTTTGCCTGCTGGTATCATTGTGCAGCTTGAAATCAGAAAGAATTTGACTGGTTGGTGCAAGGGAACTCTATACATGCATGCTGCCATGCTGTATCAGAACCATGGCCCATTTAGTGCAGTACTTCTTTCTGATAATGGCCAGGAAGAGGGATGACAGGAGGCACAGTGCAATTCCAATGATGGAAAACAGCCCCATGGAGCAACCCAGTGGAGTGTATAGCCACCACGAACTGGCTCTGCAGGCAAAACTGAACCAGACAATACAAGGCAGTATCTTGGCCTGTGAAGGAGTACGGTAGAGCTCTGGAGACAGTGACTGAGTGGGATTGGGCTCCTGCTAGCTGTCTATACTTGTCCTCAGAGCTAGAATGGCTATTAGTATAAATATTGGTAACGAATGATCTAGCAAAGATCAATTAACTATCAGTAACCAGCGATTTGACCAATTTACTTCATGTAAATGTAGTGCATGCTGATAATTGGATTGGATTATCCGCATACTGAATAATCAGATTGCAAACCCAGAAGTAAACTGGAAATTCAGTAAAATTGAAAGTTGATTCACCAATTGCAGTATCATCTGGTATTTCAGAAATTTGGTTAACGAATAACAGTATGATCCTCAGTTCTTGGTGTCTTAAGGCTAGGAAAATAAGCATATCTGTACCAGCCAATGCATCAGCAAAAGATCATATACTATTGTTTACCAAACATACTTTATAACATAATTTTTGTAAGAAAATAAGTAATCATCATGGTAGAGCCCTAGGACAGAAAATGTTATCCATCTTATTAGGCCCTTTTTACACAGACGCTCTAACACCCATAAAATGGGTGTTACATTTTATTATACGTGTTTCAGGGCACCACTGCATCCAATCACCATGGGCCCTGTGCACACATGATGCCTCCACACAGTTCCTCTGGGTGGAGGCATCTGGGTGGAGGCAGTGGCGTCCGTTGCTCCGTGGGTGGGGGTGGGTGGAGATGGGTGTTGGCCAGGAGCAAACACTCACCAACACCCACCGAAAGTGGCGTTTACACAAACGCCCCCACCCATCTCCACCCAGGGAAATGCTCCCCACCCACCGGCCAACAACCATCTCCACCCAGAGGAACTGGGTTGAGGCATCATGTGTGCACAGGGCCCATGGTGATTGGCTGCAGAGGTGCCCTGCAACATGTATAATAAAATGTAACACCCATTTTATGGGTGTTAGAGAGTCTGTGTAAAAAGGGCCTTAGTTGTCCTATAATCACTTTCATCAATAGTAGGACTAAAGACTAACCAAAGGACTTTAGAATGGTTTACTTATTGTATATAGGGGTGTGCAATATTTTTTCATTATTATGATAATGAAAATGAAATTTTTTGTATCCATTTTTGTTGTAATTATGAAAATGAAAAATAATAATGAAAACAAAAATGAAAACAAATTTTCGTTTTTGAAATAATGGAGGGAAACTGAAAAACATATTTTTGTTATGCGATTCCATTGAAACAAAAGGAGATTGTACCACCAATGGAGGGCACTACATGTACCAAATATCAGAAAGACTGGATAAAGGAAACCAATTTTATAAGCAATTGAAAGTTGTGATTTTAAGAAAAGCAGCATACACATTCCTGACTACAACTTCTTTATCTTCCATTCAAGTTGCATGGAACCTGGGAAGATTATGTCCCTCTACAAGATTACCAGTCCTGCCAAATTTAAGAAAGAGTGCATAAAGGGTCCTGATGTTATAAGCCATTAACTTGAAAATGCATTTCTGGCTGTAGCATTGTTAATATTCCATCTTATTTATAAGACATTTAGCAGGAATGTATCCCACACCTTCTCTGTCATCTCTGCCAAACTGCAGGACAACTTTATAAAGGGACCCAATTTTATAAGCAATTAAAGTTGTCCACTTGAAGACCATTATTCAAATAAATAGCAGCACATGCAGTGCCAGTCAGAAGGGAGACTGTAGGAGGAGGATGGGGAGCAGCCCAACAGACTGACAGATACATTCACTGGCCAATTACTGCATGCTTCCAGCTTTACAGGACCAAGCAGTGGTGGCTTCAAGGCAGTCATAGGGTGTGGCCCTGAGGGACATAACTGGGGACTTTGGGGATAGAATTCCAGTAATCAGGATACATGATAGTTTACACATCCAGGCTGGCCAGTTATCATCACAATTATATCCTGCAGCACTGTGACAGAGGACATAAGAGAATCTCTATTGGCTCTTTCCTAGAAAGATGCTTCCAACATCTTGGAATGGTCACAGCATATTCTGTGCAAGCTTATAAAATTGGGACCCTTTATCATATCTTTCTGATATTTGACAGAGATGATCCTGAAGGTGTGAGATACAGCCCTGCCAAATTTCATGTAGACTGGTTAGACTATAAAGATGTTAGTCAGACATACATTTATAAGTTAATTTCTTATACCACCAGGACCCTTTATCCAATCCTTCTGAAAGTTGCCATAGGTATTACACTTGGTGAGGGGTATTTTCTTGCCAGGTTTTGTCCACATTGGATGGGAAACAAAGAAGCTACAGCCAGGAATGTATATGCATATTTTTGCAAAATAACATAATTCAACTGCTTATGAAATTGGATTCCTTTATCCAATATTTCAGAAATTTAGTACACATAATGCCTTCCATTGGAGGTACAATACTTCAGAATTGGATGAAAACTAAAAAGGTTACAAGTGAAAATGCGTTTTCCATTGAAACCAAGGAAAATCAAAAACGAAATAAAAAATGACAGATTAAAACAGCAAAAATGAAAACAAATAATGACATGGGTCCCTGGTGCACACCTCTAATTGTATATAAGGCCTTGGATAAAGCTGAAGGCCAAGAGTAACTAAGCCAGCCACATGCATCTGAGACCTCATGAGTTCGTGTATGTATCCTTGTCTCTTCCTTTGTTCCCCCCACCTTCCTGATGGGGCAGGGACCGTGTCTCTTTCTAACAATTGTAAAGTGCCAGGTACATTGCTGTTGCTATATAAATGCTAATTATTAATAATAAGAATTAATAAAGGAACATTTCATAGAAACTGTCGTATACATTCTTGGATTGTTAGCTCTGAAGGAGTGAACTATTTGTGTTTTGTATTTATGTACAGTGGACTCTTGATTCACAACTTGACTTGATAGTAACATTTAATCCCCTGCAATATTTCTAGAGCTGGAATAAAATACTGTTAGCATTATACTACTATTATTAAATCTGTTTAAATTATTAAATTTAAATGAGTTTAAATTATTACAATCTGAGCCTAAGGGGATAGGACAGGATATAAATCAAAATAAATCAAATAAATATTGTTCAACAGGGTTCAAATAACTTTTAGAGGAGAAATATCACATCAAGAAAGATGTTTATAATATCTGAAACCCCATGTTAGCTGACATCACTCTGAGTGAAAAAAGTTGTAGTGTATGTATTGTAAGTATACAGAGCACTGTTATAGTGACTACACGTATATTGAATAGCTGCCAGTGGCACTGAATTCTATCTTCTCTTCCTTCAGCTACACTTTTTAAGAACCAAATTCTGAAACCCTTTCAGGGTAGTGTAATGTTGCATTTACAGACCTATGCTGTACCCCTCCTTTCTGCCCTACACTGCATCACTGGTGCTATATACATTCATCATCATCATCATCATCATCATCATCAATAATCCAGTAGTCAAAGAAATATAAAAGCAATAAACCATAGGGAAATTGAATGTCTAGATTGTAGATAACAATCTTGAAATTGCAAACCTGTTGGTTTAAACAAGGTAGTTTCTAGGGGTGTTCATTCATGATGTTTTTTATTAGTTATAAAAACTAATGGAGCTGCATTCATGTTCATAATTAATGTTACGGAAATGGATGAATAAGGAAATGATTGTTGTTCGCTTTCCTCCATTTTGTTTAAAATTTTAAAAAAACAAAAAACCCAAAACTGCACGTGCACAACATGGTTGCAAGGGCTATTCTGGGCATACACGCCCTTTTTCAAAATGGTGCTGGCAGTACCTGTGCCATTTTGGAAAAAGGTACGCATCCACAGTTCGGCTGGGTGGCCATTTTACACATGCACAGTCTTCTTTATTTTTTTACTAATTTCAGTTCAGTTGATTAAGAATGCATGTACCAATAGGTATTCTGCAGTTCAATAAGGGAAAATCAAAATACAAATCTCAGTGATATAAGATAACGATGGCAACATAAAAGTTAATAGCAAAGCTACATAAAATCCAGAGGCATCAAAACTTATTCATAATTTTTTAAATAAAAAAACCCAACCCCCCTGAAAACAAATGTTTTGTTTATGAAACCCTCCAAAAAAGAAGGTATTTTAAAAAATGTAAAATAATTGGGTGCCCTCTGTACACTCCTGTTATTTTCTTAAGCATTATGTCTTAAGACAACCACATGCAGAAAAGGCAGGGTATAACAAATGGCAAAAATATGAGTCTGTTGGATTTCCTATTGTTCATCACATTTGAAGTACCAACACTTTGGGTGATTTCAGACGTGACGAGATCACGCTGAACCACACTGAACCACGGTGAACCCCGCGGCGGGGCGAAAGGCCCCTGAACGTCTGCACAGCGTGCGCCAGATGTTGGCCACGCTGAATCTGCAGATGGGGTCAATTTGAACCACGCTTCCCGGGCTAGCCGGGGGAAGGTCCCGGGAAGCGTGGTCAAATGGACCGCGGGCCGTGGCGAACAAAAAGTAACGTCTGTCCGCGTGCCACGGGCCGGGATCCCCGGCGGGATCCCGGGCCGTGGCACGATCGGCCAGACGCGGCGGCCGCATTGGCCCCGCCGCCCGCCCGTCTCCTCGGAGGGCGGGCGGCGGGGTGCGTGGAGGGGGCGGGGCCGTGCGGCCACACGTTGCGCCGCGCGGCCCCGGCCCCTCCCACTTTCCCCGCCGGGATCCCCCCGGTACGTCTGTTGGGCCGTGCAGGGGTGACCCCGGCGGGGAACGAAGACGTTCGTTACGGTACGGGGCCAAAGGGCCCCGTAACGTCTGAAAATACCCTTTATAGATCACAGTAGAATTGGGGTGTGCATGTCGTTTTCGTTATTACAATAACGATAATAAAAATGGTCATTTTCATTATCGTTATTGCGATAATGAAAATTATTTTAAAAATGAAAATAGAAACGAACGACATTTTGTTTTTTAAATAAAGGGAAAATACTGAAAAATCATATTTCTGGCTATACCTTTTTTGTTTCTCATTCAATTGTGATGGAATTTGGCATTCTTGTATCGCTGATGGAGGGCACTATGTGTGCCATACTTTGAAATGATTCGATAAAGGGAACAGATTTGAGAAGTGATTTAATGTTGTGATTTTTAAAAAAGCTCCATACACATTCATGGCTACCACTTCTTCATCTTCCATTCAATTTGCATGAAACCTGTGAATATTATGTACCTCCACAAGCTTAATACACCTGCCAATTCTCAGAAAGTTTGGATGAAGGGTCCTGATGGTATAAGACATTAATTTGAAAATACATTTCCAGCTGTAACATTTGTATATTCCATCCTGTTTACCAGATATATGAAAAGAATGTATCATATACCTTCCCTGTCATCTCTGCCAAACTACAGGACAATGTGATAAAGGGACCCAGTTTTATAAGCAATTGCATTTGTCCCCTTGAAGACCTTTATTCAGATAAATAGCAACACATTCAGTGCCAGTCAAAGGCAGGCACCGGGCATGGCAGGGGGAGAGAGGCTGTAGGAGGGAGGATGTGGAGCAATCCAAAAGAATGACAGACGCATTCACTGGCCAATTACTGCATGCTTCTAGCTTTACAGGACAAATGAGCAGTGACTTTGAGGTGGGCATAGGGGGTGGCCCTCAGGCGGGCATAGAAGGGACATAACTGGGACTTTGGGATTACCATCCCAGTAATAAGGAGACATAGGGCATTTTTACACACACGTTAAAGTTCTGGATTTTTCAATCTTGTGGGTTTGCAAGTCCACAAGTATGTTCTGTATTTATTTTTCACACATACACTACCCTGAGGCAGTTCCTGGATGCATTCTTCACACAAACACTGCCCTGAGGCAGCCTAAAGTAGCTGAAGCTGTAGATGTGATAGGCTGTCATGGAAACCAAGTGACCGCAGATGCTTGGAGCAAAGCAGTTTACCAGGAGAACTTTTTACACACGAAGGTTCTGGTAGTAGTTCTATGTAGAAGTTTAAAGATCTGGATTTTTAAGATCTGGGTGAGTGATTTAGACACACAGAAAGTTCAGGATGTAACAGCAAACATCCAGGAGAAATGTGTGTGTAAAACACCCATTGTTTACACATCCAGGCTGGCTAATTATCATCACAATCACATCCTGCAGCACTGTGACAGAGGACATAAGAGAATCTCTGTTGGCTCTTTTCTAAACAGATGCTTCTGACTTCCCAGTAGCAAGTGGGGGAGAGATGTTGGGATGGTCACAGCACAGAATGAGGATATTTGGTTGACATTTCTGCTGGCCAGTTGGCATCACAAACCAATCTTATACCAGTGACACCTAAGAGAATCCCTGGCATAGGCTCCTTCTCTGCATATACTGTGCAGGCATATAAAATTGGGACCCTTTATGACATCTTTCTGATATTTGTCAGAGATGATCATAAAGGTGTGATATACAGCCCTGCCAAATTTCATTTACACTACAAAGATGTTACAGTCAGACATACATTTATAAGTTAATTGCTTATACCACCAGGACCCTTTATTCACTGCTTCTGAAAGTTGGCAGAGGTAGTAAATATTGGAAGGGGTATAACCTTGCCAGGTTTCATATACATTAAATGTGGGGAAAAGAAGTTACACCAAAGTATGTATATGAAGATATTTGCAAAATAAATTAATTCAACTGCTTCTAAAATTGAATTCGTTTATCCAGTCTTTTGGGAATTTGGTACACATAATGCCTTCCATTGGAGGTATACACATTCCACGTTTCAGCCACATATAGTGAAAAACAAAAACATTACAGCTGAAAATGTAACCATTTTCCATTGAAACCAATGGAAAGCGAAAACGAAACCAATGGAAAGCGAAAACGAAAACAATTTTATATGTATGAAAATGAAAACGACAGATTTAAATAACAAAAATGGAAAAATGAAAACAAAAATGACACGGGCCTCTGGTGCACACATCTCCAGTAGACAAATGTTCCACAGCAGCCAGGAGTGATGATTATGTATGCAACTAAGAAGTTAAGTAGTTCAGATTTCAAGCAGGCAACAGAACAGACATGAAGGGATATTTTTGCATACAGTACCTAGTTACATTGGATTGCAATGAGTTAAAAACAATTCTTTACACTTTAATTAAATCCATAAATATGCAGGTTTCCAAATTTAGACACTTCTGAATTAAAGGTCATATACTAAAGACTCATAAATTAAAAAGTCATGTATTATATTGAATTAAACTCAAGTTAAAGAGTCATATTGTGAGCTATGTCATGAAGGTAATTCCCTTCCCTCCTCTTTTTGTGGGGAGGATTATTTGTCCCCACTCCTGACTCAGGCGGAGGGAGCAAGGGCTCTATGTGGGGGCTGCCAGAGCAGAGGAAACTGCAGCTGGGGTTGCTAGGCCCACCCCTATTTTGGCACACTGGAAGCCTCACCTTACAAGCTGGCATCACCACTGAAGGGGGCTTCAGTGTGAGCCACGGTGGAGAGGCAGCAGGGCATGCCAGACCTACCTGCTTATTGCAGTACTGTGAGTGCAAGCTGGTTATCAGTTTGTGCCAGGAAGGAATTTTCCACAGGGACCTCAAATTGGGTTGAGGGGCTTTGGATTATTTTTGCCTTCTCAGCAGTATTAGCATTCCAGTATATCTAATTTGGTTGTTTGAGTATTTTGAATTTGGTTTGCCTTCTGCACTCTCTTGTGGAGTCCAGTTGTTAGCTGGAAGTTTTTATAAAATTTAGACAAGCAAAAATTGGAAGCGTCTCCTTACGAGGTGGGTTAGAAGGTGGCCAGGCACGAAAGCAGGAGACAGTCCAGTGTCTAGGCCCTTTCTGAGGAGGGGAGAGAGATTTAGGGTGAAAACAGACATGATGCTAACAACCTTTTAACCACCCTTGGTGGTTATTTATGCATGTTGCAGGGCTGTATTGGCTGTCTCTTATACACATCTAGATGTGTATAAGAGACAGGGACCATCCTCAAAAGCGTGGCTATGGGTATCTTCAGACGTTACGAGATCACAGTCAACCACGATCAATTCCCGGTGGTGGCTGTGATTCTGGAACGTCTGTTGGGGGGAACGGATGTTCCCCCCCCCCAGATGTTACCACGGCGTGGAATTACATTCAAGCAAGGGTCTCCACTCTCTAGTTGCCATCCCTACCTAGCACCCCCAAATAAGGGCAGGATTTGCACGTGCCAGCCAGGGTCTTTCCAGTTGCCATCCCTAGTGCCCCAGGAATGACAGGATTTGCACGTGACAGCCAGGGTGTCTCCATTGTTATCCCTCCCTAGCAGCACCCCAAGGAGGGCAGGATTTACACGTGCCAGCAAGAGTCTTTTTAGTTGCCATCCCTATTGTCAGGATTTGCACATGCCAGTCAGGGTCACCATCTCCCATTACCATCCCTAGCACCCCAAGGAGAGAGGACTAGAGGCATCATCATAAGTGCATAATATTACTTAGGTGTTGCTTATGTGTTCCATACTTTGCCGAATGCCAATAACTGTAGTTATGGCAATAACGTTTTTTATTCATTCATTAATATGTGTTCCTGTTTCAGAGAGGAATCAGATGCCGGCCCCAGCACTGGTGCCACGCCACACCGGACAACGAGGCGGAGGTCGGATTTTCCAGTGCCACCCCAAGACAGTCAGCGGACAAGTTCCAATGTCTGGAAGTGGTTTGAGAAGCATGAAAAATACGCTGGAACAGGCGCGGGGGCTGGAACAACAGGGAATGGATGGCCCAATGTCCTATGACCTGTTAGGAACGGAAGTCCCCTGCAGAGAGAGATTGGCCACCCACCCACTTGTGGAGGAGACAGAATGTAGGCAGGGCTTGACACAGACCATTGGTCTGATGCAGTATGGCACTTCTTATGTTCCTATCTTTTTATGTTCTTTAGATATGCTTCAAAAGATTAAGGAGGCAGAGAGAGGGGATGACATTGGGGCTAATCGCCCATACTGAAAAGCTCCACGGCCTGACAGTGAAGTGGCAGGAGGACTCTGGCATGGCCATGGAGCCAGAGCAACAGCGCCAGAAGAAGGGCGGGGGGAAGGCAAACTGGAAGTGCCGACATGTAAGCCCTTCCCCCTCATCCAGCCCCGATGTGAAGTCCCCCGTGCCCCAGCAGTCTGCTGAGGACAAGGTCTTTTGGGCGGAGGTGGAGAGGCCCACCCGGGACTTTGTAGCTGCCATAAAAGTGCAAGCAACCACCATGGAGAACCGACTGGTGGAACGGTTCCAGGCTGTCAAGGTACGGGAACAGAAGGTGGAGGCATACGCGCAGTGCGTCTCAAAGTATGTTTCCACTGAGATGACCAACCTGGAACTCTTCCACCAGTCGGTCTCCAAATCGGAGGTGCCAGTGGCAGGGGCCATCGATTATGCCATCGAGCACAGCTATGAAATGTCAGCGGGTGTGATGCCCCCTGCCCCTACCTCCCATGCACCCCTTCTGCCTTTCCCCCATCTTCCGGGGAGCAGGCCCAAAGACTGAATAAATAGATAAGTTTTCTTTCTAGTTTAAAATGTTTGGTTTTTGTTTTATAATGTTTTTGTTGTTCTTGTTGTTGTTTTGTTAATAGAAGTTATATTTGTTGATATTGTTACGAGCTTTGTTTGAACTTTCTAATCTTTTATCCCTCTGTGCGGAAGTTCAGGTTGGCAGGTGGCAGAATCTCATACAGCTTGTTGATCCCTACCAGCAGCACCTGGCACCACATGTGACGTAGTTAAGGTATTAACCCAAAGATGTGCCAGCAGAAGGGTCTCAACTTGCAGACAACCCCCCAGGAGGGGCAGGACTTGTGTCTGTGTGAGTGTGCCAGAGAGAAAGAGAGACAGGCTCCTTGGCAGCGGGCGGTGGGTGCTGTTGGTTAGACAGTGGATTTCTGGTTGCCAGGGTACAGAACCCTTTTCACAGACAGCATATAGGCCTGGGGGGGTGGGGGACTTTGGCAGCAGCAAACATAGGTTGCTGGGGCAGGCAGGCAGCATGACATGAGCGGCATTCAGGCAGGATTTGAGCTTGGCAACCTGGGTGGGCAGACAATCACCGCAGCTTGGCATGAGAGGCAGGCAGGCAGGCGGGCTGAGGCAAGCTTTGAGCTGGCAATGGAAACCTGGGCGGCCAGGCAGGCAGCGTGGCATGAGCGGCAGTCAGGCAGGCTTTGAGCTTGGCAGCCTGAGCAGGCAGACAGACTACATGGCATGATTGGGAGCAGCAACAGCCATCGGTTTTCCTGGTTACAGACCCCTTGGCTGGCAGAGACAACATATAGGCCTGGGGGCCATTGGCACTAGCAGCAGCAGACAGTGGGTTACCAGGGTACAGAACCCTTGGCACAGACAGCATATAGACCTGGGGCCATTGGCACTAGCAGCAGCAGACAAGTGGGTTGCCAGGGTACAGAACCCTTGGCACAGACAGCATATAGACCTGCGGGCCATGGGCAGCAGCAGCAGGTAGTGGGTTGCCCGGGTACAGAACCCCTGGCACAGACAGCATATAGGCCTGAGGGCCATTGGCACTAGTAGCAGCAGACATTGGTTGCCAGGGTGGGCAGGAAGACAGGCGGTGTGGCATGAGCAGCAGGCAGGCAGACTGAGACAGGGTTCGAGCTTTGCAACCTGGGC
>QEPC01004784.1:721519-741016 GCA_003113815.1 Sphenodon punctatus | reverse complement strand
ATAAGGGTAAACCAATCGTAGGTATAGGAATAGTGGCTCAGCAGGATAAAGAGTCAGACAGAGCAGAGCGAAAGAGGTGAGTTTTAAGGAGAGATTTGAAGGTATGAAGGGATTGTACTTTTATGTATTAGTTTCAGCTTTTGGGAAATCCTATAATTAGCTATCTATGAACTGAAGGTGAAATGTCTGATGATGCATTATGTATTGACACCCGAATTAGCAGAAAAGTAATTGGAAGTCCGAATTAGAATGGATGGAGCAAGAGAGAAGCTGCAGTATAAACCTCAGTAAATTCAGATAAAAGTGAAACTATTTTAGAATCTTGAAACGGTCTTAAAAATTGTGTAATTTGTTTACCTTTTTGTATGTGTCATTCCTTCCTGACTTTGTGGAGGACAGGAAGCACAAGAATGAAATGCTAGCTCTTCTTGCAGGATGGTTACTTTTCACGGTATTTCCAGCTGCTGGACAACAGGAGATACTGGAAACCTGCAAAGAGGAAACCTGGAGACCTTGTCTCCTGAGTTTTCCATCCTAATTATGTTGGATGAAAAAGGTTTGGATCAGCCTCCTCAATATTTTATCTGAACTGAATCAGGCATCTCAACCTTTTCAGATTTAACGGTTGCTACTTTAGATTTTGAGAAATACTTGCAATTTATTTTTAACGACAAAAGGTTATAGGGAAGGTTATTGAACAGGTGGTGGCCCAGCAGTTCCAGGGACATTTGGATAGCATCGGTTTCCTGGACCCTTTTCAATCAGGTTTTCATCCAGGATATGGCACTGAGACTGCACTGGTGGCCTTGGTAGACGACCTCCGCCAAGAGATGGATTTAGGACATTCTACACTTTTGGTTCTATTAGATCTCTCAACCACGTTTGATACAGTGGACCATGGGTTGCTGTTGAGATGGCTGCGGACCCTGGGGGGAGTGGACGGGACTGTCTTAGGATGGCTCCGTTCATTTCTCTTGGGGAGGAGCCAGAGGGTGGTGCTGGGAGAAGAAACATCTGGCCCCCGGGATCTCGCATGTGGTGTGCTGCAAGGCTCAATTCTGTCTCCGTTGTTATTTAACATCCACATGCAACCCCTGCGGGAGGTCATGAGATGGTTTGGTGTGCATTGCCACCAGTCTACTGATGACACCCAGCTATAGCTTTCTTTTTCAGCGAACCCAGGCCCTGCAGTCTCGGTGCTTTCTCAATGTTTGCTAGCAGTAAACAATTGGATGAGGCAGAGCAGACCGAAGCTGAATCCTGACAAGACAGGGGTAATGTTGGTGGGTCGGAAAGCGGAGGTGATGGCCCCCCTTGTGGAGGGAGTTCGCTCCCCACTGGGTCTACAGGTATGGAGCTTGGAGGTCCTGTTCGACCCTGACCTCTGCTTGGATCATCAGGTGGAGGTGGTGGCAAAGGGAGTCTTTCACCAATTGCACCTTGTGCATAGGATCTGGCCATATGTCTCAAGCTCTGACCTGGCCATCCTCATCCATGCGTTCATCACCTCAAGACTAGATTACTGCAACATGCTCTACATGGGACTGCCCTTGATGATGACTCAGAAGCTGCAGGTGGTGCAGAATGCAGAGGCCCATCTCTTCACGGGGACGGGCCGTAGGGAGCATATTACACCAGTGCTCCGGGCTCTTCACTGGCTGCCTATAACATTCCGGGCCCAATTCAAGGTGCTGGTTTTGACCTTTAAAGCCCTACATGGTCTCAGCCTCCTCCTCTGAGAGACCACCTCACTCCCAGGCCCTGGAGCGACCTCTGCGATCTGCCAGGGGCACCTTCTTGGAGGTCTCCTCGGTGACATGATGGAGAGGGCATTCTCAGTGGTCACGCCACAGCTGTGGAACTCCCTCCCAGAGGAAGTTCGCCTGGCTCCCAGCTTATTGACCTTTCATCAGACCTGTAGGACCTGGCTTTTTGTCCAGGCCTTTGGGGGCGGGGGAGTGAGGGTGGGTTTTCACCAGTGGGTTTTACCTCCTTTATTGTTTTAATGATTAATTGTTTTAGTAACCCTTTTTATATTGGTTTTAATGTATGGCTTTAAAATGTTGTGAGCTGCCCCGAGTTGCCTTAGGCCTGGAGGGAGCGGGGTATAAGTTTTTAAATCAATAAATAAAATCAAAAGGAACATTATTAAGAAAATAACTACCTTCTATTTCCACAAACTAACTTTTCTGGAATAAGAACATAAGTAGTGCCATACTGAGTCAGACCAATGGTCCATCAAGCCCAGCATCCTGTCCTCCGACAGTGGCCAATTTCGATCACATGGGAGAAGAACTAACAGTCACAATGGGCAATCCATTCCCCGTTGTCCACTCCCAGCTCCCGACAGTAAGAAGTTCATCCTGTAATATGCTTGGTTAATAGCCATTAATGAGCCTACTCTCCAAGAACTTATCCAGTCCTTTTTTAAACCCAGCTATACTACTGGCCTTGACAATGTCCTCTGGTAACAAATTCCATAAGATAATTATGTGTTGAGTGAAAAAGTACTTCCTTTTATTTCTTTTAAATCTGCTGGCAGCTAGTTTCATGGAGTGTCCCCTAGTTCTAGTACTTTTTGAGAGGGTAAATAACCGTTCCCTATCTACTTGTTCCACACTACTCAAGGTTTTATAAACCTCTATCATGTCCCCTCTCAGTCTTCTCTAAGCTGAAGAGACCCAGCTTGTCAAGTCTCTCTTTGTACAGAAGCCGTTCCATACTGTTTATCATTTTCGTTGCCCTTCTCTGTACCTTTTCTAGTTCAGCTATGTCTTTTTTGAGATGGGGCAACCAGAACTGCACACAATATTCCAGGTACAGTAGCACCGTTGATTTGTATAGAGGCATTATGACATCCTCAGTCTTATTCTCTATTCCTTTGCGAATAACTCCTAACATTCTGTTTGCTTTTTTTGACTGCTGCTGCGCACTGGGCTGAGGATTTCAGTGTATTGTCCACAATCACTCCCAGGTCCTTTTCCTGAGTGGTAACCTCTAGCTTAGTAGCATGGTAGTAACTTCTAGCTTTGCTAGCATGGTGTACTCATAGTTTGGATTGTTTTTCCCTACATGCATCACTTTGCACTTTTCCAAATTAAAACTCATCTGTCATTTAGATGCCCAGGCACCCAGTCTCGTAAGATCATGTTGCAGTTCTTCACAGTCTGCTTGTGTTTTAACTACCTTGAATAACTTGGTGTCATCTGCAAATTTGATCACCTCACTCTTAATGCCTTTTTCCAGAATATTAATGAATACATTAAACAGCACCGGTCCCAGTACAGATCCCTGAGGCACACCACTTTTTACATCTCTCCATTGTGAAAACTGATCATTCAGTCCTACTCTTTACCTCCTATCCCATGACTTTCTAATTTTCTCAAGAGTCTTTTATGTGGGACCTTATCAAATGCTTTCTGGAAATCCAGGTACATTATATCTACTTGGTCTCCCTTGTCCACATGCTTATTTACACCCTCAAAGAATTCCAACGGATTAGAGAGACATGACTTACCTTTGCTAAATCCATGTTGACTCTCCCCATTAAGCTATGTTTATCAACATGCCCAGCGATTCTGTTCTTAATGATAGTTTCCACCATTTTGCCTGACACAGACATCAAGCTTACTGGCCTGTAGCTTCCAGGATCACCTCTGGATCCCTTTTTAAATATTGGGTTTACATTTGCCAGTCTCCAGTCCTCAGGTACAGTGGTAGATTTTAGTGAAAGGTTACAAATTACTAACAGTAGATCTGCAATTTCATATTTGAGTTTCTTCAGAACCATCTGGTCCTAGTGATTTGTTAGTATTTAGTTTGTCAATTTGATCTAAAATCTCCTCCAGAGTCACATTGATTTGTGACAGCTCTTCTAGTTCATCGCCTACAAAGCAAGGTTCCGGCGTGGGTATCTCTCCAACTTCCTCTGCAGTGAAGACCAAAGCATAGAACTCATTTAGCTTCTCTGCGATGTCCTTTTTGTCCCTAAGCACCCCTTTCAGTCCCTGGTCATCTAATGGCCCAACTGACTCTCTAGCAGACTTCCTGCTTCTGATGTATTTCAAAAAGTTTTTATTAGTTTTAGCATATTTAGCAAATTGCTCCTCGAATTCCTTTTTGGCCTGTCTTATTAATTTTTACATCTATTTTGGCAGCGCTTATGCTCTCCCTATTTATTTACCTCATTGGGACTCTCTTTCCATTTTTAAAAGGATGTCTTTTTGGCTCCAATAGCCTCCTTTACCTCACCATTAGTCACCCAGGTAGACGTTTGGTCCTCTTCCTACCTTTCTTATTTGTGGAATATATTTAATCTGAGCTTTTAAGATGGTGTTTTTAAATTGTCTCCATGCTGCCTGTAGACATTTAATGCTTGCAACTGCTCCTTTAAGTTTATTTCTAACTAGTTTCCCCATTTTTATATAGTTCCCTTTTCTAAAGTTATATGTTACTGCAGTGGTTTTATTTTGCATTTTCCCTCCTGTGAGTGTGTCAGATTTGATTATATGATTATCATTATTGCCCAGCAGCTCCAGCACTGTTACCCTTTGCACTAAATCCTGCACTCCACTTAGGACTAGATCCAAAGTGTCTCCTCTTGTTGCTTCCAGGATGAGCTACTCTAGGAAGTGGTCATTTATGACATTGGCCCTTTTCACACAGACACTCTAACACTGATAAAATCTGTTAAATTTTGTTATACATGTTGCAGGACTGCAGATGTGCTCTACGGGTGCCCTGCAACATGTATAATAAAATGTAACACCCATTTTATCAGTGTTGGAGTGTCTGTGTGAAAAGGGCCATCTAGAAATTTTATCTTTGCATCCCTCCCCGAGGAGACATTCACCCAGTCAATATGAGGGTAATTGAAATTGCTCTTTATTACTGAGTTTCCGAATTTAGTTGCTTGTCTAATCTCCCTTAGCATCTCACAGTCAGTGTCACTATCCTGGTTAGGAGGATGATAGTATAGGCCGACTGCTATACACTTCCCCGTTATACATGGAATTTCTATCCACAGAGAAAGAAGTGGAAAGCCACACCTTGGACAATTGATAGGAGAAAAATATGTGCCACCAATGAGAAAAAGTAAACTAGTAGGTGGCCATGTGCTTGTGCATCCAGACATGAATTAATGATAAATTGGGTTAAAAAGGGAAGTCTACCTTCCTTCATGAACATCTTTCAGGTAAACATTCAGGCTGAGATTCCCAAACCACTCTGCTAGTACAAGCCCCACTCATTTTGATAGCTCTTGCCCATTGACACTGTATGGATGGTTCTGGTACCAATTGTTGGTTTTGTCCGAAGCAAATCTCCATAGCCTTTTTGTAGCTGTGGGGATGCTTTCTCCCAGGTGGTGATCATCTTATCCAACATACTCTTAGCTCCTGGCATAACCTCTAGCATACCCTGCTGGCATAGGGGTCTTTGGTTCCTGATTGTTTGTTTCCTATGGGGTAGTTCACGAGTGTTTGCTTAGAAGTAGCTACCTTCTAACTCCAAACTGTTTTGTGTGAACACATAAGAAGTTAAAGCTAGGGTACGGAGTATTACCTCTGCAGATGTGGGGTTAGAATGTGGAGGGGTGCTTCTTCTATAGGAATCATGTTCCTGTACACTGTTCAGGGAAACTTCCCTTGTTTACATTCCTCTGTACGCTCTTCCTAAAACTACAGTGACTTTAGTAAAGGCAGTTAAATGAGCAAATATTGCACAAAACAGATTGTTTATAACGTAGTCTGTCAGAATGAAAGGAAGTGACTTCTCTTGTTCCTGAGTCATGTTTTCAGCACTTTTCCAAGAGAATTGTTTGTATATTTTGTAGAAATAGACCATTAGCACCCATGTGTGTTTTTATAAAAGCAAATATAAAGCTCTTTTTTGCTCAACTTCAGCAAAACTATTTTTAGATGAAGCAATTACTTTTTAGAACATCATGTTACTTGAGGATGGAAACATCAGTTATTGTCTGCTAGTGGTTTTTGAGGCCATTAATGAAAACCATTGATACAGGTGTGGTTGCATGCACTTGCAGATATAGCTGTGAATTAGCTGAGCTACTCACAATTCTTAGAGGGCATCTTTCCCTTGGCTTGAATCTCTATGGCACGTGGCCTAAGCAGTGTGTCTTCCTGGTAGGAGCACACAGCGCAGACTTACAAGTGCCAGTTAAATGCCATCAGTATTGGAGGTTCCTTGTGAAAGAATATTTTTAAAGGTTTGCTTTTGTGTTTCAATAAATGCTCACACTGGGGTTCTGGTAACTTGGGCCAGCAAATTAAGTACACACCAGCTTTAAAGCCAAAGAAAACTTTATCTAAAGGTCACATTTAGTTTTCAATCTCAGAGGGTAAAAACAGATGTGACAGTAGCCCATCTTGGCCCTCTGTGGCCCAGGACTCACCTGCATATTTGTTCCATTGCCACCAGATGTAGGACCGCGAACACCCTAAGGCGGGCATCCAGCTGCTATGCGACATGTCGTTGGAAAATTTTGTAGACCTATCCCGTGCCTACGCCAGCCCACCCAGGCCAATCTGGTCCAATGCGTGTGGCCCACATATCTGCTGGTCCCTCTCCACCTCTACCATGAGACAAGGGCCACCCAGACCACAGAATCATGGGTGAAAAGGCCAGAGGTATCAACAGAGTGGCCACGTCACAATGGCCCTTCCAACGAGACGGAACCAGGATCCAAAACCATTTGAGAGCAGAGGGCATCTGGGGACTTGGCACACTGCCGGGAGAAAGGGCACCAAGGCAAAATCAGCAGTCTCCTAAGCCCCCAAATGCCAGGGCATCAGAGTTCCACGGGGCTTCCGAGCCCCACTGAGACAATATTGGAAGGGCAGGAGAACTCACTCCCTTTTCTCTCCCCCCCCACCCCAATCACCCATGCTCATTGGATTGCAACCCAACAAGTTCAGCCGAAGATTCAAATAGAGTTGGCAATCAAAAATTATGTGCATCAAGGATTTCACAACTTTGTGGGGACAGAAGGAGCAAAAACTTAGGTTTTGCAGGATCTTAGTATACCTCCCATCCAGCACCGCCGAAGGCATCACCTCCATCCTAGCTAAAGTAAAGGCCATCCTATTAGTCCATATCAACAATGAAGAAAAATAGGAGGCCCCATTTATAGTCAAAGGAAAAGAATGATCCAGCAAAGCAACCCTTTGGGAGGAAACAATTTCCCGTAAGCATTGGCCTTCCTGATCTTTGATATGACTTATAATAAGACCCACAAAGGGAAGTCCTGGTGAAATTGTTTACCTGATGTAGATCCGGAGATAACTTTGACTGTGGCAAAGTTCTGTGTGGCTGCTTTTAAGCTTAGAAAGACTGTGGTCATGGGTACTTAATTTCCCTACTTATTATGAATTTCTTACTCTCAAGTTGGTGCTAATGTTTTATATGTCTTATATGTTTTATGTTTGTAATATTGTGTTGGCCTTCAGCTTTACAATAAATATTTAAGTAGGACTGCAACCCACTCTTGGAGCCCTCGTCCCTGTCATTGCACCCAACCCATCCTTGGTCTAGCCACTCCCCATGTCCCTCTCCTCAGTTGTGTCAGCACGGGTACTCCCCTTCACTCCTGGTGCTCCCTGTTGTCCCAACCCCACCCCTCCAGCCTAGTTAGTCCCACAGACCCCTTCTCCATCATTCAAATCGGTCCCCCTTCAGTTTAGATCCTCATGGCAGCAGCATCCTTCCCGTGTGTATGTACACCCAATAGTCACTCCCTCCTTGGTGTTATTGCACGTAGAAAGTAAGTATCTACAATAGCTACATCATCACAACAACACGCCTCATTTGTGGTGCTACCCGTATCCACTGATTGTTCCTGATCATGTTGTTTACAGCTGTATGCTCCTCCCTCCCTCCTCAATCTGCATCTACGAGACCCTGATATATTTACATAAATTTGCATATTTGGATTGTACATGCAGACAATATGCACAAGGTGTGGAGAAACCCTCCTGGCTAGATCGCCCCTTAGGTTCCTCCCAGACTCAAGACAAGGGATTCTGCCAGACCACATAAGGAAAACCCAGTATCCAGACCATATAAGGAGATGTGCTCACTGTAGCCTCTCTGACTGACCACACCTTACATACCTTACCAAAGAAGGAACCCTAGGTCAGATAACCTAACTGATTGGCCACCTTGTGGCTGTGAGCCAAAGCTGAGATGCTAATGTTGCCCTTTAAAAGAAGGCTAGTAAATTTACAGACACACAGACCTCATGGCCAGCCAGTAGCTGTGCTGGACTAACTTGTAACACCCAGCTTTTGCCATCCAGCTGGGAAAGAACCAAGCCCTACATAGCTAAGACACCTGCCTTTACCATACAGAGAAAGATACTCTGAGTAATTCCTTATGTGCAAAGAAGCAGGGTTAGGGACCGTTTTGGCTTAGATGCGCTCTAAACGGGTTACCATACCTGCTTGTAGTTGCCTGTATTTGCTCACGAGTTCAATGCTTTTTTCCTACCTTTTTGTATTCTTCTAATTTGGTTAGCTTAGCTAGTAAAAACTATAAATCTTGTTTTCTCTAATAAAGAGTGCCTGATGTGTGTGCTGTGACCCAAAACGCTTCCTTATTTGGTTTACACTGGGAAAGCAATTTCCAAAAAGGAGCAGGGTTTGAGCTTCCAGAGTAGCCCTTAACCCTGGAAGCTTGTAGCTCTGGTGGTGGCAGCAAAACCCGAGTGTTATGGTGATGGGTATGCAGTGAGGGAGGGAGCTAGGAGTAGAGTACACACACCCCACACACTGAACCCATTATGTCACACAAGGCATCCTGTATCCTTCAGACTATATGGGTTTCATGGCACGGGGCAAGCAGGGAAGGGATGTACTCCAAGACAGCACCATCCATCTAGATGTTATGCAAGGCACAGATTACTGTGACCCTCAGGGGGGAAGTCTACACTTTGAAATCAATTCTCCCTGTGATGGATCGCCAGCATTGCTTTAGCACCTCGAACACGCATTCCACAAGACACTCAGCTGCCTGATGAAGTGGCTGTCTTACAGGGTGTGGGTCAAGAGGTAGACCTTCATGAGTCACAGTGTCAGGGGGTCAGCCAGGTCCCCCAGGATAATGGACTTCATAGGCATCCCATCAATGGTAGAGATAATGTTGAGCCAAAGTCTCCCCTATACCTCATGGCGAAGGGGGACTGCTGTAGAATGCAGGTGTCATGGCTTCTGTCCAAGTAGCTAGCCATTACATCTGTAAACCAACCATTGTCATCCACAACTGTCTGCAGGACCATGTAGTGATACCCCAGCTGGTTGAGGTACAACTCTTGGCTGTAGGATAGGCAGATGGTGGTGATGTGGATGTCATAAATCACCCTGATGCAATTGGGGAACCCTCCAGCCCAGATGCCTTCCATCACCTGCTCTGGGTCGATGAGTTGCACCTCCCCGTCAAGCAGCAGGGTACTGATGGCCTCAGAGAACTCAAGCAGGACTCAAACATCCACGGTGGATGTTTCCATGCTGGACAATGGAGCAGCAGGAATCTGGGGTGTGGAGCATCTAGATAGTGAAGGTCATGCACTGTTCTACAGGGATGGGAGTCCTCATGAGCATCCATTCCCTCTCAAGCTCTGGATTGAGAATGTTGTCAATCCTGAAGAACTGGCAGCGGGACATGCAGAAATGGGCCACCCACTCTGCCTTTCCCCAAGTGGCCAGGACCATCTCCCACCACTCTGTTTTCTTGGGTAGGACCCAGGTGAACTGAGCAATGGCCACTACCTGACGAAGAGCGAGGTTTGCTGCAGCGATGTCCCTGGGCAGGTAAATCGTAGCTGCTCTACTTGCATCACCTGCACTGAGGTCAACATGGGCTAGTGCATGGTGCCTGACCATATGGTCACCCCACTATTGTCTGCATCACAGCAGCCTCACATGAATCCCACAAATGTGCCAGAAGCAGAAGATGATGGTATTGTGCCAGGTGGAGCAGACAGCTTGCAATGCCTGGATCTCTCTATTACACGCCTCAGTGGTGGTGAGGAGGAGTTGGGGGGGAAGCTAGATGTTCTCACTCCATGGCTCTTGAACAGATGGCTCTGGTGCCTTCAGAAACTGCACCAGAGCCTTTGAAGTGTTGACATGCCACATGAAGGCACCTGGCTGACTGAACGCTTGGCTAATAGCTAGGATGGTCCGTGCACAACTAATAGTTGAATTCAGACTCCAAGCTTGGGGGGGGGTACTGCCCTATGCTAGCTTTGTACTTCTTGCTCAGGTGCAATTTCTGGGCAATGTGATATTATAGCATCCCTCCAGAGATTGGGTGGTGTAGAGGGAGCTGAATGGGATTGTCCCACCACCATTGATTCTATTTCTGTTCTCAAATGGGGGGTGGAGGTTGGAGGGGCGGTACCTGCCAGTACCGGCCCTGTGCTTGCTCCTCTGGAGCTGAACCTCCTGGTGGGCTCCTGGGGCTGCCTACCAGCAGGATGAACCCACTCAGCTGATCTTGTTGTTGTGTATGAGGTCTGGACATGGCTCAGGGTCCTGGTCTCTCTGACCCGTGGGGATGCTTTCAACCACCACTATATGGTGGCTTGGCATAGTCTGGCAAGGGGCTACCAGAGGGGCATGTATGAATGGGAGTTGCATGCAGAGGGAGTGGGGTTCACAACTCCACCCCAGCTGTGAGACCCGGTCTCCCCAGCTGTATGGCCAGGCTTCATTAGATGTTCCTGCTATGGATTGGCGCTGTGTGTGATCTGTGGGTGGAGCGGTGTTCCCCACCCCACAGCTGCCATGACCACCTTATATTTATGCCCTATGGACTGCCAGTGTGACTAATCTGTGATCTGTGGTGTTAAGGCTGTCTGGAACTGACTGGACTGTCAGCCTGCCAGGGGAAATGGTGGTTTGGGCCGCATATTTTATTTATTTATTTATTTATTTTTCAAATTTATACCCCGCCCCCTCCTGCAACGCAGCTCGGGGCGGCTTCCAACAACAAATAAAAACAATAAAATTCCTTTTAAAATATCAAATATTAAATATAAAATGTATCATATAAAACAGGGCTAGAAAATAACAAATAAATAAATGGGCGGGGGACTAAAATCATCCCCCCCCCCCCTCCCTCCCAAAGGCCTGGGCAAACAGCCAGGTCTTACAGTTCCGCCGAAATGTCAAAAGGCTTGGGGCCAGGCGAGCTTCCTCCGGAAGGGAGTTCCACAGCCGCGGCCCTACCACCGAGAATGCTCGCTCCATCGTGGCCCCCCGCTTAACACGGGGGACCTCCAGGAGGGCACCCCCGGCAGACCGCAGGAGCCGTTCCGGGGCGCGAAGGGCGAGGCGGTCCCTAAGGTATGAGGGGCCAAGGCCGTATAGGGCTTTATAGATCATCACTAGGACCTTGAACTTGGCCCGGCACACTATCGGCAGCCAGTGCAGCGCTCGGAGCACCGGTGTAATGTGCTCCCGGCGACCCGTCCCCGTAAGAAGACGAGCCGCCGCATTCTGCACCAGCTGCAGCCTCCGGGCCAAGAACAAGGGAAGCCCCACGTAGAGCGCGTTGCAGTAGTCGAGCCGCGAGGTGACGAAGGCATGGATGAGGGAGGCCAGGTCCGGGCCAGAGACATACGGACGCAGCCTACGTACCAGATAAAGCTGGCGGAAGGCAGCCTTAGCGACTGCCTCCACCTGCCGCTCCAGCCGCAGGTCTGCGTCCAATATGACCCCCAGACTCCGGACCTGCTGAGCTACAGGGGGGCAAACCCCCCCAACCAGGGGGGCCACCACCCCCTTCGCCCTCCCCACCACCATCACCTCCGTCTTATCTGGGTTGAGCTTCAGTCTGCTCCGCCGCATCCAATCCGCCACGGCCTCCAAACATTGGGATAGCACCGAGACAGCAGGGTCTGGGTCAGTAGAAAACGAGAGGTACAGCTGAGTATCATCAGCATACTGGTGACATCGCACCCCGAACCCTCTCACGACCTCCCCCAAGGGCTGCATATAGATGTTAAATAATAATGGAGACAAGATCGATCCCTGCGGAACGCCACACGGTAAGGCGCGGGGGCTCGATGTTTCCTCCCCCAACACCACCCGCTGGCTCCTCCCCGAGAGGAATGAACGGAACCATTCAAGAACAGTCCCGTCCAGACCCCCCCGGTCACGCAGTCGTCTCAACAGCAGCCCATGGTCCACGGTGTCAAAAGCGGCCGAG
This sequence comes from Sphenodon punctatus, assembly GCA_003113815.1. Lineage (NCBI taxonomy): Eukaryota > Metazoa > Chordata > Lepidosauria > Sphenodontia > Sphenodontidae > Sphenodon > Sphenodon punctatus. The sequence goes on along the minus strand of QEPC01004784.1, from coordinate 728,788 downwards.
AGATCGAGCAGGATGAGAAATGTCGAACATCCCGCATCCATCTCCCGGCGGAGGTCGTCCACCAAGGCCACCAACGCCGTCTCGGTGCCATAGCCGGGGCGGAACCCAGATTGAAAAGGGTCAAGGAGCCCGATGTTATCTAGATGACCCTGGAGCTGGAGCGCCACTGCCCGCTCAATAACCTTCCCTAAAAAGGGAAGGTTAGAGACAGGTCGGTAGCTGGCGAGCGCGTCTACGTCCAACGATGGTTTTTTCAGCAGGGGGCGCACCACAGCCTCTTTTAAGCAAGGCGACAACCTCCCCTGCCGAAGGGACGCATTCACCACCCTCGCCAGCACCGTCCCCAACGTCTCCCCGGAAGCTTTTATTAACCAGGACGGGCACGGATCTAGTTGACAACACGTGGCCCTCACAGACCCCAGGACATCCACCACATCGGCCGGCGTCACTTCCTGAAACTCACCCCATAAAGATGGACCAGACGGACCCTCCGCCCCCCCGCGCTCTTCCCCTACTGCTATCAACCCAGCGTCGAAATCGGCCTGAATCCGAGCGATCTTGTCTGCGAAGTAGATGACAAACTCCTCACAGCGGGCCCGGGACAAGTCCCCATCCAGGCGGAGGGAGGCCGGACTAACCAGCCCCCGCACCACCCGAAACAGCTCCGCTGGACGCGACTTCGCAGACGCTATGAGGACGGCGAGGAATTCCTTCCTCGCCGTCCTCACAGCCTCCACATAGGACCGCAAATGGGCCCTATGGAGAAGACGATCGGAGACAGACCGAGTCCGACGCCAGCGTCGCTCTAGCCTCCTGCCCACACGCTTCATACACCGCAGCCCCTCAGTAAACCAAGGGGTCCTGCGGTGACGAGACCGAGGCAGAAGGCGCCTCGGAGCCACCCTGTCAATGGCCTCCTCCAGCAAGATGTTCCAATGCCGGACCAGCTCATCCACAGAGTGACCGTCCACATCCAGGGTAAGCTCCCTCAGGACCTCCTGGAACCGCTGGGGTTCCATCAGCCTCCGAGGGCGGACCATCCTAACTGGTCCCTTCCCCTTCTGGAGGGGGCGCGCTAAAAGACCGGCCTGAAGGAGATAATGGTCCGTCCACGACATGAGGCTGCTTTCTTGTGTCTCTCTTCTGCTTTTCCCTTTTATTCCTGTGCTCTCCATGGAGTGTGTGTTTTGTTCCCTGCAGCTGGCTTTCCATGGCTGGTGATTGGTTCCCCTTGTGGCTGACTGGCATCTCTGTGCACACTTTGAGTTTCTCATCTGGAAAAAAGAGAGTACAGTGATAAAACTATACTATTGACTCTTGGCCAGAATGGTGTAAGCAGTGTGCATTCCGCCCCCCAAACTTACAAGGCTTGAAGGCTCATTTTAAAAATTCCAATCTCCCATGCATGGACCCAGCCACTTTCAAGAAGTGCTGCTGGGGCCTGGCAGCCACTGCACTAATCAGTTCCACACGTCCGGGGGCTGAACTGAGAAACTGCACATACACGAGCACTTGCTAAGACTCTACACATGCACAAGTTTCAGTTTGTGTCTGCTGACCCGTAGGCAGCCACTCTGGTGCTAGACCACCCGGGAGGACAAGCTGGCTACACCAGGGGCAGGGGACAGTCACTCAGGCCTGCCCAATGGTGGGCAGACCTGATGGGCAAAAGGAAGGATGGAAGGATACCTTTAAGGGACAAATGCACTTTGGGCAGTTGGATGCTCTGTCCCAACATGCCACTTGGGAAAGAGTAATTTGTATTCTTCATTTCCTGGGGGAAGATTTTCATGGAGCCCTATGGACTGCTATTGTAGAAGCTATCTGGGCGGAAGTCCTCAGTTCCCAGGCTAGGATGGTGAGTGTGTGGCTGTGCAGCACCATGAGGGGAAGAGAACACTTTAACTCCAGGGGGAAAGGGGCAGGGCCAGCTCTGTGTAATGTGTGTGCCATATACAGCATGAGAGTGGGCTTTCTAGCCTCAGCCTGGCAACATTTTAAGTTTGTTGTGTGAGCGAGTCACTCTAAGAGAATGTGTGTCATGATGGTCTGCCTGCTACTGCCTGGCCTGGAGTGGCCCCCCTGGCCTTGGCTGCCCGTACCTGTCTCCCAAGGGACACAGGAATGGTCTCTGCTGCTGCAGCAGCTGAGGTCAGGAATTAATTGAATATTCAATAATTGATCAAGAAGCCATCATCCCTCATCGCTGGAGGGATTCCTTTCCTAGTGGCCTGATGATCCAGCTGCCCACAACACTGGGTGAGTAATACATTCACTGAGCTTGGCTTTGGGGTCATGGGATGGGACATTAATTTTACATTATTGAGTTGCTGCTGCTGTGTTGTTGTGTTATAACTTTTATTTTGTTGTCTATGGTTGGGAAAGGTGCGGGGGAGGAACAAAGGAAGGAACTTATCTTAGTTTGTTGTTGTTGCTACTTGGCTGTGGCTGCTGAACTTAAGGGTATTCCCCTGGCTTGCCTGCTGCTGGAGTGGACTTTGGGCTTGGCAAAGGTGAAAACACACATACACCTTAGTACACCTGAACACCACTTACAGCCCTGCAACATGCATAAGAAATTTTAAACCAGTGTTAAAATGGTGTTCAAGTGCTAAGGTGTATATCTGTTGTTTGACCCCTTTCCAATGGTGGTTGTAACACAAGCAACCGAGATTGGCCACTGTCAGAGACAGGATGCTGGGCTCGATGGCAACCATTAGCCTAACCCAGTATGGCACTTCTTATTTTCTTATGTCCCTCCAATCCCCCCTGGCCTGGCTACTGGAAATGGAAATAATTTTCTTCGTGTCTCTCTGCTCGGGGGAGGGGGCTCATCATGCTCATGCTGGGAGGGATAATACTAATCTCTTAGTGAATTGTGATGCATGCCACACTGCCAAATCTCCAATATATCCTTCTCCTCCTATATTTTACAGGACAGAGGCAGCAGACACAGCTATTTGAGTCACAATGAATACGGTGGATTCACTTCTTGCAAACCCATTCTCTACACTTCATCTTGAGGAGAAACTACAGGTGAAGCAACTAGGACCTGATAGTCCTGAACTGCAGATAGAACAAGCTTCACAGGACAGAGGGAAAGGCTATACATGCAGTTTCAACACTTCCTGGTACCAGAAGTTGTGGCTGTGTCTCCAATAACTCGTTCTGTTTTCCTTGCCTGCTGTTTGGTGGTGAAGCAGCATTGGACAGAAACTGGAGTAAATGATATAAATCACCGGTCTGAGCCACCTTGACAATTGCCTAAACCTATCAATATTTGACAAAACCAACATTGCAGAGAGACTGGATGAAGGCTACCTTGTGGCCGTAAGAAAGCACAATGCAGACGCTGAGCACAACATATACAAGCTTTACAGAATAATTGACTATAAAGTTCCGTGGTGCCTTTGAATTGGCGCTGCATGGACATGATGAAAGTGAGGAATCTGTAAATCCCTGGGTGTTGTCATTTTGAGGTGCTGTTGATCTGCTTGCCACTGCTGACAGTACCCTAGAGCAACATTTTAAGACTGCAACAGTCTTCAAAGGAACTTTGAAAACTGCGCAGAACAAACTTCTGGACTGCATGTTCAAAATTGCTCATAATTTCATAATTCAGGAAATTAAAAATGCAAATCCTTGTTGTTATTGAAGCTGATGATACCATAGATGTCTCGACCCACTGTAAGTCAGTAATGTTTTTCCAATACATTCATGGCAGGGGTTGAACCGTGGAACATTTTTTCAGCTTCACACACTTGTCTGACGTACAGAAACAATTACTGCAGCCTTGCTTGAAAAACTCAGTGCTGCTTTCTCAGGGGACAGTGAAAAACAGAAACTGATAGCTCAGAGCTATGATGGAACAAGTGTGATGCATGGAGAGCATGGTGGCGTCAAGAGGAAGATAAAGAATGTATACCCGAATGCACACTTTGTTCACTGTTTTGCCAATCAGCTGAACCTTATTATGCAGCAAGCTGTCTCTCAAATAAAGCAAGTAAGGATTTTATTTCAACATCTGTCTGGCATTTCTGCTTTCTTCAGTTCATCTCCAAAAAGGACTGGAGTTCTGGATGAGGTGGTGAAGAGAAGTCTCTCCAAAGCACCTAGAACATGTTGGAACTTCAACATGCAGACTGTCAACATCATCTATGGGTGATTTCAGACATTACGGGTGGGAGGTTCACCACAGTGGATCCCCGGTGGGGGTGAATGAAACAACCACGCTGCGGGGCCAAGGAAAGCCCCAAACAGACGTGATGGGACCAGGACCACGACCGGAACTGACACATCACGGATCGGGGCAGCACAACAGATGTGACGCCCATCCCTGGCCGTGGTCAAAACTCCCAGAAGACACCGGGCAGGGGCGGGACACAGACATGGCCGACTGAGGGCAAACGAAGCCAAAAGGCACACAAGGGAACGCCCACACAAGGGAAACAGGAAGGGAGGGGGGAAGAGGGAGAAGCGGCCGACAGGTACCGCACTCAGCAGGTGCACACACACAGTGGTCCCACAGCGCAACACACAGCATGACCACACGCCCAGGCACACACACACACACGCACACGCGGGAGCACCCACCCAAGGGAAAGGTCGGGAAGGGGGGGCAGGGGTGCCCAGACAAAGCACAAGGAACAACAGGAACGGGGGGGGACACGGAAGATGGGGGGCACCGCAAAGGGGCAGGGCAGGACACAGGATGCAGCAACCCCCAACCCCCACAGCACCACAGTCCACATAGGCACCCCCACAGCAACACAGGCAGTCTCAGAAAGGGGGGGGCATGACCCCAGGACCAAGGCACGATGGGGGCCCGCAAGGCACAGCCAGCTCGGCGGAGATGGTCCAGGAGGGGAACGCGGGCCCCACAGTCACAGAGGAGCAGAGGGAGGGCAGCCAGGACAGGCAGAGAGGTGCTCCAGGTCCAACGACAAGAAACCCACCCCCTCGGGAAGCACCATGGCCCAGTCCGGGGGGGGCCCAACTGCCAGGTCAGAGAAGCACCCAAGAGGGGGGGCCCACATGGGAGCATGACACTGGGGGGGCCAGGAGGAGCACAGGGGGTCACAGGCTGCCGCTGGGGCCCACAGCTGGCCCGGAGCCCGGGTGCCCCGCCCGGTGAACCAGGTGGGGCCAATGGAACAATCCCCGGCGGTACCCCTGCACGAACGTGTGGTGGGCAATCAGGTAGTACGCCTCGGAGGGATCAGGCTTGGTGAGAGCCAGCTGGATGTCCACACGGGCCCACACCCCCAACAGGGCTGACAGCTCCGCCGTGGAAGGCTCCAGCACACAGCAGGCAGAAGAAGGGGGCCAAGGAAGGTGTCCCAGCTCCAGAAGCCACTGGAACACCACCCCACGGGTGCGCTGGTACCCACGGGCCCCGTGCACACAGGAAAAGTAGCTCACGGCCAAGGCAGGGCCACCCTCAGCAAGGCACACCATGAAGGTGCTCAAACCGCACACCACCAGTGCTGACACGGTCTCTTCCCCGGTCCAGGGCACATGGGAGCACCGCTGGTCCGGGATGCGCCCCTCAGGGAACCGGACAAGCCCCAGGGCCTCCGCATGCAGCCGGCAATCCCGAACGCTCGCCTCATAGCCGAAGTAATGGAGACCAGAGCTTATGCTCTCATAGGCACCAGCAGGGCTGCCCGTGGTGCCCAGGAGCAGCTGCATGGCCGGGGTATGCAACAGGTCACACAGAGACATGGTCTCGCGGAAGGTCCAGATATGGGGGGCCCCAGGGGGCAGGGGAGTGGGAGCCCCATGGATGGGCAGGCAGCCATGGTCCGGCACCACAGGGAGAATGACACAGAGGCCTGGTGGCAAAAACACCCTCCAGGGCAGGGAGGGGCACCAAGGGGTCCCGAGTACAGGGAATGGGGCCGCAAAGCACAACATTGTAGCACAGCAGAGCGAAGTGTTGGGCGTGGACCTGGCCCAGCTGCACAACACAACAGTGATCTCCCTGTCCGGATAATTGCACCTTCAAGGCCATCCTGCAGCAAACAATGGCGGGAGGGGGGCTGGTCTGGCAGTGCAGAGGGCTGATGGAATGCAGCTGTCCTGGGAGCATGCAGAACCGTGCGCCCATGCAGGAGTGAGGCCAGGTGGCCTGCCTGCCGGTGCACCCAATTGCATGCACCCATGCCCCAGCCCCCCCCCCGGGGAGACCCATAGCCGGGCAGGGGCCTGCCCCCCCTGACAGCCCTGCCTTCACAGGCACCATATAAAAGTGCCTCCCCCCCCAGTGGGCCCCACCACCATGGAGCGCGACAGGGCAGCGGCCTTTTGGATGTTCCTCACGCTCGCAGCCGAGTGGTTCCATGACCACACCGAGCAGCTGCGCCTCCAGACCGCGGAGGTGCAACTGGACGCCCGGGTGCGGGTTTCCCTGGCCCAACACGGACACTGGAGAGCCCGGGCGCGACTCAGGGCACTGCGAGTGTCTGGGGCGGATTGGCAGGCTGTGAGCAGGGGCCGGACCCGGCCTGCACTGCTCCATTGTGCTGCCAGGCGCCTCCTCTGGGTAAGGGAGACCCTGCGCAGGGCAGCCCTGCTCGCTATGCCCATAGCCAGATCCCTATCGGTCGCAGAGTGCCCACAGGCGTGGTGGGTGAGGGCGATGGTGCACTGGGAAGAGCAAGACTGGAGGGCCCACTTCAGAATGAGCAAGACCACCCTGCTCCACCTAGCGGAGCTCCTCACACCCTGGCTGGAGCGGGAGCACACCTCCATGCGGGACCCCATCCCCATGGTCCAGCGGGTGGCCATAGGGGTCTGGGCCCTCGCTACCCCCGACTCTTGCCGGTCGGTGTCCCAGCACTTTGGGGTGGGGGTCAGCACTGTCGCCTGCATTGTGCGGGATGTGTGCGAGGCGGTGGAGGGCGTGCTTCTGGACAGAACGATCTAGCTAGTGGACCAGGGGCCCGTGATGGTGAGCTTCGCGGCCGGAGGCTTCCCCAACTGCATGGGAGCCGTGGACGGCACCCACATCGAGATCCTCCGCCCGGCCACCGGGGAGGCCCTGGAGTATGTGAACCGGCACTGTTACTACTCCCTGCATCTGCAGGGGGTGGTGGATCACCGGGGCTGGTTCATTGACATCTACATGGGCAACTCCGGCCGCAGTCACGATGCCAGAATCATGACCACCTCCCCCTTCTATGCCCGGATGTTCCGGGGGGACTTCGCGGACATGGGCATGAGGTGGATCGAGGGGGTCCCGATGCCCCCCTGTATCCTGGGGGACCC